>JAHLSL010013373.1:1641655-1708065 GCA_025920805.1 Petroica traversi
GCCCGGCAATTGGCACCCCCCCCCCCCCCCACTGGAAAACTGAACCAGACTCAGACGGATTCTGAATCTACCATCTCTTCAGAGGAAGGAGAGGTTTCATTGTTTTCATATTATACAAATTTTTCCTATACTTGTGAATATTCTATTTGTTAAATAAATAGTTTTTTCCACTTTTCTCTAAGGAAATTCTTCCTGGACCTGTAGGGGGAGGGGTGATTGGAATCGGCCCTTCCTAGAGGAGACATCCCAGAGGTTTCCTCCTAAATATTTGCCCTAAACTAGGACAGTCAGCAAAGTTGAGTCAATTATGGCTCATTAGCAGGGATGAATTCCTTCAAGCTGCATGTGAAAGTTTGATACTCCTCCAGAGGGGAGACTTCACAGCTGAGTTACTTGTGGAAAGACTTGATGAAAAGCCCTATCCCACCCTGAAGGATCTGGCTCTCATCAGCCTCTTCCCTCACCTTGTTCATTATCCAGCCCCGTGAAGGCTGTGCCCACCATCTGCACATGGCAGAGTTGAGTGATGATGGTTTGAGCCATGAACTGTCTGAGTCATGAACCATTAACAGTCATGTCCCTCACACCATGTGTTATAGGGTGCTCACTGCTATGTTTCCACAATTAATAACACCCAAGAAAAGATGCTGGCCACCCAAGACACTTAAATTAAAGAGACAAAATTCTCTCATTAAAGAGAAGAATGAAAGACACGTTGATCCAGAAAATGCAAATTCACCTTTCCCCACTGAGAGAGCAGGAAATGTTGGGGAGCATAAAATCACAGAATAATTAAGGTTGAAAAAGACCCCAAAGATCCAGCCAATAACCCAGCACTGCTGTACTTGCCACTAAACTGTGTCCTCAGGTGCCACACCCACACACTTTTTAAGCACTTCCAGTGAAAATGACTTCACCACTTGCCTGTGCAGCCAATGTCTGATCACACTTTCAGTGAAGAACTTCTTCCTAATATCAGACATAAACCTCCCTTGCCATTTCTTCTCATCACTTCATGTGTTACTTGGGAGAGGAGATTACCTCCATCTTGCCACAAATTCCTTTCAGCTAGTTATAGAGAATGATAAGGATGTGAATTTCCTTTTCTCCAGGCTAAACAACTCTAGCTCTCCAGGTGACTCAAGAACTGAAAAACACAGGAAGGGAGAACAGCGTTGTGACTTATTCAGGAATGTTACACGGTCTCCCAGTGGCACTGATGACCTGCTAAGCCTGTAGCTGACTGAACTCCATGGCTCTGACAGCAAAGTGTTAATTCTGGAATTTACCCGGATGTTTCCAAGGGGATTCACTCCTACATTCTAACTGCTTGGGCTGCAGCGAGTGCATCAGCCAGATGTGATCAATGTATGTTCCAGTGTTTCTTTCCGTTTCAGGTGAATGGTTATCTTTATAGGCTATCAGGGTCGCACTACGTGGCTACAAAAACTAGTTACTGATGTAATTGGGATTAAATCTTACTATTTATGTATTTAGTGTCAGTGAATGTGGTCTCAAGGCCTTCTGTTTACTGCTCCCTTCCAAGTCTAAAAAGCACTGCAACGAGGGCAGTAACACAGGCCAGCACACCAAAAGGTTTATGTTTGATCCATCGGCTGGAAATTCCTGACTAATCCACAGTTCTCAATAGCTAAAATGTGTGACAAAGGACCAGTATATGTGATACAACTACAGAAGAAGAGGGTTCTTGTTAATTGATCCCTTGGGACATAAAGTAACACTGAATGATCAGTGTTTGCAAATACACATGTAAGGTGTCTTGTAGAACAACTCCTGCTCTGAACGAGTCTTCAGCATCACACCAATCTTCAAGATGTTTGGCCAAAGGCAGATGAGTAATAAAACTCATAAAACAAACTTCCAAAGATAGAGATGTTCTTCTGTCCACTCTGTGGGTTTGTGCAACCAATATCTGAAGACTGGACTTGAGAGGGAGGTTTTTAGCCTAAGACTCATTTTATGCAGAAAACCTGAATGCTTTTTAGGAGCTATAAACATGTTTTAGCCTGCCATTATTTTAATGTACTTAAAGTTATACAGCTTCTGTACACATTTGCTAAGTGAACTTATATTCATATGATGATTTTCTGCCACCAATTCCAACACTGTCCAGTAAACCTGCTGATTTCAGAGTAAATATGTGTTAATACTCCTACAAAAGGATAGCTCTTGACTCAAGTATGTCAACCTCTCCTTGTTTTTCTGCCACTTCTATTATTCTGCATTTGCTTACAAAAGTTTTCTAAGGGAATTCAAGTAAAACTAAATTATTATTTTTACTATTACTGTTTTTAAAACTCAAGAGACTCCACAGTGATGATATTTGAGGCATATTATTAAATAGATATTTTTTCTACTTAATATTGGAAAACCACAACTTGTGGTTTTGTGGAATAAAATGGATCCGTTCAATGTGAAGCTCTTCTACACCTCCACTGCTTTGGTGGACATAGGATGAAATGCACATTTTTTACATTTTTATGAGTTGAGAGTACTGTGTCAGCAACTTTCTATGTTCCACTGCTGTTCCATATTGAAAGGAACAGCAGCTCAGAGATCCCAGTTCAACATAGTATTGGAAACAGAATCCCTTGGAAAACAACCTAAAAGGATACTGATAAAAGCTTTTAATAACCCAAACCCAGCTAAGAGACAAAACTTTAGTACAAGTGGTTCAAGTAAGTAAATTGAAAATAGAATCAGGGTTTCTGTCTGTGCTTTGGAGCAGGTACTTAATGGGTACATCTTGGTTCATACTGAGTAGTAAATAATGAGTTGTATACAGTCATCAAATAATTGAACAAGTTTAAATAGAACTTATTTTGTCTTCCGTGATGTATGCAGATTCCTTCCATAGAAGACATATGGTTTTCTTTTAAATTCACTGAAATAATGAATCATATTTAATTTTCTTTTACTTTCCGAAGCACTATTGCTCCTAGGAATACTGTTAATTTTGAATATTTGATTCACATTGCATTTTTTAAAATCTTTTGACTGTATACACTTTTACTAACTTCAATCACAAATGCTCTGTGCATTTCTGCTCTTGAAAGGAGAAGATGTCTCTGTAATTTCTGTAATAAAAGGATGGGAAGTGAGATGAACAATAGAGAAGGAAGAGAGGCAGAAAAATTGTTTAGTCAAAATTTGATTTATTGAATACAAAGTGTCTCACACTTCATGAGACAGTTTCTGTTACAAAGATGTTGTCTGAAGTGCATGGTAAGTTACAACTTAATACATCATGATCCAAACGGCTGTATTTGCATAGGTTTGTAACTAACTAAACACCTCTAAGTATGTAATGTTTCTGGGACTGACAACTATCATTATTTCATGTTGTTTTGTGTAATGCATTTCACCATTGTCTTTCTAGAAAGCCTATATTGATTCATCTATCTTCAAGAACCAGCGATGTGAAAAATGTATACAATAGTTCATTCTTGTAGGAGATCTGTTGTGGGCCTGCACACACTGAAATATTAAACGACATTTAACCAGCACAATAATGTAGTAAGTTATGCTCTATCCATATAGACACAATTTCATATAATTGTGTCTTAAAATAATGTGTGTAAATGCAACCCTATTTATTTCATACGGCTAGTAAACTCTTCAGCTTCACCACACCTGAAATGTAAATGTTTATATATGAACTCCCCATTACACTTGTCTGAAAATTTTTCAGATTGATGTGAAACCTCCAAATGAGGCTTAAATATATAGGTCTTGAAAATCAAATCAAGCTAAGCCACACTTGCAGCATCTCATAACCCAAACTTGCTTACCTGTATTGTGATGCTGTCATGTGGAAAGGGGAGATTTACTCAAACCCTTAGTATGTGATTATGTGTCAGCCCCCCAGGACAGCCTCAGCCCTTGTGCCTCACCAGTCGGTCAGCATCCTGTTGTGGGGACCCATCCCTGAGCAGTTCACCAGGCTGCAGGGGGGCTCAGGGTCACACCCCAGCAGAGAGACCCCCACATCTTCACCCACTGTGCTGTCAGACCTCACCCAGCGAGGGCAGAAATCTCGGGATGGCACCTGAGACATCCTCGGGTGGGACCTGTGACACTGACTCCCCACAGCTGCTGATTCAAGAGCAGGACATCTCTCTTCATGTCTCTTGTGTTTTAAGGTGCTCTGAGGGTTTTCAGCTGGAAAGGACACCGAGTTCTGTCTTCTGCAAGGGTTTTGACAGGGCCTGGCTGTGGTGTCCCTGCTCCACCCTGCAATTAGACCCCATAGACTGCGGTGTGTCTGGGAGGTGGTGTCTGCTGACTGCATTCCACACATGAATGAAACTGTATCTTCTCCTGTAATTTCTGTACTATTATCTTTATACTCTTAGCCATTTTTCCACAGATGTGAAAAACATTTAAACATAGTTGGCTTTAAATGTAAGCACTGCATTAAGCTTGCTGAGGTCTGTACACTAATAAACATGCCTAACAGTTTGCAAAATGAGGCCCTTTGATATTGTCTTTTAAAATAGATTTCTGATTTAAATTTAGGGTCCTAAAAATTTAAATTTAGTATCATTGAAAGGTATTGCTTACAGATTTTACAGCTAGACATACACAGACTTTAAAAAAAATCTGACATATTTACAATTTTAAATACAGTATCTTCTATTAAATAACCTTCTGTTGCACTACTGTGCAATTGTTTCTAAGTTGTTTTGCTTTTCTGCTAGCTGAAGCTTCCCCCCAAATAAACAGAGAAATAATTTAGTGTGTATAGCAAATTCAAAAGTCACAGCTCTAACTTAAAATGCAAAACAGAGCCACTGTTAATATCAGCAGATGTTGCAACATGTTATATACCTAATTCCATTGGTTATGAAAAACCCTGAAAATAAGTACAGGCACTTAATCACAGAATCTTAGAGTGATTATGGCTGGAAGGAGAACTCAAAGTTGATCTAGCTAAAACTCCCCTGCTGTGGGTAGGGACACATGATATTAAGGACAATTTTCTCTTTTGTAAATGCACACACTGTACCTTTTCCTGACAGATATAGGTAATTTAAAGGGATGGGGAAAAAAAAAAGGCCCAAACCAAAACCCACAACAGAATTTATTTTCTTATAGGTTTTTTTTTTTTTTTTTAATTTTGCATTAAAGAAAGGAACTTCATCAACATTGATTGTCATTTACAGAAAACATTCAAAAATCATGTGTGCATTATTATGAAATGCTAACAGTGTTTAACTAATAATTTACAGGTCATAAAATAAGACAAAAATCTATTACATTCTAAAGTAATATAGAACCTTCTCATTTGACAAGGATGCTGGTCCTACAAGATTCATTATAAAAAAACCCCTCAATGGTCACTTTCTAAATGAATCAGGCTGTCTTTTCACTCGCTTACACATAAATTAGGTCAATTATATTAAACAAGGGAGAAAGAGCAGAAGAGAATTGCAGATGTAAAACTGCTGGATGAACTCCTGGCACTGTTGAAATCAGTGAAGGGCTTGCCGCTGGTTTCAATGGAGCCAGATTTTTACCCAGTACGTCATGATTCATTTGCAGTTCTGCTTTTTGCATCTACAAGCCAGTTAAGATACATCACAGTTATTACACAATCAACCTTAAAACAAAAAATCACTGTTGACTCTACGAGGCATTTGATTTTAGAAAGGAACTTTTATTTGTCTTTTGAGAGTGATTAATTTTGAGCGTTACTCATTATTTTATTAGACTGTTTATTATCATACTTCTTGACAGGCAATGTAACTCTTGTGTGTTACCAACAGTGGTAAACATGCTTACCAAATAAAAAACAACACACCTCTAAAATTCAAATTAAATTGATTAACAATGACATAACTACAGCCAAGCACCAAACAGCTCAGGGCTTGGATCCTGGGTCTTAACATCTCATTTCACTCTAACAAAATGAACTGGAAATAGGATAAAAACATTAGATATTTGAAAGTGGGAAGTATATGAAAAATCATTTCTTCTCATAATCCTAAAAGCATTTTCAGGGTTATTTCAAAAATATTAGAAAGCTTCATTTAAATCTAAATATCTATCTTAATTATGTATTATTTTATTTTTTTATAAATTGGTAATCACAAAATACTAGCCATTAAAGTCATATTTGGATGCCAGAAAAACATCTAAATACTTTGCTCATCATTTATGCTCCTGCCTGTATTACATTACAGCTGTTGATAAACTGGACATAGTTTCTTTTTGTTCCATTATGATCTTTAAAATGTGCATTTGGTGAAGATCAGTTATGGCTTCAGATTACAGCTAATGAGTGACCTGACCTCAAATCTGAATAAGAAATTAAAGGCATACAAAAATATTTTGCTCACTGGAAAGAGAGAAATGTTTCTATTAGTATAAGTCATGTCAGAAGGATTCATAAAAGCCATATGCTATAAGGAAGCATTATTTCCTTGAACAACTCTTCTTCAAATCAGTCAAAAGCAGTCTGCATTATATAATATTCACTGTACAGACTTGCTGGCACATTTCACTGACAATTCCACAATTTTTTTCCCAATTATGAACAGAAGCATACACTAAATATCAACGGCTGGTCAAAAGGCTTTATCTATTACAATCAGTTTCCATAAAAACTGAAGAGTACATTACACTTACAGGAAGCAAGTACATAATTTGCTCTTTGATGTTTTTCCTCTTTAAAAAAAAAACCATTACAAAGTCTTATGTTTAAACAGAGACATAGAAAAAGTCAGTGTAATCACTGTCCCAAGTTATTTACAGCAAAAATTATAGAGACAGCATACATAGTATTGGACCTTCCACAAGCATATATTAAAAGTAATTACATATGAAAAAATATTTTATTTGTCTTCTACATTTCTACAATACATACTCAGGTTTTCTTTCTTCTTGTTTTGTTTGTTAGTTTTTAAGTAACTTCTTTAGTGTTAATCAAATGAGGCAGAGAGTGCAGCTGTAAATGAAGGGATTTTGTTTCTATTATGATTCCTGTATTATTTATATCGTCCATTCATTACAACTGAAGTAATTAGTTTAACATGGGAATTATCTCATAGCGATTAGCGTAAATCTCAAAATAACCAATGCATTTGATTTAGCTGAGTGTTGGTAACAGCTCAGAGTTCAGTTGTGCTTTATTTGTTGCCACAAGTACAATCACAGAGCCGCTCCCATAGTGTACTAGAGGTCACATGGCAGTCACACAAGAGGCAAAGACTATCATGGCTAGGTCACTGGCTATGCTACTCAGTGGCTTTTTAAAAATAAGTGCACTAATAAATCCCCATATACTGCACGAGAATGTGTGGTCCACACTCTGTAGGGTTAAATGATTATTAGCTTTTTTTAATAACAACAAAACACCTTTTTTGCCTGATTCTGACATTGAAGTGACACATTAAAAAAACCACAAATGTAGTGCATCTGAATCTGAATCCCCAAAGTCAACAGCCTAATGTAGTTACTTTGACTTATTAAGCTGCGTGTCTAATCAAGACGAGTATAAGTGCTTTTTTTAAAAAAAATTTTTAATTTTTTTTAATAAGCTGGTTTTATCCAAAACAGTCATCAAAGTAAAGCCTGTTTTTTCCTGTTCTTGGTGGTTAACTGCTCCTGCTTGTGTTTCAATGCAGTTGCATTTCTGTTGCCCAAATAAGGGGCCAATGTATTCCTAATATTGAAAACTAGGAGCCATTTTTAAAAATTCTCTCCAGACAGAGTCTTATACTGAACATACTTTACTGCTGTCAATGTAGTCATAAACAAAGACCTCAGCGTTTTCTTGAAGCACAAAAAATTTTCTCAACAGCAGTATCTTCATTCATAAATTAGAAGCTATATTGAAAAAATAAAAAAAATATGCAAAATC
Source organism: Petroica traversi (assembly GCA_025920805.1). NCBI lineage: Eukaryota > Metazoa > Chordata > Aves > Passeriformes > Petroicidae > Petroica > Petroica traversi. The sequence goes on from JAHLSL010013373.1 coordinate 1,649,541, forward strand.
ACTGCGATATCTACATTAGTTGAATTTTTTCTTTATGTTATTGTACAGAAGACCACGTGCAAAACAAACAATTTCTGCAAGTACAGTTACAAAGAAACACTTACAATTTACTTATTGCTGCTATATCCAATGCTGTTTTCTTTCACTTTCCCTGTGTGCTGTGCTTGAATTGTGAGGATGATGAAATTATGCCAATGTAGTACATCACGTTACTGAACTCACTGTGAGCAGTATTATCCTCGCTGCCTGGAGTAACACCCAGGAAATACTTCTCCTTTTCCAGAGCATTTTGTTCATTGCCTTATCCTCTCAACAGAAGTCATTTGCAGGACATGGACACAGCTGCCACCAGACATTCAGCCTGCCCTTTAAGGACAGTTGCTGATTGTGAGCTGTAGGAGTTTTAGGCCTCTTCTTTTCACAATGACTTTTGTCTGCAGATGGCATACACAAGTGGCTTTTACAGCTGCAAACAACTTCTGGGATGATAACTTACTGGGGTGTTGGGCACACTGTCACACAGTCATGCAGGGACAACACATGCAGGGACAATGCATGCAGGGACAACACAGCTAAGTGAGAGCGTGAATGAAGAGGAGGAAGGAGTTGCTTCCTGCTGTCCTGGTTTAGCCATCTGGCTGCAGCCTCCCTTGCAGATTAACTTTGAGAAAGAACAAAGATGAGTCATTTACCACTCCAAGTCTCATTCACTGGGAGCCAGGAGTAAAAGGAAAAGGAAAGAGGCAAGGTCCTCTGACCATAAGACTGAACTTTTTAATGGGAATCTATCATGCTAACAAGAACCTCAGTCACTTGGACATGTCTCCTTGCAACCTGAAAAATTAAAATAAAAATTGCAATGGAAAACTTGGCAAAGAATATGATGCTGGCCTCTTCACCTCCTGAAGCTGTCCACCAGTCTTCTAAATGGCGGGAGTTCAGAGGATGGAGGGAGTCAAAACCCACACATACTCACTGTGATAATAGGAGCAATGATCATATTCAGAGCTGAGGAAAACCTCTTAGTTGAAGACATGGAATTAACTTAATGGCTGGCAATATAATCCACCACAATTTATCCTTCTATGTGTGTTCTTGTAAAGATAGAAAATCCGTGATGTAAAGCTAGGGATAAGCACATTTCAAAACTCTAGGAAGTGGGAGTACTTTTCACCAGCACAGTATAAAATGGGGCAATGCTTTCTTGATGTGAGAAAGGTAGTAATCCTACCATGGAGAAGTATTGCTACAGGGTCGTGGGCTAGCTATGATTTTGTGCATCCCTGAGAGAAAATGGTAGCTGTTAGCCACTTGCTCATGTCTACTTGTTCTTCACAGTCACTTCTCCATGTCTAGCTCAGTGCTCTTGCATTGCTGACACACCATCACTTATTCCATGTCTTAGCCTTTCCTCTTACATGCCTGCAACAAGTCTGAATATGAGCTCACATTAATGGTGTATAAACTGAGTGCTTTTAGACTTTGTCAGTTGTCTAAATTCAGAAATTTGTACAAAGTTCACTTGCATTTTGTTCCCAAAAGGATCTTAACATCATGAGCCGATGGGTCAGTAGGACTCTGGTGACTGTGAAACAGCAGGTAAAGTCAGATCAAACTGAGAAAATGCTGACAGATCAAGCTGAGGAAATGCTGACAGTGAATTCAGTTTATACCAATGTTACTTCTAATCACTGGCTTGAAAGCCTTGTCTGGGTTACGTTCACTTGGGCAGCTCAACCCATGCCCTTCTTCCATGTTATCACTGTTATAGAGTTATTCTTAGTAATGAAACATCCCTGAGTGGCATAGAGTGCAACATTTGCATCAAGCAGTGATTGTCATTTACAAAGCATGAAACTTAGAGTAAAGAAGAGGACAGGGCCTCCAATAAAAATGGATGTCAGAGATAGGATTTAGTTTCTAGAGTGGAGGCAGAAGGTGCTGGGACAGGCTGGTAGGTGTAAATACATGACTATTTTATGGCCAGGGAAAAGTAAGATGTTCTGTCTCAGAGTTCCATTTCATACATCCTTAGACATCATGAACTAGACAAAAAAAACCAATCTCCAATGTTTCAGTTTGATCTCACATACTACATTCCTGGGATGTCCAAAAGCCAATGACTGAAAATAGGAACCACCTTCCAGACTGGACCTTAGCTCTTCTGGAAACAGCACAATTAATGCAAGAGTCAGGAGGGAGGAGGAGTGGTGGAGACTGAACATCTTTCTAATGACATTTGAAGCACAGTTTCAGAGGGGTGGAAAAGTCAACAGGGAAAGGAGCCATCAGCTGCACGTCTCTAACTAAGCTGCCTGACCAATTTGTTTGACTGCTGCCATCTTAGAGAAGTTTGTACAGCCGGGTGCTGGAGGCTGAGAGGCTAGCTTGTAACAGCTTTGTTAGGAAGCTGTTAGGAACAGCTTTGTAACCCCTTTGTGTAGAAGCTGTTACATCAGAAATCCCTGCAAACTGTCCAAAAGGAAAACACAACCATTGCCACGTGAAACTGAACAAAGAAAATCCCACAACAAAGCTCTTCTTCATGGGCAGCTCTGGTAGCTGCTCCACCTCAGCACCATGACCTGGGCACAGGTATTGAAACAGCCTTGGTGTTCAAGGTGCGACAGGAGAATAAACTGCTCCTTGTGAAACTGAGCTGAAATGAACAAACAAAGCATGAAGTCTAAGCATCTATGACAGTAACCCTGGCCTTATGCCCAAAAAAGCTCAAGAAGACCTCTTACTGCCAAGGGTCTCCAATCTTGTGATAGGTTAAGCACCTTCTGTGCTGAAATGCCTCAATTTTTAGTGACTCTAGTCAAAGCTAAGTGTCTGACAACTTGCAGAATCAATTCCTTAATGCTGCCAATCACAAGCCAATCAAAAACCACGTATTGCTTTTGGAAACAAGTTTGCTCAACTGAGGTGCCTTCTACTACCATGTTTCTTTTCTAGCACTTTCCATTAGAAGAAAAATATGAATCTTGGAACTAATTCTTCATAAAAAGCAGGCAAGAGTGGTATTTACAGCAAAATAAAATATTTGTGGTAGTATAATGAACACTGTACATCTGCTTCCTCAATGCCAAGGGTAATTTAGCATAATATGGTTGAATTACTGGACAGCAATGCTAGAAGTAGTAGATTCAAACATGCCTTAAATATATGCTTTAAATATCTTTTTGTTACAGGTTCTAGGTTAATCAATTATTAAAAAATGTGTCTCATTTGAAACATTTGTCACTTAAAATAGAAGAACAAACATATCCAGTTACTACAGAAAGAAGATGTGACAAATTCTAGTTTTAGACTCTTACTTGAAAAGCTTCAGGTTCTACCGTGGACTACTGAAAGCCAAAACAAATTAAAATGAAGAACTAATACTGGGAATTATGAAGTTATTTACTAAAATTCATGCTATTTTTTCCTTTTATCCTTAAAAGCCTATGGATAACTTGAACATGTAAAATCCAATATCAAAAATTTGTAATTATGAGTTTAAGTGATGGTGCAGGCAAAACCAATCACAAAAATCCACCTTGTAGCATGTGATCATCATGTGTTATTCTACACTCAGTCAATAAAGGGCAAAAGAGGTACCAAACCTATGTAGCCAATTCCAAATGACAGAAAACTAAATAAAATCTAATTACAGTAACAACAGCACTGTTCCATAAATAAATAATGTCTGAAAAAGAATTTTCATTTTCCAAATAAACAACAACTCTATTTGCTCAAATTCTGTATGAATAGTAACAAAAATTTGCCTGGCAATATTTGAAATTCTTGGTAGAGGTTATTGCCTATCAGTGTCAATGAAGATCTTGTATATCAGGGTACTAGAAGTTTCAGGAAAAATGCCAAGAATCCACTTTTATTTCTAAACTGGATATTTCTACCTTTGTGGTCTCTGACAAGTCACTTATGCTTTTTTCTTTCATTTGCACATCTTTAAAATGTGATTACTGATTGGAAAGGTCATGACATTGTAGTGATGTAAGAATAGTGCTTTCAGCATTAAATGTCCTGCAGATAATGATTAGTGACTTTTTCACTAGTGACCTCCATTTAGTTATCTTGCCTGAGAAGCAATTCAAACATCCCAAGTAGCAATTAGCTTATTTGAGAAGACAATATTTTCAAGATGTAACACACAATCGTGAAGGACTATTTATAAACATGACAAACCTCTTTATTAAGCAGCACTAAGAACAGTAGTATTTATCATTTACTCTATATTTCTATGGGTTGGCTAAATATATAATTTTGATATACTGAAAATGAATTTATAACATTTCAAACAATATGTGTGTGGTCTTGTGTTGGGAAAGATGTGGAAAACATGAATTCCCTGCAATTAAAACTGACCACTTCTAGAGTTCAGTATGACTCGATCTTTTCCCGAAAAATCTGAACAAACAGTATGTAGACTTTAAGTTTAATATACAAATACTTGAAATTTGGGATCCTTTTCTTGGATTTGCCATACAAGGAGGGCTGCATACAGGTAAATCACATTATAAAAGAATGTCTTACAGTTAGAGTGGTATAAAGAAGCATCAAAAGCAATGCTTTATTATGTTAACTAAAGACCTTTTAAGGTAATCACTAGAGAAATGTGCTCTGAATTTGGAGTAAAATAGGTAATTTAGTAACTGCTGCTCTGTAGGATTAAGCAATTTTGAAGGGTATTCCACATTTGCAACAAAATTCTCAGCACAACTAAATCCGCTGGATAGGTATTTTTTCTTTTTTCTAAGTTGTATTGGACAGAAACATTTATTAGCTGAGAGTTTGTAACTACTCTTGTACCTGTTCTGGCATTGCTAAAACAGAACAAACAAATTGTGATATTCTCTAGACTTGATTCTGCCACGTATGCAAACTTGCAAACTGACTGATGGAAGGCAAGGGAGAGCTCCACAAAGTACTTGAAATAGCTTGTGAATTATCTGCTCATGCAGAGAAGAGAAGTTTGAGGCCAGAGGCATTAAGCTTGAGGCATTAAGTGATCACTACAATAGACCAATTTTGTTCACCCATCCTAGAGCCCACCTGTGTCCCTATGGGCTCCCTATGACACTGCCCTCGATGAGCCTGGAAAATGGGCAGGTCCTTTGGTCTCTGTGCCAGCATGCTTCCCCTTGCCTTGCCTCAGACTGCACTAGCTTCTGCGTGGCTTGGAATAAAGAAACGTATCTGCTTATGATCCTGCCTTCACTTTCTTTCTTCTCTACTGCCTGCTTCTCCTTATTTCTGCTCTATGCCCTCCACTGGCATTCCAGGAGGAGACTTCTCTGAAAAAGTTTACAACAGGTGAAAGTGGTGGTAAAGAGAGATGTAGCAGAAACTGAATCCCTCTTTCATAGCTAAAACATCTGTGTTTTGTACTACTGGCAGAACGCAGATACATTAATAATGACTGCTGATTAAATTTAATTAATCCACAAGATTAAGTCCATGGCAACCTTCCACTCCCCTCTGTGTCTGCCTTTGGTTTTGCAAGCAAATGCACATACAGTCAATTCAGAGACAGAAAACAGGAAAGCTCCAATCCTTTGCTCCACTCCTGAAATGCATCTAAAATAAATCCTATATATGCATATCTATATACAGTTATATACATACAGATATATACATACATATATGCATGTGTTTCAAACATACACAGATGTATGAGTGTAATGGAAACCATCAGTCCTATTCAGATGATGACAGAAACAGTGACAATTACACTGTCCTTTGTAACCATGGACTTCACCTACTTTTGACTTTCCTCCTCCTTCCCTCCTTTCCTTCCTCTTCAGAGATACATTTTAGGCTTGCTGTGGTTTTCACTGAGTTTACTACCTATCCTTCTAATGAGCTCAGCAAAAAACAAACCAAGACTTGAAGCTACTTTTCAAAGCAGTATATATAAAACAAAATCACGTGTGGAATCAGAAAAATGTACATATGGGATTGTCTACATTTTTACTCCATTTACTCTTTACTGAGATCAGGTCCTACTATGTTCACTTTTATATATGTTCTATCCCTGTTACAGTGAGAAAATAAAAAAAAACCGCAATCCTATTCCTCTTTTCTCTAAAACCATCCAGACAAGGCTTTTGCACCATTGATACATTCCTGATGTTTGATTTACACACAGCACACATGCACTACATTACACACATCTCAGAGGTGATCCTGGCAGCTGACATTTTAACTCTGGCAAAGCAAATCTTGATTGCCCCAAGTAAATCTAATACAATACTTGGAGAGTAAGAAATACATGACAGCTCATTTGAGCATCCTTTAAATGTAGGCATGTGATTTTAAGTTACAGCATGTATGCTTATAATACATACATACATATATATACATATGTACATACATACATACGTATATATATATATGCATGTATACACATATGTGAGTGTGTGTGTATCTTCCATATATGCACCATAATTTCCAAGACGGCTACAAATTTCCACATGCATTAAACTATCTAAAAACATAGAACTAGGCAGTCTAATAAGTGGAATTTTCTTAAATTATATTTGAACAATAAACAGCAAGAGTAATACTGCAAAGTACTGCTCTATTATCATGTATATCTACAATAAAATTCTAGGAACAGTTGTCTCCCAAAACATCCCCCAATAAAAGTAAATTAAAAAAAGGTAACACCCAGTGTCCTATATTTGTATATTCATCGTAGGTTCAAAAATGAAAAAAAAAGTAAACAAAAGAGAAAAAAGACATCCCCACTCAGAGTTGCATATTTACATTCTTCAAACTGTAGCGGTGAAAAATAATTCTATTAAGTGCAGGACATTCCTAGTGTTGCTGTAGTGACATTTTTATTAATTTCTTCATGAAAACATTTCTTTTTGTCTTACTAGTGATGCATTCCATGACTACGTGAAAATTCTATTATCCCCTTCACTTGCAGCCAGTGGTTGAGTCTGGATTGAAAAGCTCCTTGTATAATGGAGGAAACAGTGTGTTCACTATGTCTGGATGAGATTGCTTAAATACCTGCAGTTTCTCTCCGTGCAAGTTGCAAAGTGCAGTAATTGTTGGTATCTTGGCTATTAACTGTAAGACATTAAAACAAAAAAAAAAAAAGGAAGAAGGTGGAAGCAAATTTTGTATCAATTACAGTTTCCATAATGAACTATATTAGCATCTTGCTGAGTAACTGAAAGTGATACTCTAAGCTCCACCAAAATCCATCCAAAGGACTAGACACTGTTCTTACTATAACAGCCTAGAAACAGCTGCCCCCAAAGTTTTAGCCAAGGGCCAAAAATGCTTTTAACAAGGAACAGCATCAACGAGTACTTTTTTAAGGCAGTCACATTCTTTATAGGGTATGAATTAAAATTATTGGTATATTGAATGGAGTAAGAGGCAACAAGAACAAGACTCAAACAAGCCTATGTTCTATGCATGGCAAGCACAGTGCATTACTTTCAGCTTACATTAATGTGGCAATACATACAGAATGGCTCCACAAAGAGTCATGCTTGAGGAGTATTTGGCATTTTGTTTAAAGAACTTACCTTTGTCAATGTCTCCTCATCGAGGTGGTTCTTCTGGATAACATGTTGAAGTGCAAAGTAAATCTTTTCCTGAAGCTTCTGGACCTTCCTTGGCTCAATTAACCAGGCTCGATCTGAGAAAAAGGAAAACAAAAGGTAAAGAAAGCACAGATGGGGGGCATGCTAATGGTTCACACATGGTAGGTACCGTGCTGGCAAGTACTCTCAGGAATTGTAATTCTCATGAGGAAGGACTGCATGGTAATTAAAGACATGGTTTCAGAGGCAAAGCATCTTAAGCCATTAAAGGATCACCTGAGCACTTAATTAACACATACAAAACATACAGGAACACAGTGTAGGCTCTGCATCTCTGTGTACAGGATGCTAGGTATAAAGATGGGAACAGAAATGAAACAGGGCTCAACATTTTATTACTCTCTGCTGGTGGAATCAGTGTTCTTCTAATTTCATATGGGCTAGGTGATGTTATTTAACTCAGTGTCTTAATACATAAATAATAAACTTACTGATCAAATCAGTTCTTTGCAAATAAGAGAATATAATTATTCAAAAATTAATACACCTCACTATTTACTAGGCTAACATTTTGAGACAAAATCTATTATAAATGTAAAAAAATGGCTTCCTTCAAGAGAATTTAATCAATAATTCTAAAGGATTGCAAAGCGCAAAATTCTCATTATTTAAAAATGTTCTCTTTTTAAACAACACAAAATACACGATTATCTGGAAGAATAACAGCCACACAGTTGTTTTAAAACCTATATGACTTCTACTGGACTCAAAGCCCAGGTGCACAAGGTCGTCATTACAATCGTTCTCACAAGTCATAGGCTCTGGAGACAAACACACAGAAAGAGAAGTAGCAATCCAAGACAATCCAAATTCATTATTGCACTGTGCTTACAGCACCACTGATCATTCTGTTTTTCCATGCTGTGAACTGGTTTTTCCCTCCCTCAATCCAGACCAATTATTAGGTATCGATTTTAGCTTTCATATGGGAAATAGGAAAATTTCTTTATCACAGGCATGAATCTCCACGCACAAATTGAAAAGTTCAGGAAAAACCCCCTTCACTTTTCTTTCACGCACTCCCCATCACTAAAAGCCACAGAAATGATTTAACCACTCCAATGAGCCACATGTCACATAGGCTGGAACAGAACAACATTTCATCAGGAGTAGCACAATTCTGCCATTTGTCTGTCTCTGGGGAGGGGTGTATGAAAAGAGCTGATTGTCGAGTACTGTGAAAAGAGATAAAAACAAATCTCAGCTACTTAACAGATGATCAGGAAAAGAAAATAGTATTTTGCAGATCCTAGAGAACTGTGTTCCCTGAAGGTAAGCTAATGGATCCTGTGCCATCAGTGTCCTTAGAAATAGAATTAGCTGAGAAAATATGAACTTTCTACACAATAAGCACATAGTAATGTTTAGACATCACAGGTTAGGTGTCAAATTTATGCTATTGCAAAACCTGGTCTTTAAATAGTGGTAAATTAATGCCTATTGTGGCAGACTAGAGAAAAAGATTTATCATAGAGATCAATCCTAAAGGTTTACCTTTCTATCACAAGAAAAAGGTTAAAAAAAGACTGATGTGGTTGAAGGACAGGTTCATCACTCACCCGTCATGAAGCGTGCTGTATATTACACAGGAGTTCTTACATTCATTCAAGAGCTAGGTAAAACTTTTATAATGGATGTTAAATTTGTCTCCCAAAATGTGGCTTCTGCCACCTGAACACCATCTGTAAATCTGGCTGGAACTTCACAGGTAACTAGCTACATTCACAGGAGTGCAGGAAAGTCAATAGATCAGTGTCCACCTTTAAAGGACATAATGAGCAGTGATTCAATAGTGTGCTTTCCCTCTTGGGTTTTGAATTTTGTCTACCTTCAAAGAGCCCACAGTCCACTAGGCTAGAGAACAGAGTAGGAAAGAAGTTAAGAGAAGAGACAGCCCAGAAACAGACAAGATCTGCTTTTGCCAAAAGGAAGATGGAAAGGAGGAACATGGCAAGCCAGAGTTTCAGGAGAGGGACTGGCACATGGGGGCAGCCAATGTTCCTGTCTTATCACATGGCTCTTTTCACAGGTACACAGGTGGAGACGCCTCTGCAGCCTTTACTGAATTTGTACAACATTTCATCTTTTGAAATCAGGAATCAAGTAAGGGAATCACCTTTAAGCAGTGTGGTTATGCCCATCATGAAATGGAAAATCCAGATTTGCACTCTGAATTAGATGGACAATGGACGTGACACTGGTCCTTGCACCTTTGTGAAACTACTGATGGATGTTATATGGAGGTATTCAGCTCCCAGTGGACCACTCTAGTTTCTGCAAGATGCCTAAACACTGAGATTGAGCCTCAAGAATCACTTTTCAGGTGGTGATTTCTGCAGAATAGAAACCTGAATGTGAGTACTTCCTATATGGAATCTTTGTAAGCCTATATCAGTTGATGAAAGGACTGGTCCAGGTACTTCTGTGAAGCACTGCTTTAATTTTAAATTTTTACATTTGTTACCATGATAAAACTCTTTGTTGTGAAGGAACCAAAACATCAACGGTGAAAGGAAATATTTCTTTATCTGTTGTTTACAGTTATTGTTTTTGTAAGAAAATAAACAACACATTTCAATATCAGGTTTTTTTCTGGACTGTTTTCTTTGTCTTTGCACTCTCAAATGTAACAGCCCAGCTGAAACAGGAGTTATTTATACAATCCAAATTTCCAGCTTTATTATGGAAGAAAGAATGCTCTCATTCATGCACATAGTGCAGCAGCCAATAATTTCCTTCTTGTTGTGTCTTAGGACTAGTTACACATACTCACAGACTACAGAAATATGCAGACTGCATGCACCAACGCTTTTGTTACTTAAAAATTTTTTTTTAGTTATAGGAACAGGAGACACTGCATGTATCCTCTACCTTGCAAACTAAAGGGACATATGCAGAACTGCAGAAATTAATCAGAATTTTGATTACATCTAATTTTTTCCAGCAGCTAGCACCCTCTGCTACCCACCCACCTTTGGTCTTTTCACACTGAGAAAGAAATGATGGGCAGAGACCCATGGGACACTGCAAGTCAGCTACGCCAGAGGACACCTGGGTGGGTAGTGCAGAGGCAGCTCTCAGCCCTGCACACAGCTGGGACATCTTTGAAGTAGAAATTGATGATGTTTGAAGGGTGCAATATTTTGGCATAACCCCACGAAGAGTTAAATGGCTTAACTATTTCACTTCTGAGCAGATGATGGCAAGGACTGCTCAAAGTGAAAATAAAAGGAGTAGAGTCCTTTCAGTAGGTGTTGTTAATGATGAAAATGAATGTGTCAACACCACCTGTTATAGTCTAATTCTGACTAACATAATCTCCACCACAGATGTGCAAAAGTACAAGGTGACCTAGAAGAAGTCTTTAGCAGAAAAAGTTGGAAAAATAATGCATGGTGTGGTTTTCTAGTTAAGTTTATTTACCCTTAGATGAAACTGTGTATCTGCATTCCCTGAGGCAGGTTTAAAAATCACACACTAAACTCTGAGCTTGTTTACTAGGTCCACCTTCTGAGTCAACTGAATCACAGAAGTCTCCTCTGTAGTCAGCCAGCCATCACTCCCTTAAATGCATGCCTGCCTGTGTATAGTTACGATGTATGAATACAGGAAAAAGGGCATGTTGCATTTTGAATCACTACCTCCCACCTGGAACCCACAGGACTGCATACCAATTTTTACTGCTCACTTTCTCATTCCCAAGAAAAAAGCTAGTCTTGGATTATATAACCTACTCAGAGTGGTGAGTTTTGTGCTCCCTGAAAAAGCCAGGAGGAACATGCACCTCTTCAGTAATACACTTCTCACGTGGTCTGGAGGAAGGTCAGCCTGCAGTCCTAGTCCACACAATCCTGTTCCATGTCTGTTACACTTTGGATCTACCTCCAGTATATGTAATTCCTGATAGTGTATTTGGGTAATTCAGGTATTCTTCCACTGCCTAATACTATGCTTAATGTTACTTGATGCAGCTTAAACAGCTATTTAATTATGTTGAAATAGAAGTGGATAAAGAGGGGAAAAAAATCAGGGTGGTATTTGGGATGAAAAATTACCTGGCGATATCAGAACAGCAGATGAAAACAAGGCAATCTCCTCCTCAGTCAGCTGTAAGGAACATAAATTCTTTGCAAAGTCAAACGCTTCATTTACCAGATCATCCGAACCTGCAGACCAAAGAGGACAAAACCAATGCTAGAAATCAGCTCTGCAGGGATTATTTTGGTTAGAAATAATCCCTGCAGATTAAGAAATCAGAAAAAGTTGTGACTGAATTTCTGTACTGCTAGAGCAAGTGATTTTTATTAACTATTAAAATTCCACCTGAAAATGGCACTAAAATGTACACTGAAGTGAAAAAATTATCAAGAATTAGGGTCAAGTACAAAAATTGCAGATATCTTTGAAGAGAGTACTCTTTTCCCAATGAGGCAAGACTTGCTATTCCTAAACAGATATTAAACCTAAGGAGAAGGAAGGACCTGCCCTAAATAACTTTCATATATAATTTTACTAATTAACAGTACAGATATTTATGAAAATTTGCAAAAACATAGTAAAGATAAAAATAAATCAACCAATATACATTCATAAATGCTTTAAAATTGTAAAGAAGTAGTATGTTTAGGATACACTCTAAGAAAAAAAATATTATAAACATACATTTGAAGGCAATATCTCTCTTTAAGAATCAATTCTGATAATATCAATCTGATGGATGTGCAAAACACTAACACTGCACTATTAACATTTCAGATAGCACTCAATATCATGTTGAGAAACCAAGTGATTTTTTCAATACATGAATCTAAAGCAGCTTACTTAAAAGTTTTAGGAGAAACAGTATTCTCAGCAAGTCCTTATTTATATTTTGTACTAATTAATTATTTTAGGCTCCTCATTGCTGGAGCTAAAATTGTCTTCCGCAGGACACAATTAGTGGGAGTGATTTGATACAGCAAGCATAACTGAATAGTAAATATAAACACCTTGGCTCCTGCCATAAACCCATGGTTTATCAAAACTTCAGAAGACAAAAAATCTATTTTCAAAAACTGTCTTGCTGCTCTTATTTATTAGAGAAAAACACCTAACATTGCTAGCAGCTAATGAAGTCATCCTTTTTTCTTTTTCTATTCCAACCTAGACATTTATTTACTAGGAGATTGAACATTTACTGAGGGATCGAACATTTAGATTTCCATTGGGGATCACTATACTCATAAAGACAAATTTCTTGGTATGTGGCACAATGCAATTGGTTGAAGAAGAGAAGAGCAACATACCCAAAGCTTTAAACATTTGCATCCCTCCATACTTTCCTTCAAACAGAACAGTGTTGTTAAGTGGGTTGAAGGCACGGCACATTCTCACCAAAACCACTTCCAAGCAGCCTAGCAGACAGAAAAAAGAGCAAAGGTACCAGATATTATTGCCCCACATCAGAGTAAGGAAATCTGAGGAAGATATTTAGGAAGCCATCAGTTATTAAAAACATCAGAAGGGACAGTCCTTGAAGACATCTAGATTATACATCTGTGAATGAGAGAAAAAATATTTCTGTCTGCTTTGAGTACAGAAAGGGGTCACTTCTGGTCCAGTCTAACCACCTTTTCTTTTGGTTGACTTTTTCACCCTTTGCAGAAAATTAGCAGCCTGGACTGAATCTGAATTTAGATCTTGGGCAAATAACTTCAGTTTGAAATAATTTATCCTGAAAAATAGGCATTTATTGAAACTCCTTTTCAATAATTAAAGTTTTTTTTTTTAATAGCAAAAATAAGCTTCATTCAAGGCATATAAAAATCACAGCTTATTTTGGCTGGAGAGGGAGAACATCACAAAACATTTTTAGAGAGAAAGTAAAAGTTAAAACTCTGCCAAGAGCACCCCTAAAAAGGGTTTTACTTCTGTTTGTTTTTCTTTTTCATTTTTATTCGTTATTGAATAGAGAAAGAAAATCTTCTTTTTTACTCCTTATCTTTGTATGTTACTTCGTAACTGCAAAAATACGCAGTCAGAAAAGTGGAAGGAAAAATTTTAAGATCATAACTAAATCCAGATCTGTAAGACAAACTCTGAATCTGAGGATTCTTCTGCAGACATGCTTTTGAGAGAAAAGTCCTCATTTTCTAACTCCTGGTCAGCATTAATAGCAAAAGAGAAAATCAAACCTGACATATTTTTACATGCTATAGCGTAACAATATTTTCCAACAGCAGAGTGAAATAAATCTTTTCCTGAAGGTGCAGTTATGCCAGTAGCTTTGCCAGCCAAACAAAGGCTCCTAGGGGTGCACTGGTAGCTGCAGTATTTTCAAAATTAGTATGAGATTAAAAAAAGTAGGTTTTGTGCTACAACTCCCTTTTCCCAGGACGATGCCTGTGTGTTCCCTGTGTCTCTGTATCACTTTCCTTAGCAGCTGCGCCCATCATCAGAGCCCAGTCCCACACAAGACACCGTCATGGTGCTCGTAACACCAAGGCTGTGGGTCTGATTCCCCTATGGGCCTCTTCAGAGCTGCACTTGGTGATCCTTGCTGGGTCCACCTGTGATTCTGCTTTTGCCACTGAGGTTAGCTCAGTTGGTTGGAGTGCGATGCTAATAATGCCAAGGCTGTGGGTGTGATCTCCATTTGGGCCATTCACTCAAAAAAATATAAAAAATTGGACTCAGTGATCTCTGTTGGTCCATTCCAATTCAGAAGAGTCTGTGATTTCTATGTATGGAGTGCTGAATCACACAGGCTTTCAGCCTTAGTGAAGAGATCTCTCTTCAAATAGAAGCACTTCTTGAGTTTTAACAAGCTACCTCACACAGCATCCTACCTTTTACACATGGAGGGAACAAAACACTGATATGACAGGGTAAATGTAGTTAATTACCGGTCGTGGTTCTTGTGGTTCACTTAGTCATGCCATTTTGTCCTCGTGGGCTTGGCAGCGTTACTGCATAGTCATGATAGATCTTGTCAGGATTCTTTTGGAGGACAGAATTTACTGAGTCCCTTGATAAGAAATGAAAGCCTTTTCCCCCTTGCCCTTATGTGCACACAGACATGCAAACCCAGCATGCAGAGAGAGCATGGCTGGAGCACACTGCCATAATCTGCTCTCATTTATTCTGAAACCAACTGGCACCAGCAGGAATTTTGCCTCCTGTGCATTGGCTGTAGTGTATTTCTGTAGTCTCATTAAAAAGATTAAAGATGACCACAGAGACTGGTCCTAGTGAGCCTGTGTTCGTTTCATTAATGACAAGTGGGCATTTTACAGGGTGCCAGATGACTGATTCAAACAGCTCAATTTGCAGGCTCCTTCCACCACATGTCAGTTTGGAGACTGCAGTTTTTGCAATGGTTGTGTGTGTGTGTGTGTGTGTATGTGTATACTTAATAATCACAACCCACTGTAGAGGGAAGGGGATCAGAAGGCAGTAATACAATTAATGTGGAAAAACACAGAAAGGTTAATGCACCTAACCCAACAGACTGAAATTATGGCTCCTTCAAAATTAAAAAGATTTGCAGGAAAAGACAGGAGAGCACATTTCTAGAGTGCTGGGCGCTAAACCCAGGGTTTACCCACCTGACTTAAGAAGGAGAATTTGGTCATTCTGGCAGAGCTCCATGAAGCCTGTTATGCGCTTTGCAAACTCCACCACATACTGGATAGCATGGGTGATCTGAATGGCACACTGCTGCCACAGAGCTTCTCTCGTCTTCCGGGAAAACACACATGGAAAAGCAAAGCGGTGAGCAAGCAGGTACATCAGTGCATAAAGTTTTTCAGGCGGCCTTGCAGGCAGGAGGACTCCCCACGCTCCATCCCCACACCCTGGCAGAGCTAGCAGCATTGCTTCTGCTCTACCCAACACTTCTCATTAAAAGGCTGTTTTCACAAACCATTGCCCCACTCAACTGAACTCTGGCACTGTCTCTTCAAAGGAACAGAATGCTCATGTTAAAATGTGGTTCTGATGTCGGCTTTTGTGCAGGACAGACTAATAGTGGCACAAAAACTGTACACATTCCACTGTACTCTTAGGCAAGAAGTGGCACAATGCCATTAATTTATCCAACAGAATATTTTTCCTAGTTTGAACCTTAAAATACTATATAATTAAAATAACTGAACACAGATTATGTAAAAATTTTGACTTCCTGTTAATAATTTTCCTTGCACACAAACATGTAAATGTAAATGGATTTTCTTGGTTTCATGCCACAGCTCTGCAAGCTGTGGAGTGTTTTTGCTCCTGCTGATACTGCACAGCCCCTCAGATTTCAAAGAACAAGCTGGAGTCTCTCCTATCTCTTACATGACCAGCTAATGTGCCAGCTGAAGTCTGACTGAAGACTCATCGCTAATGAAGCAGTGCAAGAGGCACAGAGGTTTCTGTTGACTGGACTACATCTGAAGAGGTGTCAGTGGAAAATAGACTGAACTTGACCTGAGAACCACAGAAGTAGAACAAAAATGTACTGAAATAAGATTGATTTTCCACCCAATACTGAACAGCTTCAATTAAAGAGTACTTTCAGTTTCTTATTGTCGTAAGTGACAGGTATTTGTTATTCACATAAAAAGCAGATGCATTTCTAAAATTATAAGGAAACAATACTATGTTGCCTTATTTTCTTAAAATCCTTACAAGAGAGGATCCAAACATAATCATAATCATAATCATGGAAGTTAAATGAATTTGTGCACGAGGTTTAGATCTGTAATAACAAGCACAGAAAACTGGATTCCATGACCATACCAAAGCTTTAACATTTGCAAATAGCCAAATATGCTGGGAGGCTGCTACTTCTTTTTATAAGGTGTCACTGCTTTGCTTTCAGTAACCAGTTCCTCAAAGATATTTAAAAGTGTATTTTGACCTATACTTGTTAGTGTTTTCTTTACAAACAAATTACTCCGTTAACAATTTCAAGCAGAAGAAAAAGCGCATTACAGGATTGTACCTTGCTCTGGTAAACCTTTATTTCTTCATATGTGTGGGTCTGCCATGCTAGCTGATGTAATTCCTCCATTGTATATTGACATGTCTCCAAATGAGACTTAATGATATTCTGTGCAATTCGATCTGTGAAAAGGAGAATAAAAAACAGCTTGCATGAAACAGTGAACAGTGACTTGCAACAGCAAAATGTTGAAAACATTAAAGTCGTTGGAAAATTAATATTTAAGAAAATTAATATTTTCTTTTCAATGCTTCCTTTCTCATTTGTTTTTATTTCTGAAGTTCATTGTTGCAAAATGTTTCAGTATTCAACCCAAAGCCAAGTATTCTTGATAAACAGTGGATCTACGGATGAAAATAACAATGATTTGAAATATACAGAATCTTTATTCTGAAAGTGATTTAATGTGTTTAAATACATTTCATTTGGAGACCCTGTTTACCCAATCACTTTTCTCTGCCCCAAGCCCATGCAGTAACTGGTAGACTCTTCTAGCCTGGAGAAGAGAAGGAACACTCCTGCTGATTATCACCCCAGCAGGGTACCTCTTCAGGCTTTAGGCCACAACCTCTGCATGAAGGCAGTATCTCCCCTCCTGCTGTGTGTAGGTGTTTGCCTGCTTTCCTCATTGTCCATTTCTTTCTAGTTCTACTAAAAGAACTAATCTGCTGAACTCAGTGGTCAGCATGTTTCAGAGCTGCCAGGCCTCTCAAAAATATACTGACTGCTCGAACTTGCCATGAACATTTGCATTACCTTGGTGTGACTCAGAAGAGGAAAACAGGTCTCTTTTTTCTCTGTTTTCAGCTGGATCATTTTCGGATTGAATTTGATGAGCAAGAACATGGAGACTGGTTTTAGCAAGGGGTGAAAGCTAAAACTAGTATCCTGGTGTTGAGAAGGAGATAGAGGACCTAAATCTCACACACAGCACTAAGCTACCTTAAAGTTATCCTGAAATTGCAGTCTTAGAAACTACTTCCCAACATGGAATGCAGGATGCAGGCAGAAAGTGAAAGCACAGTGTTGCCCTGGAAACCTGCTGAAACTATGAGTAAATTTCTTGGACTAGAGACCTTAGTCTTTAAAGCCACTTGAGTGGATTAAAAAAGTTTTCACACAAACTTCCAACATGAATTCATTAGCATTAGACGTTGAAATGTGATAAATG
Source organism: Petroica traversi (assembly GCA_025920805.1). Lineage (NCBI taxonomy): Eukaryota > Metazoa > Chordata > Aves > Passeriformes > Petroicidae > Petroica > Petroica traversi. Next base: position 1,667,311 of record JAHLSL010013373.1, read on the forward strand.
TTGCATTTTCTTATTTTGCAACTTTGGGACCTACATGTCTAATGAAGCTCATTGCTTCAGCCTGAAAACTTTGCTTAAGCCAAACAAAGGAACAAAGCTGAAGCCAGAGAATTGAACTGAAGCACTTCTGGTGGAACCAGCGTTGAGCAGAAAACATTTGTCAAGAAAGGGAAAAGAACACTGACAATGCATTATCCCAAATTGAGCAAGGAAAGTAGAAAGAACTAGGTATGCCATAGTTTACTTGTTCAGTTTGCACAGAGTGTAAAGATCTGGAGCCTGGAATTCCAAAATTAAACTGCTTCTTTGGCCAAATACTGACTGAACTTAGAAACACCAGCAAGAAGGAAAGCTGAAGAAAGAATGCAGAAGTACATGCTCCCTGTAAATACTGATAGAGGAGTGCTCCTTGAAGGACAGATGCCTGTGCTACTCTCACAGTGAATAAACTGAAACTCAGTAGAAAGGCACTGAAGATAAAAAATTTGCAGGTTTGTAAGGTTTGTATGGCAAAAATAAAACCTGCTTAATTGAATTTGCGCAGGTGTCCTTTTACAGGTCAACACTATCTTTAGGCTTCCTGACGGAAGAACTGACTCCAGCCTATAAGTAACTAAGAATGAATATTAGCAGAGTGATCTACCTACTGCTCTTTTATGGAAGGTTGGATGTAAGACTTTACCTCTGATGGTAAGTTGCTGCATTTTATAATTAAAAACATGAAGACAAATGGGCATCTCTCTTTCAATAAATGTCTGACATAATTTCATATTGATGCATAGACAGCTTTCTAATCAGATAAGGTGACCTGACGACAACAATCTGAAAACAAAACCTTTTGATTTCACTGACTTCAAAATATATTTGATTAGCAGTTCCACATTACTGCAAAGCTCCTCAGCTCCCCATTCTTTTACTAGCATTTATGTATTTACCTGAGGAACGAAGAGCTGAGAAATTCTCCAGGGCTTTCTATGGATGGCATCCTGTGTTTTACCTCACGCATCTTTTCTTTACATACTTATGCTTATGTTGAGCTGACATTAAAACCAATTTAGATGTGCAAAGGCCTGGGGCAATCGCAGCAAGCAGCAGCTCTGAATGCTGACATCTAAAGAGGAATCAGGTGCAAGACAGACTTGAAACTCTTGTGCCGCAGGCTAGGCAAAGCTGAGTGTGTGATGGAAAGGGTACACTGGGTCTCTGAGGAGAAGGGAACTGCTCATTCAGCAGAGGAGGCTGCTGGCTTGCATTCCATGTCGGAGTCCCTGGAAGGAGCTTTATGCAAATATAGCTTACACTGAATGGTGGAGCTGACATGATGCAGAAAGTAAAAGAAATATTCACCAGTCTTGGCTTTTCAGATGGTCCAGCAACAGAAGATCCAACAAAGGCAGAGCAAAGAATGCCACTCTTAAAAGGTTTCACAGACCATGGCCTTTTTTTCCCCCCTGACATTTTCAGATTTTAGCATCTTTTGCTAATGAAGTTGCAGTCAGTACACCTTGGCAAATTCCAAGGAGAATGACATTCCTAAGTCACTGGCAACAATATAAATAACATCTGATGTAAAACGGTCCTATCATAGGTACAGTCCCATGCCCAAAATATATGAATTTCTGTGAGACCTGGCAGCTCTGAAATATGCCGACCATCATGTTCAACAGATAAGTTCATTTAATAGTCACTGAGGAAAGCAAGAGAACATCTACACACAGCAAGAAGAGAGATACTGCCTTGATGCAGAGGCTGAAAGAATGTGGAAGTACTCTGCAGGGGTGATAGTCTAACAGCTGTGTTCCTCCTGTCTTCCAAGCTAGTGGAGTCTGCTCCAATTACTTCACATATCAAGTCTTGACTTTTGGTTGATTTTGTTTTCAAAAATCTTGGGCCATAGATTTCAAGGGTCCCCTATCACTGAGTAACTGCATGTACACAACTAGAAATCCTATTTGGATGGACTTCAAGGACTACAAAAGACAACGCTGTCTTGTGACTTCATTGTAAACTGTATTTCTACTTGAAATAGGGTCAGCTCCCATTTTACATAAGAGTACAGCAGGTTTGCTGTATGAAAAGGAAAACAAAAGAGATTATTCTGGCCAAATGGCTGTGAGAATCTAAGTCTGCAACATTTTATTTTCTAAGGACCAACTGCTCCAACTGCTGAAAAAAAATTAGTAATTCTAATGGAAAGAATTCCTGAGCCTGCATGACAGTACATCACCAGCCTGTAAACTGCAAGATTTGTAAAGCTTCTCTATCTGCTACATACATAAACACAAATGGAGACTAGCTGCTTTACCCCTCCACTTTTGCCTGCATACTGGGTTTATTACATTAGGGCTAAATCTCCTAACATGATCACTTGATATTACATGATACATGAAAATCACAGCATATCCCAGCAGATAAACTCTGTCTGGGAAACATGGTCCCCGGAAAATAATGTACCCAGGGTTCAAACTCTGGCATACACTGGTATGTGGAAGAATTTGCATTAGGCAGTTTCATTTTAAAAGTGATGGTTTCTTATTATTGGTACCTTGAACTTTTTTCTGAAAAGCAGACACTTTTTCCTACAAATGCTCTGCTTCATTAACAAAACAAAACAAAACAAAACAAAACAAAACAAAACAAAACAAAACAAAACCAAACACCTCCAAAAACAACTGAGAAAAAAGTACTTGCTTCCAGAGACATAAACCCGAAACAACATGCTCAATCAAGGAAACTGTTAATAATTGCAACCAATGGTTTCAAAAAGCAGAAATGCTCAAACAAAATACATCATGGAGTGCCCACTTACATTTCATTACTGTCCTGCATGTCTCTGACTGGCTTTCTATCTGTAGAGATTCATCAGTTCTTAGAGGACAAGGAAATCCAGATGGAGTTTGTTGGCATGGCTAGAGAACAGAAAGCTGAGAGGGGCTTGCTGCCCTTCCTGTGGCAGGGCCTGCTGAGGCCTTAAAGTACCAGACCAATGTATAGAGAATTTAACTGGAATTTGCAATTAAAAATAAATTTGCAGTTAAAAAAAAAAAAAAGTTTGATGCACAGTAGAAAATGCCCAGAAGCAGCTGAAAACTGTCCATCAGGAAGCTGAAGAGATCCAGGAGAGAGCAATGCTGCTTCAGGAAAACCAATGGCTTTTACATTTGTCCTGACCTACCAAAACCAGAAGACTTGATTCTGTGAGGATAGCCCAATGAAGCAAACTATACAGTGAAGTTAGTGCAACAAACCTAGATCCCTACAGAGGCAGCACATATCACCTTCCAGCCCCAGTGTCTGGGTGGGTAACAGCCATCACGAATGTGCAGGAGGGACCAGTCTGCTCACCACTGCCTGCTGGGGGAACATGGGTCTGGGTTGTGGCTTCCACCTTCCCCTAAAGCCGTCTGTCTCCTCTGCCTTTGCAGAAGACTAATCTCGTCTTCAAAACTTGAAGGAAATCAAGTGTCTGAGACCGCTGCTTCATTTCATTGGAGCTGAACAGTAGCTAAAGAATAATTGCACAGCCCTGACAGAAGGACTGGAGAGACAGAGTGTAAAAGCCCTGTTTCATCAACAGAACAGGCCAAAAACATATGTTGCAAGAGAAGAGCAACAGCGCATAAGCTTGGGACTACAGCTCACCAATTACATAATGTTCCTTTCTGTTTCTAGTTTTGTTTGCTCTGGAAGGCTCTTCCACAACCCCCCCCCCCCCTTTTTTTTTCTTTTTCTCCTACTGTACTTTCTTATTTTAATTTCAAGTGTTACCTCACAAAAGGCATTCTCCAGAGACTACAATTGCTCAAACATTTATTGCATCAGTAGAGTAGGAATTGCTTAAATACAAGTACATAGGAAAACTGAACACTGCAAACTACATAGCAGCAATCAAAATCAGCATACCACAGACCCAAAGGGGTGAGCTGATAAATCAGTTCTGCCTTTTTCAGGCACTTCCTTGCAATATCCAGAGATCTTCAACTCCAATATCGAGGAAAAACTCCAGCTTGAGGTCAAGTACAATGCTGGTGGGGGTGGATGTAATCCATGGAGTGCACACAACATTCACCAGCAGTGAATTTGGCCTACTATGTGGAAATTATCCACAACAGCATTTGTTTCCTACAGGCTCCTTAGTTCTTTCATTTGTCTCTCTTTTCTCAGGAGAGACTCCAGTTTTCCTCAGCATTCCCTTCTTTTGCACAGGGAACTGAAAAACTTTGAAGTGTGCCTCCTAAAACACTGATAATCTTCTTCAATTAAAATGAATAATGAATCTTTAATATGCCACTTACCCTTAGGATCCAGTTGGGTAGCTAAGAGCTTATCTCAGCTTATATCCTAAGTTGAGCTCTTGCAGGCATGCACTTTGAATTAATGCTGCAGTAACATCAGAGCTTTGGGTGGCTGTGTAAGAATACATATCAAAACTCCAGCCAGGTATTGTAAATAAAATCTCTGTTCTAGGACCTAAAAACTTGGCAAGACAGCATTGGATCAAACCTTTTTTGTACGTGAATTCAAGGGTATTTTCACTACAAAATGAAAATTTTTTAAAAACAGAATAATTGAATTGAGAATACTCTTAAATTCATTGACAGTTGTAGAGAGTGACACAGCTAATAAAGTAAAAATACCTCTGTGGTTGCTGTTAAACATGAATAATAGGTCTCAATTTTTTAAATTAACTGGATGAAAAGTCTGGTTTTTTTGTCAGTTTGTTTTTGTTTTGTTTTTTTTTTTGCAGAAGAACAGGAACATTATTTCCTGGAAGTGGTTGCAAAAAGCTATTCCATTTCTCATCTGTCTGTGGCATTCTCAAAGCCACAATGCAGAAAGTATTTCCCTTTAAAAAACAAGCCAGTTTTATAACCCCTATCTGTTTAATAAATTTGTAACACTGCAGCCTAGGAAAACAGCATGAAACATAAAAGCACTCATATGAGACTAGAAGTGCTAGAATTTAGTTTGGGTATAACCTGTCCTTATGTTTAGGTTATTGAATGCTTAACATCACTAACATTGCACAAAAAGTAAACATTAAGTGTGTGAATTCTCTATTTCCTCTCTCTCCTTCAAAACAAATCAGTGCTTCATTTGCCTTTCTAAAAAATGATAATAAATTAATAGAAATGACGATACAATGGAATTAAGTTCATATCTGAAAGAACCTAGACGTTCTGTTAGATCCTGGAGGACTTTTTATAAATGCTTAATGGTCTCTACTCAGTAATACTTCTGGGACTCAGCCAATTTAGCAAAAATTAGAAATTATTTAACTGGCAGCAAAAGCACTAACCAAGGAAATAGCTAGAGTTCAAATGGACTCTAAGGGCACTGTATAATTATCACAAATTTATTGAGATGAGCTGTTTCTTAGCTTCTTCCAGCATAGGTTGCACAAAGAGACCTTTATATTAAAATGAGACTGTTCTGAAACAAGAAAGTGGTTTCATTTCTTTACGATTAAGCAAACATTACCTGAAGTGGGCATTGTTCTCTATTAAACTGAGAAATATATATGGAATAATTAGAATATTACTGATTTTAAACCATGTTTGTGAGGGTTTGTCCTGTAAAAGCCTGCAAAATGCTGGGAGAGGTTAACATATCTTTTAGCACTTGATTCACAGTCACAGTCTTCAAATTAGTTTTCCATAAAGATTTTAAGCAATCTATCTATAGAAACTTTATATTAAAAAGTAAAGACAAAACATTCTACAATGGCTCTATTTTCCTGCAGTGTGGCAAATAAGTTGGATGAAAGTGATTTTAGTGTATCGTGTCAGAAAGTGGAATAATTTGGTTATCATAAGCAATGACAGAGTCTTCACTGATCAAAAGAGAAGCCATCCATGCAGTCAAGAAAGAACATAAGACAGAGCTCCATGCCTTAATAGCTTGTATTAACTATTCCCATTTATATGTGACTCTCATTCCTTGAAGATTGCTTCACTATAAAATCTGTGTTCTGATAATCAGTTTCAGCATTTGTCTCTGAGCCCTATGTCACCTGACATTGAATTTTTCCACTATGCACATCTATGTTCCTCTCCCATCCGTTTCAGTTGAATTCTTCCTCACATCTTTTCACTCTTATATAAAGGAATTGTTGCGGTTCTGTGAAATAAAATACCAAAAACTGAATGGACTGATGAAAGACAATTTTACCCACAATGCAGGAAACAGCATCACTAAACGCAAAACAAGTAGAAATACCTTATTCTCAGGAATAAAATGGGAAGTAGTGAAATGCATGACGTCAATGATGAAAGCTACCAGACAGAAAGCACACAGTGAGAAAAATTGGGTTGTAGCCTTGGAAAGGAAAACTTAGGATGCTGCATGTGTACTGAGAAAGAAAAAAAATTGTAAACCCAAACTAATGATGCCTTCCTTTTGCCTTAGGATTAAGGACTGATCAACCAGTGCTGCCCAGAATGACAAAGAAATACAACACAGATCCCAGGTTAAGCTCTCAAAGTACAATTACCTTGTAATTGTTGGGGCTCAGAAACACCAGACAAAAACATTGACGGGAAAGTTGATACTAAATCCATAAAGGGGTTACTCAGATGAGGAAGAACGCCACAAGTAACCACTAATTCAAGAAACAGCAATTTTGGCAGCTACTATGCCACTTCCATACACTACAGTGATTTCTCAAGCATCATTGCCTTGACCTTTTGATTCTCATATGCAGTTTGCCTCTTTGTGGGCTGTGTGTGAGTCACAACTCTGGAAGACAACACACTTCTTTCACACATCCCAGGCCCTGTGTGCTGTGGCACCTGCTCCAGTCTTCTTTTTTTAAGCATTTCTTGCAGAAAGCCACTTCTTCTACTATTGGCATTGCTGCTCCAAAGCATATGCCAGGGAACCAGCCAAAAGTCTATTCTTACAACTGGCAGCAACAGCATGCCTCAGTACTTACCATAACATCAGACTTACATTGATCTTTCTGTGTGATTTCTAATCTGACAATATTCATAGCACAGTGTTATTCTTGAAAAGACTGCCATGATATATGGTAATATATGAGATATATTATATGGTATTTTACATATTTTGACTGCTACAAATGTTGATTTCTAACTGCTTTTTTTGAACTTAGCAGAATGAACATATTTTGTCAAGTTTGATCATACAAGAAAATACTCTCGTCTTTGGAGAAAAGGAGTAATTTCATATACTTTAAAGGATTAGAAATTCCATCTCCTTAAAGAACTATATTATAATGTGTAAAAAATGTAGGCTATAGATAAGGTTGTTTTTAATACCATTCTCTGCATATTTTTAGCTCATTTGAAAAAGAAGCAGAAGTTCTGAGTGTTGTCACGTGAACTAAAATGAGTAGAGAATTGAAATATGAATGCTATCTTTAAATAGGTAATGATGGTAAGATACAGTGCTCTGACTGCACACGTTGCATATTTAAAATGCTCACTAGGTGGCAACGTTGCTTCTCTTATTTACAGCTGCCAGGGTGCAGACAGCAGCCCTCTAAATTTTGACTGCCACATTGGTAGGAGGAATATTAAACCATAGCCGAGAAGTGGAAGGACATTACACAGGACTACAAAAACATCATTTCTGTTTCACTGCGGGGTGGGTGGTGGCTTTGCAAAGGGAACATAAACACAGATGCTATTGTCACCTTAGGTATGGGCATTAATTAGTGAGTTTATTGCATTTTCAATGTGTTTTGGAGTGTCCCTTTAAATAGCATCTAATTGACCAATACATGTTCAGTAAGCTGTCTGTTAACACTTGATTTGGCACAGGGAACAAACCCTGGAGATAAAGAGAAGGGTGTTAAAGAATAAGACATGCTTATCACATTGCAGAAGTGCTTTTGCGAAGTGCTTGTCACATGGAGAAGTGCTTTCAAAACCAAAGCACAGCGGACTTTTTAAGACATCAGTCTGATGCTGATATACACTTACACGTTGCATATCCAACATGAAGTCTTGTGGACATGCATGAAGAGCATAGGCAAGGAGGAATAAACTAAATTCTTCTAAAGTTAATGAGAAGATTTCAGCTGAAAGGAGAAAGGTGTGGCACTGGCTTTCAAACCGATCTTCAGCAGAATACTTCAGGCTGTTTAGAGGTGAAGATCTCTCTTGAAGGAGATAGAGTGAAATAACTCCAGCTTGTACGATATTGCAACAGTGGAAACAACTTTGCAGAATATAAAGTTGCTCACTGTGGTCCTGAGATGGATCTATGAACCCAGCTAAATTACAGCTAAATTACAAATGCACAGAACGTCATTTGTGGTCACCAAGAAGACTTTTCTTTTCATACCTGTTTTCCTTTACAATCATTTTTCAGCCTATGTGTCTGAGTCAAAAGACCTGTGCCTTACAGTATAAGGCAGGTGATGCCTACTCCAATCCACATTAGGACTTCTGCCCTTGAGAGTTATTGTCCACCCTAAGATATACATAGCAGTGCAGGTTTAGAAGGACTGGGGAAAGAGAAGGTCAAACCTAAGTTCACCAGCCTTACTTTAATTTTGGCAGAAATTAAGCTCTCCAAGCCACTGGGTACCTTCATATATGCCTGATGTTGAAAAAATGTCATGTAAATATATGCAAACAATACTTTCACCTGTAATTATTGAGGCTGGTCTATGAGACCTCTTGTACACTCTAGAGGTGTCTTATTGACTACTGACATATAAACAGCTACAGGGCACCCTTCTGATTGACTTGTGGTGAATGCTTAACCAATCTGTTTTCTTCACAACAGTGTTGGTTAATAGTTTCATCTTGTCCTTAAGAAATCCTAGGCTGGCAATCTCAACTGTAGTTAAGGCATGGAAGTCTTTCCATTAACTTCTACAGAGCAAGACTGGAGCCACATATTTAGTGAGGAAAATGTAATGTTCAGCTCAGTGGCAGATATTATGCACATACATTTAAACAAGATAGTATTTTAATTTCACCATGACTAAAAATAAGCCTTTAACGCCCCCTAATTTAAAACCACACTTGGGAGAAAGCACTACCATCAGGAACTAGAGCTCCTTTCTCACTTCAGAACTTCCCACCCACCAGATGACCTCTGTGATTTGCTGTGTGAGGAAAAAGCTGTTCTGCAAATGACCAAATTCCTGCTTTTGACATGAAAAGCAGATTTCACCCTATGGTTTGAGCTCTCATCATGAGAAGTTTCTGCCTTCCCAGATGTGTAGATGGCACAGTGGTCATGGGGAAACAGGACCATCCTGCCAAGTCCCTGGCAGCGTGAGGCCCCGGGATATGGATGTCTCCCATGATGTTCCATCACTGTCTCATGGAACACACCTGGATCATGCCACCCATGCATGGCAGGACAGGGAGTGACAGAGCCTGCCTAACTCATCTAGTCACTGCACCTCACTTATTTTGTGCTATGCCCACCCAAATCCACATCAAGCATCCAACAAGATGCCTTGAGTTAAGGACAAAAATACATCCCTACAAATAAAAGGGATTTGGACTGGAAATGCACCAAGCTGAGGTTCTGCACCTGTATGTGTATTTATGAGCTTTGGAGTGATGTCTTTATGCTTTGAGGTTTTTTTGTAACAGAAAGTGGAATATTCATGAGGGCTGTACCTAATGTGGAACTACCTGATTTTGTTCAACTTCTCTCCATCATAAGCTCTGATAGTTACATGAGAAATTTGTCACTGTATATGAAAATGCTTTTTGTTATACTTAACCCTCTCTTCCATAGGAGGCATTGTCTATCCTACTTCTCACAGAGGTTAGATAATGTGCAGTTGTATCTTGGTCCACTTAGCTCATTTGGACAAATATAATAACACTAAGTATGTATGACAGAGCCCTATATAACTAATTTGTCAGCATGTCTTCTCCTACACCTATTTGCTAGCACAGTATATAGATACCAGTAAGCACGCAATAAAAGATAACCTATATTTTCCTTGCTGTTCCATTCTAATACTCTGTGTCAAAACAGTTGCTGTGTAAAAAATTTTGCATTTCAAAACTGTTAAGTTGAACCATTTCCATTTCCACTACAAAGTCTTCTGTAGATGTGTTCATGAAAAATAACACTTTCACATTCAAATTAAAGCATAGAACTGTTAAAGATCAAAGTAGCTCTAACCATTTAGATTACTTTCTGGTGGAACTAGAAAATTAACATGTGAAGAAGAGCATGTAAATGATGTGTAAATTATGTCATAGAGTACCCTAGAAAATATTATTTTTATAACTAAATCAAACTGACAGGGAAAGGAAGACTTGTTACTTAGATTTTACAGAAAACTTACTGTTGGATAGCAAACCAAATGTAAATGCTGAAATAATATACGCAATTGAAGCGAGTATTTTAGTCAGGTGCAGCAGGTACCATTATTAGGATTTGTTTTACAAGCACTTAACATTTTCATAATAATCTGAAATAGAAGGTTCATAGCATACTAATAAAGTTAAGAGAATTCTAAACTTATAGAAGTCACAAAGCATGAATGAAGACCCGGACATAATGTGACAGGATTGAAAAGATTAGAAAACCAAGAAAGAGACAATGAGATTCAAAGTTGGAAACTTGCAGTCAACTATGTATTAATAAAAAATGCCCTATACAGGAGACAAGTGAGTTTGAAATAAGCAAAGCATTAATGCCAAAGGAATAAGTGAAATAGATTTTTGTTGACATGTAATGCAGAAGCTGCATAGACTACTTTTGTTCTATGTGCTTGTGAAGAAGTCTGCTCCTTGGAGAGCTTACAGCAATTTCTAGGAACCAAGGATGAAAGAAGTTCCCACACATTCATTCATGAGGAAAAATTAAGATGGTTGCACTCAAGAACAGGCAAGTGGCAGATGAGGTTGTGATTATATACATATATTTATTTGAAGCATGTAAAGCCCAGAAGAAAGCTAAGACTAGAAATTTCTATCTGGTGGAAAATAATCAGTGCAGAAAAGAACTATCATGATTTGGGATACTTAGCTGTTCACTAGATAACTAGACATGCTGGTAGAAAAAAATTTCTATCAGCCACAAGGATAAATGCAGTACAGTTTTTCTATCTCCTATATACTCTGCATGATTTCATCTAACAGTTTAAAACAGTAGCTTCTATTTAGCATGAGTTGAGTTTCTTCCTAAATGTCACTGGAATAAGATACAATTCTGCAGTGAAATTTAAGCACACTATAATATGAAATCAGTACATCCCAAGGCTTAGAGTTTTCCTACTTTGACTGCAAGACTGCAGCTCTACAGATGGTCCAACAATCCACTGCAGCATTAAGAGGCATTTTCTACTTCTTTTAAAACACTGAAAATATAATTTGCCTGTGCACTAACCCAAGTATTTTATGGTGCATCTTTTCCAGTTGTGTCATCTGGTTTGTTTTACTACATTATCTTTCATCATCACCCTTACCCCTCTGCTGTAGGCGCCAAAAATGAGAGGTGGTGGTACTTGTGTAAAATCATAGCAATTTAGGAGCCTTAGTTTCAATTTCAAAATGAAGAGGTAAATCCCTGAATTTTGCTGTCAGCTCAGACATGGCCCCTTTGCTATGGAGCGCTCCCTCTGCTCTCCATTTTTTCCTGCTTTGTGTGCTTCAGAAGAGGATGAAAAACTGGGAAATGTTGGCTGGATTTAGGGCTGGATGGTTTAGAGCTAGGACAGAAAAAAAAGGATGAAAAATGAAGAATGATGCATTACTTCTAAGTGAATCAGCAAGAGATAAAACTCTGAAGTGATTCTCTGAAATCAAAACGTCCCATTGACTTCAGGGGCATTCTCTGGCCACTAAAGTCCCATGGCCATATTCCCACTTTGCACTCATTTCTGTAACTGAGCACAAACCTGAATTCATGGGCTATCAGAGTGCCTGCATTTCTGGACCTCCTCTGAGTCTCTCTGGAAACACTTCCCTTTCCTGGGTCTCCAGGGAAACAGCTCTTAAGGTCTGTTTAAGTTGCCTCTCAGCTGGTTTGCAGTAGTGTGATCCACTGTGGCAGGACTGAGTTATGCACAAGCCACATGTGAACAATACTCACATGGCCATGAGAGCTAAGAGGGAAGTTGGAACAAATGTTCCTCTCTAATCCTACACTGTGAGTGTGTAGTTTTGCTGGACAGTGGCCTAGGCCCAATGTGATAATAATACATGTCCTAATAAACAGAAGGTCAGAAAAGTTTAACTTTCTCCTGCACAATCTACAGCTAAAGCACACAATGTATTATAGAGTGCCCTGCACATGAACATGCATGGGCAGAAAACATGCGATCAAGTTTGGCCACAACTCCATTTTTTTTCCAGACGGTTACTACTACATATACTATTACTGTAATCCATATTGAGTGGAGGCGACATCTCCAGGGTTCTCCATAGGACTGAGCACACACACAAATTCAGAGATCTTGGTGTATATCCATGTATATCAGACACTAAAGTTAGGCCAGAACTATAGAGGTTTTTTATGATTTGAAATGAATTAATTTGTTAGGAGTGCTCTCAAAGATGACTTTTTTCCCTTCTTTCTTTTTAATTAAATTCCATTAAGAAAGTGTTACCCTTTGATTATGTTCTCAGCCACAACCGATTCAGCATATTTCACTTCTTTAGAAACCTAATTAGGATGCCAATCTTTGTTCACATTATTTCTTTGTAACAGAAATAGTACTTCCAGTGGCTTTAGTGAAATACAACTAGAAGCATCAGATGAACAGAAATCCTTCTCAGACAAAAATCACCGTCAGTAATTGCACTTCTATCAGTCTCACCTCACTGAGAGGTCTCCGTCACTTGTTAAAGACAAAAGCAAGGGACAAGCTCACCAGAGCCTACAAGCAGAGAAGCAGGAATATCCATAGAAATACATTCAGAGTTCGTGCACTTTATGAATTTAGTGAGCTTGCTCTGCATTGACAACCATGCAGCCGCAATATGAACTGGTGCTTTTTCACAGTAAGTACCCTAGAATTAGCTGCTATGGGTGTTGACAAGAATATGGATGGTTGGCTGAAGAGATCATTTAACCCTGCTAGTAATGAGCTCATTTGAAACAAGCCCCTTCCTAATTATCACTTGGTTATGATTGATTCATCACCTGCTTTGATGCTCCTGTTTAATAAACAGAAATGAACTGCTGGGTTTAAAAACTGTATAATTTGCAGATTTTGGTAAAAACAGAGCTGCCTTAATATTCTGCAAATTAGTTCCAGACTGATTTTCTTTCCTTTACTCTCTGTGTGTGCATTCACACGCATGTGTGAACATACAACTATTGTGTACCTGTATATGGAATGCCTATATGACATTCTAATAAAGACAGTAGTAGAGCTTAGCTTATATATACACATTTCACTGGAGGAATAATAATTTTCCTTACCGATTTCACTCATGGATATCCCTGGAGCTAATTGCCCATTGTTGAAAGAGCTATAGGTAAACAAGTTTGGTACAGAGGTGAGGTCATAGATAGGTTCCTGCTTTATCTGTTTGATTCCAGTCATGTCTAATCCAGACTGGTCTGGGGAGGGCTGGGCAGAATCCACGTTGTAATAACCCTCCGACTTTGGCAGGTCGATGACGTGCCCATTTGAGTAGGTGCTGCCAGTTTCATTATTCAGATTATTCAAGCCATTGCTGATGCTGCTGCTGTAAACCCTGGCAAGGGCTTCTGCCTCACCACTCTGCTGCTGCCGCTGCTCCTGCAGTCGCTGCTGGTGCTTCTGCACTTCAGCATACAAGCTATCCCTCTGCTTTTTGGACATTCTTCCAAATTTCACAGCTGAAAAGCAAAGCACAATGTGAACCATTGTAGTCTTTAATTTTTTTCTCAATTCCTCTCAACCCCACCACACTTCTGATATTAACTTTCAGGGTCAATTTTGCTGTGGAAACATCTTTTTCTGTGGAAATGAGAAAGGACTCAAAGCTTTACATCATATACATCTCATAAAGGAAAGAAGTATTGTGTACTTGAATTTACCAGGTGAAAACAATGACCCCTATTTGACAGGAGGGCCAAGCAATTCATTTTCCATTCTGAATGTTAAAAAGATCATGCATCCTTCTATACCTTTGTGTTCACTGAACAACAACCCAGAGCTTTTGTAAATTCATACCCATTTACTAACTTTCCACAAACCTTTACACAGTACACTAACAAGACTAGAATTCTGTGTGAAAACAGCCCTAAAGCCTTATTATCACATCCTTTCAATGGGCTGTTATCTTCCTACTTAAAAAAATAATCTTACAGGTTGGAACCTAGAGGAAAATAAGAGATTTGAAGGTAAACAGCAAAAATGAATGTCATCTTTTCCACTGAGCAAAGTCTTAGGGATTTATGCAATCTCCATTTTAATAATCTCCGTGCACAAATCCATGCACTCCTTCCGATGAGAAAGGGAGCAAAATATAAGAGAGCAAACCATTTTCCCCAGAAACAGGGTTTATTACACCAAGATTGAAATTTTCAAAGGTGACAGTCTGATTGCTGTGGAACTAGGAGGACTAAATTCACAGCCTGTATATACAGTAGATCACAGCTGATTATCACTCTGCACCCCCATCTCTCCACAAATTCTGGTGTTCTACTGGCACCTTAGAGCAGAGGCAGTTGTTGATTGTGCTCTAAAACAAATGAAAGATACATTCAGCAGAATTCACCAGAACAGGAAAGAGGACATTGCTCCAGAAATACAAACTTCTATGTATTATGAGGTGTGTTTTCTATACTGAGTATTCCAGTCCATTTGAAATTTGGATCAATTCAGAATCATATTTATTAGCACAGGACTCTCATTTAGCCCTTAAGAAGAATTTGAACCTGTATGTGGAAAAATGTGAAATTCTTCAATCAGGAAAAAGAACTGAAAAAGTAGAGTGTAATATGAAAATACAGTGCCAGAACAACCAGGTGACAGTCACTTTGATTTATTTTCACTTTTTTTTTTTTTTTTACACCAAGAGGGTTTTTGTTTCATTGCCAACCTCACTTCAGATGCAGCCTTATACTCAGGCTGCAAGCTACCTCACACAAACTCAGCCTGACCCTGCAATCAGTGCATGGTATGCTGCACACCCTTATGGACAACATACAATGACTGCATTTTAAATAATTTTGTATATGCAACTGTGTATTTTCTTCAAATTTAGGGAGTCAGTAATAAAACCAAATATCCACTGTTTATCCTCATTGTATATTCATTAATTGGATTCTCCAGCTGCATGATAAAAATGAATTTATTACACAGCTGAGAGGTAAAAATCACATTGATGTTTTCTGTCAAATAATTCACACAGCCGATTTTAAATTTGCAAGAGTTCTTAATATTCTTAATCCTAAACAATCATAAAGACCCTTACATAAACTATGAGAGAAAAAAGTGATGCTGTTGGAAGAATCACTCATTTTGTCTGTTTGCAGTGGTCTCTGAATTACTGACTGGGGAGAAACCAATGTCAGTTTCATTAAAATGCTCATGTGATACCTTAAATCATTGGAAGACACTACTTTCAGAAGGAAAGCGTGTGTTGTTAAATTGCTGAAATATTACTTCTTTAATCACTATGAAGAATTAGGAGCTAAGGTGTCAAGTAAACTGGATGCTAGGACCAAAAAGAATTAATGGATTAAAGGCCAGATTGCAAGCCCCCTCCCAGATTGGTGAGAATGGTAAACAAGTTATTTCAGTGAGAGATAAGACCCACTGCGGTAGAAGAAGACCTATTATGGTTCAAATTTTATACAAGTTTATAGTCTGTGGACTAAATAAATAGCTCTTTAAGTAACGTCTCCATCAATAACTTATAACACACATTTTGTGTAAATTTTTTAAGAGAGAAAACTACTTCTAGGAAAATAAAATTAATATAAACTGCTTTTAAAAATTAGAACATTTTCTTCTAATACCTTCTTACTATAAAAGATATTTGTGAGCTGCACGAGGAATGGTACCCAGGGCATGTCAGCTGTGGGAAACCTTGCCCAAGCCTCCCATTGCCTGCAGCTCTGGTGTGATCAGATCTTGCTCAGCCTGCTGATCTTGGCTGCTGATCTTGGCTGTCCACACCACAGTTTGGAAGATGGACCAGAGCTCTATGAGGATCACAGAATTCTGAGATGGTATGGACTGTGGAGCTTTTCTCTGGCAACAGATCCATTTTCAGTGCTAAATTAGGAAACGTTCTTCTACAGAGCCAGATAGGGAAAGGAGGCAATGTGCAAGTAAAAGAAATAGGGTTTCTTTCAACGCAAAATATTTGGTCAAGTGCTCTGAATAAAACAAACCGAAACCCCTAATGCTATCAAGGTGTAAATTTGTGTAGGGTTGCACCTCCTTACTACCAGAACTTTAGAGATCTCAGAAGATGTATGCTTTTACACATCAATATTAAATGTCAAGATAAAAGTTAATGTTTAATGCAATGCTTAGCATAAAC
Organism: Petroica traversi; assembly: GCA_025920805.1. Taxonomy (NCBI): domain Eukaryota; kingdom Metazoa; phylum Chordata; class Aves; order Passeriformes; family Petroicidae; genus Petroica; species Petroica traversi. Next base: position 1,683,750 of record JAHLSL010013373.1, read on the forward strand.
CCACCTCTCCAGAGGTGACCTTTTCTGTGCTCTGTGCTTTTGATTAGAATAACATATTTCTCTGCTGACTCTTTCTGTTCTAAACTAACAGTGTTGTCAGTTTTGTGGTTTTTCCCACCCCTCTCCATGAAAATAGCCTTCTTTGTTAACCGGATGGCAAAGATCGTTCACAGTGCATGCACTACAAAGCACGGAGCTTCTCCTCTCTCTTTTTGCAGAAATCTGCAGGGAGTTTAAGTAAGTCAGCAGCGAAGAGAAGTTTCAAAGGGCTTAGACGTGAAGTACGAATTTGATTCCTTACCATCTCGAGACATTCCCAGGGCAAGACATTTCTGCAGTCGGCAGTGTTGGCAACGATTTCTGTTGGTTCTGTCAATTAAACAGTTTCTCTGTCTTGGACAGGAGTAGGATGCATTGTTCTGCTGACTCCTCCGAAAGAATCCCTTGGGGCAAGAGAACAGGCAAGACCAAGTATTACCATGAGAATACATATGTGTGTGTGCACACATGCAGTCAGACACACACATACACAAACAAGCATGCAAACAACTAAAGTAAACTCTTATTTAGTGCGCTACTACCTATGCTGAGGATCTGCAGATATGGTGGTATTCTATTAAAGAACAATGTACAATAAGGAAAACTGCATATCATTCTGCAAAGAATATAATTCTACTTAGTTAAAACTTAAATTATGTTACAGAACGCATTTTTATTGTGTAGTAATGAGTCCGCATCATCTAATACTTGCTCCTAATAGAGGAAAAACTTGTCAGCATTTGTAAGAGATGACTTAAAAGTTCTTGTTCTGGCATTTCTCCCTTTAATGAAGAGAGTGGTAATCACAGAGTCTGGGTACACATAGCATGAGAAGCTGAAGTTTTCTGTTCACTTTAACTTGGCAAATGTCAATCTGATCTGGAGAGGCATATGATTCAGGAGTGAAGCAATTAAAATTCAGTCTTCACAAAAGCACTAGGATATAATGACTGTATCAAGTAAAGCCAACACAAAGGAGAAAGCAACACCTTTAGATACTACCATGAGAATGTAATGGTATTTTCCACAGGCTGTTAGTCTAGAGATCGGAGGGCTAGAGGGGAAGTGAGTGCTTGAGCTTCCAGCTGCTATGAGGTAGTGGCAAGAGCGGCACCAAAAGGTCAAAATGACATGAAGCAGCTGAGATGGCAAGAGGAATAAAATAAAAGGGAGTGAAGAAAAACAAAAATAAATAGATCTATACTAAATCAATCGATCAATCAATCTAAAGGTCAGGGGTATCTGCAAGTCGAGAGAGAAAAAAAAACAAAGTAGGGAAGTTCCCTAACCAGTTTGGCAACTTTAAATGCAAGCAGATGGAGGTTGCATAATGGGGAAGGTGAAGCATAGCTTGGCCACTGCAGGAGGAGCAGAAATATTATTGCAGTTTCATCCCTCATGTAGGTGACATCAAAGTGCTTGTGCCTTTCTGGGCTGGCTTGCAAATGCCTTGGAACAAAGCCAGAAAGCAACAGCCAACTCCATTTATCAGGGAAAAACAGTGAATCTCTGCATAGGCTGATGGATGTTAATACTGAGCAACAGAAAAAGTCCCAAGGTGACAGTGCTACAGGGCTCAATCCACTTGCTACAGCTTATGCATGAATTCTCACTCAGATCCTGGTGAACTGAATGAGGGTGGTGTGGGATGTCAGTAACAGGTGGCAGGCATGGTGCTCCACGAAGGACATGGCAGTGCTAGTTCAAAGAGACACACTTGTTCTATCTGCGATTATAGTGTATCTAAAACATAAATAAAAATTAATCATTTGTATTTTTTAGAAATAAATGTCCTTTGGGGGAACTCTAAGAAAAATTCTGCTGGAAACTTAACTGATCTTAGCTGACCAAAACTGTCCTGAAATAACAGAGGTGAGTTTAAGACTAGATGAATGGTAATTGCAGAACTATTGCTGAACTTTATAGCCAATCCTGGTTTTGACTTGTGAAGGGTTTTCAGTTTTAGATTTTAGCAGCATCTATGGATTTCAGAGAACAAATTAATTCAGTAATGTTAAAAAACCACACGCATCCATTTAGCATTGACAGTGCCTTCTGCAGTACTTTTTGTTCCCATTAAGGTTGATCTCATCTCAGGGGAATTTGTTTTGTCTTTGCCCTCCTTAGGAAAAAAGCACCACATTAAGTATCAAGGGTTACATAAGAAAATTAATTTACAGCAGGTAATTAATTTTTCTGAGGAGAATTTTATGCTCTCACTCTCCTGCATAAGATCTAAATGTTGTCTTATAAAGTAGAGCTAACACTTCCATTATTTTTATTTTTGTGGTATCTTTATATAGATTTAGCTACACTATTCTACATCAGAATAATTCCATTTTGTGAGAAGAAAGATGTATTTCATTACTGAGGAGCTAAACAGTCAAAGACAGATTTCCCATACTTCCAACATGGACAAGTCTTTCTGTATCTTGAAAAAATCACATCACTCCCCACCCACAGCCAATCTGAGAAAGGAAACTGCTGAATGAACTACTTTCTAATTCATGACAAAACAGTGGTATAAAGTATTTTGCTTTGGGGGTAGGTAGAAGAAATGATAAAAGGCTTCTTAGTGAAGAAGGAGCCACAGAGACAGATATGATGCAAACCCATCTTCAGGTTTCACCCTTTCTGTAAGAATAGTGTCAGAGCTGCAAATTTACTCTGTGTGTCCAGCAGGTCCACTGCACATGCATGTTCAGCCTAAGGCAGGCATGCATGCAAACCAGCAGTAATATTTCAGACTACTCCTAAGCACTTAGAATGTGGATTTGCAGCAGCATAACTGATTTAGGTAAACTGAGTTAAAGGATTTTCAGTTCCTTAAAGTTTGCAGCACTGCCACTGGTACTGTAATTCTTGGATGCTGTGTCCTGAAATGCTGTGGCTGCCTGGTGCCTGGCTCAATATGTGTGGATGATCGTGGAGCAATTCTATCCTCTTTCTTCCACACGTGACCTTCATTCTTAATCATTTCAGATTTCCAACACACTGAGACATAAAGAGCCAGAAATTACCGTGTGCTGGTTGAGTGAATAGCTATTTAAATGCTGGGCACTTAAACAGAGAGCAGAGCTGCACTCCCAGAAACAGGGCTTACCTTAACAGGGAGCTCTGACAGACTGAGATGCCTCCCAGTGGAACTGATATGAAAAACTGACACCTTTTTTTCACACAGGCTCACAAAACAAGATTAGACTAATTGATCTCATACAGCAAAACTGGCACAAACCCAATAGGGTTAAAACTGTTATAAGGGGAAGAGAATCTCTTTATCTCAATAAGCAGTCTACTCACAGAGCACAGTGGTATCACCCTATTGAGGCAAACACAAGGGCCAGCATTAACCCTAATTACTTCTAGGGAGACTATACCCCTAGAAAGTCTCTGGGCTCTGAGTACTGAGAGAAGATGCTCTTATTCTGCTTAAAATAATTTTCTTCGATAGCTTTTGTGCCAACTTTGAAGTAGCAGATCAATTAGTTTAATCCTGTTTCATGTGATCGTCATAAGAAGATACTTATTTCTAGTCCAGAGCCACAGTAAGACAAAGACACACTGCAAACTGCTCTGCTTGCAATTGTTTAAGTTCCTGAAAAAACCCTATATTCTTTCTCATTCTCATATTAGCATTAAAATATTTCTTTTGTGAATGGGTGCACCAAATTTTCAGATTTTTCAGCTGTTCTGATACTTTGTAAAACATTAGGTACAGGCTTGGGATTTCACTCTGCAAATAGGCACCCATTTTCAAACGTCCCGATCTGTGTGTTTCCACATAGAAGAAATCAAGAGACGCTGCCTCTCCATCTTTGCAATTTCCCAATTACAATTAAAACTGAAATACCAACATGTAGTATGAAATTCTGGTTTTTCATGAGTAATAATATAACTCCTTAGACAATGAAATGGCAGACAATTTTTGAAATTGAAAATTTAGGCCGTTCTTCTCTTTGCTTGGGTCTGATTTGTGTTATTTGAACTAGTGCCTGAAATAATATGTTAATATATCCAAGCAGCAAGTCTATGCATCTCCCCTGCTCCGCCCTTTTTATAAAACTTCAATTCCCAGAAACTGCCCTGCACTGAAGCCTATGAGGAAGAAGATAAAGGATCCTTTTATACTGCTCCTAATGTAAGGCATTCTTTCTTTTGAAGAATACAATTTGGTCTGCACATTGTGCAAAACGAGATAAAAAAGGACCAAACTCACATCTGTAAGCTCTTAAAAAAGGTTGACCAAAAGTAACATGCCAACTGTAATGCTACATGGGTTGTATAGGAAAAAAGTTAAGAAATGCACCTCTCTTAAAGCTAATTTAAGGTAGAACAGGTGTTAGAGTTGCCAGCCTCTGTTGGTGTCAGAACTTACACTGCATCAGATGTAATTAATTCATGTTTCAAACAAGGAGGTAGCTCCAAAGACTATTTGATAAAATGGAAAGCATCTAGGAAAATCAGACATGAAATGCACCTTTATCAGCAATGGCATTACAGCCTTTGGCACCACTTGTTTGAAAGCTTGTAAGAGTGCATCATTGTACACAGGTGCCTGAGGCTAATGCAAATGATGATGACTATGCTGTATTAAAATCTCATACCTTGCAGCCTTCACATGTGATGACTCCATAGTGTATTCCGGAGGATTTATCACCACAAATTTTGCATGGTATCACTTCAATTTGTGCTGAAAAAAAAACAAGACAGTTATTTTGGGTATACAATTGTATATAATTTTTTTTTCTCAAAAAGAGATCTTTAGAACTAGAGAGCAGATAACCAGTTGACCCTCAACAATTCAGAAATACTTTGAACTGTATGCTTGTTTCTGAATGCTTTGGTTTGGCAAATTTTAAATGCTTCACATTATGTAGTTTCTGCCTCATCCCACAAAATTCTTCAACATTTAAAAATGTCTCACAATTACTAATTTCTTTCTCATATTCCCTTTTTAAAGATTTTTTTTACTGATTAATTTCATAATCATCATTGCTAATGTCAGTCTCTAGGGGTCCTAAACAATAATCTGAATTGTCTTTTCCTACATACTTCAAATATTTGTGACTTTTAATTTTTCTGAGGTAGAAATACATGGCATATTTTAATGCCCTTTTTAAAGCAGAGTAGAGATGATGAAGTTTTCACTTTCTTCAAATTAGGTCTTCAGGACACAAAGATACTAATAGCACTGTCAGAGTCAGGATGTAAATGCTTGCTTAACCTTCCTGTCTCTTCAAACTATTTGTTTTAACACTGGGTTACTGCCAGGCAAGGCCACAGATGGATTTTAGGTAGCTAGTGGCTGTGTACTAGGAGAGTCAGGTACAGTCTGAAAATGTTTAAATATGAATGTGCTTCACATCCTTTTATAAACATACTAGTCATCTGATTCTGTAAAGGAAAACACAACTCATTATCCTCCTATTTTTTTTTTTTTTTGCTAACACAGCTGTTTGATTCTCAATTATTTTGAATCCCATGTCTTTTCTTTGATGACCCTGTAAGGGCATATACTTAAGACATGTAAGGAAGAATTGTGTCTTTATTTTCAGTCAGATGAACTGAGAAGAAATGTTAAAATTATTTTCTTCCTCTTTCATTTGTTCTTCTATGTAGTATGCATGCCTCCCTGTTATTCTTCTCCTGCTTGGAAGCAGAATGACATTTGGGAAGTACTCCTGGCAGGTGTTGTTTCTCCATGTCCAGGGCAGGAACAGCAGCAGTTCTCTGCAACTCAAGTCACCCATCAAATACTTGAGTAGAAAAGCTTTTTTAATAGAGCTCCCCCAAGCACAAGGATAGGCAACTGTCAGTACTTTAACGAGACGCATTTAACTCTAAAATGGATTGAGACAGGGAAACAAGATTATTGTCCAGATGCTAATCCTAAGAAGACCATCCCATTTCAAACTTGTGGGATGTTGAAAAGATTAAAAAATCTTGAAAAAAACCCACTTAAAAATAACTAAGCACTAAATATGCTTACACAGTGGATACTGTGAAAATATAATCATATAGCCTAGGTTTTGCTCCATTTCTACTTATGATTATCATTTGTCTCTTTTAGCAGAAGCCAGAAGTCTCCTTCCTACCACTTCCTTATCCCTACCGCTTTGTTGTTAAAGAACCAGAACTCAGTGCTATGTCCCAGGGAGCCACCACCACACTTCCCACTGAAAAGTGAACTGCATTCCCTACTCCTTTATCCTCCTACTTAGTGTAGAGGCTTACAGGGTAAACTGCGCAAGGTGAACACTAGCAGGCCCTCTACTTTGGAAAGTCAATTAACTGTTCCCCTGGGACAGCATATCCCAAGGGATCCAGGCAACAGAAACTGAAAAGGACAGCTGAAGAAACTTTAGCTCACTGCTGTGAGCTCATTTTCCTGACACACTCTTTTCAATCTAGCATCATTTTAGGCATTGCTCAGGCAAGCAAATCAGTTTTAAAACTGCTCCTAATCCAAGCTGTATAGGGGGAACTCCTTAAAATAAAAGCACCTGCAGCTCTTTGAAAATTTTTCTAGGTTGATCCTGCCCAAAAATTCCCACATCTTATGCCCACTGCAATAACAAAAACATGTAAACACATGTCTCCAGGCACTGCTGTTTGTGAGGCTAGTTTGAGTAACTGCACACAGGTCTCTGCTTGAGAGTCATGTGGATGGAGAAAGTCTCAGCTCTGGAACCATGTGCTGCTTTTTGTTTCAAAGACATATGTCAATATCAGAGGCAGGAACTACAATAGAATGTAAAGAAAACTGCAGGAAAAGAAAAGACACAGAAAAAAACTACAAAAAAAATATGAAGGTACTTTTAAGTGACTTGCTTATGCCATTTCTAACTCTGATAGGAACAGAGAGAGGAGAACTGGTCCTGTGACACTGACTGCATTTAGCACAGTACTTTTTACTGTAAGCAAACAATAATTTCAATTATAGCCTCTACATTCATGGTATTTGTGGATCAAGTCCCAAAATGCTAAGGGGTTTTGGGTTTCAATTAATACATTAAAATATTTTAGTCTTGCAACTCTTCAGTTAATTCAAACCTTTATTCAAAATAACCATTCTATAAATTAGTAAGTACAGATTGACTAGGAAATTGCTATAATTCCTCCTTAAGAGAACCCATAAAAAAGACATCCTTAGGACAGAGAAGACATTTGAAAAAGTTTGAAAAAGTGTATTTTGCTACTGCCCTCAAGACATTTTTTCATAAAATAGCAGAACAATTTCAGGATTCCTAACAGAAATCTTGATTGAACAGGCCAGATAAAAAAGAAAGCATTATATTCCCAGAAGGGTCTTGAGATACTGTAATGAACAAAGAGTGCACCATGTTTCTTTTGCAGATATAATCACAGGTCACAGATTGCAGAATATTCTGAGTTGAAAGGGATCCATAAGAATCATCAAGTTCAACTCTTAAGTGAGCGGCTCTTATGGGGATTGAATGTACAGACTTGGTTATTATTAGTTGACACAGGGTACTACACTTTCTGCACTTCACTTTCAGTTTTTATTTCTCTACCTATGATCTCATGATGTTTTTCTTACTCCCTTCACCTATTAGACCAACAAACGCTTCAGGGAAGTGTATATCCGACTCTTTTTACAGCTATTATAAAATAAGCAGCTATCTTCTGAACTCGTTAAAAACATACAATGCACTGACCAAGTGCCATTTTTGGAGGAAAAAACTGAATGAACGAGCAATACTGGAGTTGGTGCAATGATAACTTCCAGCAACACAGGAACAAAACTTATTTTCTCCCAACACAGTAAACATAAGAAAGGAATAAGAGCAAAACTACTTAACTCCACTTTGAAAGTCTTCCCACTTGCCTTCTCACTCTCTTTTACCATGACACTATGAGCAAGAAAAATGGCTCCCAACTCTTTCCAGGCAAGCCTCAACCTGAGCCCACTAGTCCAATTTTTCAGTAAGCACCACTCAATAAAAGCCTGCAAAACCACCATCACCCTGATGTCTAAGAAAACATTTATAATGTTTGGATACCTGCTGCACGGTTATTGCTCCCTACCACTAGTTGTAGTGCCTTTCCTCAGTACCACAGCGTCATGTCTCTGCAGAATTCATCTCTTATTTTGCATTTAAGTTGCAAGTTCTTTTGGACAGGGAACTGCCACCAGTTTTACAGGACATTCTACAATGGAAAGTAATAAATTCTACACGACCAGTAATTATAGTCCACAGATGATGTAATAACCACCTGGACTCTAATTCATTCTCTCATGGCAACAGAAAGTGTAGAATTCTATCAAGGAGGCAAATCCAAAATTGTCTTACATATTTGAAACAAGCACTCACATATAAACAAACAGGTAATTACAAACATCTTCAAATAAAACATTAGATCAAATGCACCCCAAGAAAAATCACAAGTACACTGAGCTGCCTTTTGTTTTTCCACCAACAGAACATTTACATATGGGCACAAAATTCATTATGAAAGTAGGAAAATAATCAGGTTTCAAAAGGTGTTATATGGGTGCAATTTGGAATGAATCTGTATGGGAGTCAGTTAATGTTCTGAATTCCTCTTGTAAGAATGAAATAAACTAGGCAGCTAATGTGTTTGATGTGAATTTGTGGAGATTGTCACTCAGATGCATATGATGCCTAACAGAGAAAAACAAAGCTCACGTTTTATATAATTTCAGTTTAATATCTAAAGAACTTCACTTGGGAAAGACAGGATTATAACCTCACAGACATGTATCTTTGGTTTAAGAGGGAAAAAAGACTTGAGCTTTCAGTATTTAGTTCTTGATCAAAAGATGATAATAAAGCATGCCAGGCATAAACTTTGAAAAGGAAGTCCTTTCTCTAATTTGTAGAACCATGAGGGTTTGCACTTGGAAGCATCAAGGCTAATCAGAGAACTGTCAGTGAAAAAAATCAACTGCTTCACCTTTCACAAATTCCCATCATCCTTTTGTTTGAGTTCCTTGAAAATTGCTAGCCTTGAAAATTGCTAGTAGATTGGTCTAGTTCACTTTCACGTTTCTGTCCCTAACTGATTACAAATTAAGTACACTCAGCATTTTTATCTACTTGTCAACTCTGCCTCTTTTATCCTGGCCTCTGTGAGCAGGAAATGCTTTTTTTCCTTACTGTCAGTAGAAGTTTTCATCTGCCAACTAAGTCTTGGCATCCCCTTCGCTACTGGAATTATTCTCTAGTTTCACAGCACGACTTCAGGTGCTTTGCATTTAATAATCTGAAAATATACAGCTGAGGATACTACTTATGTTTACAGCCTCTGTCATGCAGTGAGACCTACATAGTTAGTAATATCTCAGCAAGTTAATGAATTCCAGATAATATTAATTAATGTCTGTAGATACTTTAACTGTCAATCATAGCCCAAATGAGCCATTACAGTAAATCACTATGGCGCAATTCATCCAGAAAACTAATGTTTTAATAAAATCTCAGCACTTTTGCACAGTGATACATTAAACTCTGACTGTGGGTCTGGCCCCTGGACTTTGCTACAGCAACAAAGATTCTCTGCAAAGCTGATAATTCTCAAATAAGCCAGTCCTACACATCATGAGCACAGATATACAAATTCCAAATCCCAAGAACTAGAAGTCTTTGTGTATCTCTGTGTCTCACTGGGCACACATATTATATGTCATCTGTACATGATATGTAAAAACATGCCCTAAGTATTAAAGTAAAGCAATAGACCTAGACTTTGGACATTGAGAAATCTGAGAGATTGTTGCTCAAAACAGAAATGGGGTACCCTAGTGCAAAAAAAGGTTTTTACCCTAAATGCAAGCAATTGTCATGTCTGATTTCTTTCATACTAAAAGAACTTAGCTTAAGTTCTTTTATAATCAAACTCACTTCAAAGGTTTTTTGGTAATATGTTTTCTTTTTCCCCTTCCTCTTTCATGATTTTCTAGTGGGGAAAAAATGAACAAAAAAGTCCCCAAAACAAAATGCAACCCTAACCAAACCAAAGCTGAATTGTATAACAAATCTCCTTACAGATCAACTCTGCCTTTTATTGCATGGCTATTCTAAAGACTATTGGAAAAGCATATTTTAAAACATAATTTTTTTTTATGGCAAGTTTCTACATAGTTACTCTGTGTATCCTTGTTGTGTGCATTTCAAATCTATTTAAACAAAAGATCAAACCTTAGAAATGTGTATGATAATGTCTGCAGAATGATGAAAAGTTTTTAAATTATGTGCTATATATTAACCTTTTTGCATATGAAGAAATCTGCTTATATCTGCACTGTAAATACATTTTGGAATAGGTCTTCATGAGTTCCATAACCATTCTAATGGTTACTGACCATTGTCAAATGATTTGAAATAGATTAATATGAATTCAAAGAATTACAGCTGCTCCACAGCAAAAGCTAATTTAAAACTGTTCATATTATCTCATCTTTTTGTATCTTATTGTTACAGAGTAATTTTGGAAAAAGTCTGGAAAGAATGATATACATAGATTATTTGCCTTTATATTCAGTAGAGAAGGTGAAATTATAAGAAGAAAAAATGAGCACTGTATATTAACCTTTTCCTTAAATGCTAATAAGCACTGAAGTAAGAAAAAATGTTTTGTACAAATACTGTTTCTTTCCTTTCCTCAATATAACTACACTGGATCTAGCACTATTATTTAACAATTTATGAATAGTAAGAAGTTGGTACATTTGTGATACTCCAGGGATATAGATGAGATTTTCAGATAGATGTAATATATTTTATTAGAGCAAGATTCACATTCTTTTTAAAAGATATGCTTTTGGACCTAAGGGATATGCTCATTTTAAAAGAAAGCTCTTGGACCTCTAGCTTTTTATCATACCTTAGATAGGAGCAAAGATCTTCAAGCTTAAAACAGGTTAAGGATAACTGCTCCAAGCTGAATTTCATTATGGTGGTCAACCAGAAAAGCTGAAAGATCTGCAAGGCTGGATGTTTTTCAGTGAGACACAGGTAGTTGTGAACAAAAATGTAACCATTTTAAGAGCAGTGATATAGTGTTGAGAGATAATGATATATTTTGGATCACAAATATTTTTTTTAATTTTCTGCAGACTTGATGATTTCAGTTAATTAAAATAATTCGCAAATTAACAGAAGACCTGGATTGTCATTGGGTTATTACACTACAGAGATGGTGAAGCCATTTCCTGGACTCCAGGAAAATACTGTACAGCTTTGTTGCCAAGAATGCCAGCCCAGCACTCGGCGAAACACTAAGAGACTAGGAATCTGACAAAGGTACACAAATTGCTACATAGAAGATTGCTTGTTTCTTTAATTTGGACAAAACAGAGTGGCAGGAGTGCATAACAAGCACAAGTGTTCAGGGCTTACCCAGATTTTTTTGAATGGTTCACAGGCAAGGAAGACAGCAGAAGAGAAGTAGAACTGCCTGTATCCTCCGCTGGCAGTGACAACTAACACCAAGTACAGTCCATTGTCCACATCCCAAAAGACAGAATTCAGGTGCCTTGTCAGAAGCCATGGCTCAAAACATGATCCCTGAAAGTCTGTGCTGACAGAGGTCAGAAAGTGTCACAGGATCAGTACACTTCCATAGCTCACCTAGCACTCTGTAAAATTGTAGAGAAGCATTCTCATTGCCTCTCAACATGGATTTCTTTGTATTAATCTATGAACTCTTTTCCCTAGTAACTCAAATTCATGGAAATTATGTGTGTAACTTCAAAGGGTGGTACTACAGCAACACAAGTGGTACACAACAAAAATATGTTGCCAAACTGGTGATTTGGGCTTCACAAGTGAGTTAAATCAGAGTTTCTTAAGTAAATGATCAAGGCCTATCCAGGGCCCACTAAAGAGCTCAGAAACTTGCCCTATTCACAAGGAAAGATTTAAGTACATAATATATGCTGAATTATTACTGTACAGTTTTTGCTTCCCTCAAAGACTCAAGCAATGGTTCTGCTGATACTGCACACTTTCCCTGAAGAGATTATTATGGTAATCCCAAATATTATACTACCCAAGCTCTCCTACATTTGAGCTCATCAGATCCAATGTTCTGCAAATAATCTCTAGCAGCTTTAGCTAATGTTTATGTAAGCTGGTCAGGATGACTGAGTAGTGGTGACCATGTTTTCTATGCAAAACTCTAAAACAGTGAAAGTGCACTCAGTCAAAAAATAGCAGCCTACACAGAAAACACACTGCATATGTGAAGTTATTTCCTATGAGAATTATACTTAGTATTTACTCTGCCAAACTGTTTGTCATAATTTTTGAATGTTTCTCTTAAAATGTTTTATAATACATCAGACATTTAGCAGGACTTATTATTTTCCCTCCTTACTTCTCCTTACTCAGAAATCTACTTAGAGTGTGCCAGGTATTTCTGACCTATTGTTTCCTGAAGGAAACAATCCATGGTTGCATTTTTTCCCCTCCTGAATAAATGGAGTAATTGACTTTGTAAAGGAAGACTTCAGATACCACAATAAATATTTACAGTCCATTCTGCCTGTCGAAGCTGGCTGAAACAGTCATACAGCAGTCAGGAACTTAGAGTTAATTCTTTGTGTTAGATATGCACAGATCCCTGCTGGACAGTTACAAAGCTGAGCAACACAGAGAGAGAAGCTGCAGGAACGTGCTGTGAAGACCTGTTTTCCAGGCTGTGGGATCACACACAACCTTATTTTTCCTCACACCCACCCAAGTTTGCTGGAGAGGGATGGAAATGAACTTGAAATTTAATTCGTCTTGTAGTGGAACGAGGGTGTAGTGGTTATTCTTAGCTCTGCCTGTGGCAGTACCCTCATCTGCAGCTCTTTGCTATTGAACTGCAGCTGCAGCACACTGACAATCTTTGTATCCCTCCTCTCGTGGATTCATTTGAATGTCCTCAAATTCTTGTACTTATACTTCCAGTAACACTCAGACCCAGAAGTCAATGCCATGCAAAATCTTCAAGGGAAATGAGGACTGTTGCAGTGTTATATTATAGCAGTGCAGTAACAATGAGGACAATGAGGGTCTAACTTGCATTACCTGGGACTTTGTGTGGCTGCCATAATAGTCAAAGCAAAATTTCCAATTCATTTTCCTAGACCACTTTTCTTGAAGTACATTACTTTAGACACAATGTAACTCCTACAAGGCTGAATTACAAGAGACACAGGCAACAAAAAACAAATAACAGTGATTTCAACCTGAAATTACTCTGAAATCGTTCTGTTGTTGCCTTCCTAAAACTTTCTTAATTTCTTCCTATTTCTTCATGGTTTTGATTATCACTATGGATTTTCCCTTTTGCACATTCCTACCTACATCTATGCTCCATCTTTTGAAAAGCATTTAAATCAGCTGGAGATATTCTTGGATTTGCATCTGTTGCTGTTTGAAAAAATGTTATACTTACCAGCTGTCTACTTACCATTTTAATTTGTCATCTTTTAAAGACAGTAGGAAGAACTAATCTTAGTAAAATTCCAAGCACAGTTGTCTCAAGGGTAGACATGTTTAATATTTCCCTCTTTATTTTTCACTATAATGTCCCACATTGTTAAGGAAGTGGAGAATAAAAATATTTCAACTCACCACTTGCATCAGGTTTTATTTTGGTTTGAATGTCACACATTTTGTTGTAAATAAATAAGACTTCCAGGAGTAGAACAGTAGTCCTCCTACTAGCCTACTTACTCAGTGTTACACCTGTGCTGTTGCAAAAGTGGAGTCTTAACAGACTGCATTAACAAGATTAAACGGAAGAAGTAATAAGGCACAGACTGTTCCATTTCATTAAAGAAGGGAAGAAGACTGCTGGAGGCACTAAGTAATGAAACAATATTTTCCTTTGATACTCTATTAATGTATGCATTTCCTATTTCAGTCCAATGATTTAATTTATTTTCCCCTGGAAATTCAGAATAAATCTCAGCTTTCCTTTGTCATCAGTTTTTGTTACAGATATATAAGACATGAAGGATTAGAATGGCAGATGTAAGATGCCAAATTATAACAGATAAAATCCCCGTGTTGTGAAATGACACCTATATCCTGCCTACTTTCAGCCAGGACTAAAAAGTAAGTTTTCTTCCAAAGTTTTTAGATGTCATGTGACAGACATATCTGAATTGCACCTGTTGAATATCATTACATTACAGGAATATTAATTTAATCCCAGTTGACCTTAGGCTGTACAGAAAAGGGGAACTTAGGGTTAAGATTTCAGTATGAATCTCTAAGAGAGCTGCTCAGAGCCTGGAACTACTATATTTTTCCCTCCCAGGCTTCTATAATGGCTAGAATTGCACCCCAGTTCATAGGTTACACTTGCAAAGGCATGCAGTGGCTGTTATGCACCAAATGTGGTGCAGCTGAACACAAAGTAAGATTTACACAGGCTTCTGTCAAAAATGAAACAAAGCAAAACAGTAAGTAAGAAGAGAGCATTTCTAAAAGACTGCTAATACATTACATGCATTGCCTCCCACTTTCACTTTTCTCTTTTGAGTCTCTGTGGATTTCCTATGCTCTGAAAAAATTCCTCTCACCTCCCTGTTACATATTCCCAGGCTTTTCTGCTGCATCGCTACTGCAGTTCCAGGTAAGTAACCTTTGCTTTTTAATCTGTTTTCTCGTGCCCTAACCTTTTGCATAAAGAAGTTGCTGGAATAAGGGATGATTCAGATTCTAACAGTTCTGTCTTGCTAACCCTGCATATTAATTTCCTTGGAATTCATGCCAAAGATGAAACACAGAGAACTTAACTTTCAAGATTCAATTAGCCTGATACATACAGAAGACTGTTAACGCTACATACTGCTGGGAAAAAAAAACATTCAAAATTGCCATCTCAGCCACTTTGTTTTGAATGCTTGCTTGGTTTAGGTAAAACAGTTGAGGAATTTTCAAATAAAGAAACCAATGCAAGAGGAAATATTAGTGGAGATTGCTGAGGTTTATGAAAACAAGCAGAATTACTGGAGACTGGGAAAAGTACAGAAAACAAGCAAATACATGAGCTGGGAATAGTCAGGCTGAAAAAATATTCTTCCAATAATACAGAAAACATTATTTGAAGGATAATAACATTATTTGAAGGATAAACAGGATGAGTTAATTACTTGCAACAAATCATTTAAATTTGCATAAGCATTACACAGCTACTTTTTTCATGTCTGTTCCTAGAACCAGTCATATATAGTCACATATAAGTGTTACTTTGGGTTTATAATCTTAATTACAGGCTCAAACTCTTGGCCTGCGACATTTTGATGAGCAAATATTTCCTGGTTTGGTAAAAAACAGTTCACTCTCTATTATTTCATTAATTGAAGCCCTTTGATGTTATGGAGCATAAGTCTTCCTGACTGGGTAAATAATTGGTGTATAATTTTCCTTCTGTTGCAACAGTGTTTCATTCTGCTGAAGTACTGATTGCCTAGCAAGATCTTTAAGTCTCACTGTCTCATAAAATATTAGAGTTTCCCATTAGATACACCGCTTTCCTTTCAGATAAAAAACACGGATCAAAGAAATGGCCAAAAGAAATGAACAATATTTAAGTGGGTTTCCCCCCCTTCTTTTCCCTCTCTAATGTGTGTAACTGAAAATTAGTTCTGCATGAGTCAGAAAGAAATCAATAGATTGTTGCCAAATACTGCGTACCCTTCTGATGCACAATCAAACTGGTACTGAGCAATGACTCCAGACACACCAGCTTTCAAATCAAGAACTATCACTGATTAGCAGCCTAATAAATCCCACTGTATGCCCTGCTGGATATGCTCTGCCTCTCCAGGCATTAGGGTGTAAGGACTTACGGAGCACAACGAACTGCCTCAAACACTGTTGAGGAAGGAAGTTCTTGTAAGATAAGCCACCACAACAGGAACTTAAGAAAAGCACAGATGGCAAAGAGGGAGGCATTAATACTAGACCTAAATGGAGGTGAAGGTTTGGAATTAGCACATGGGACAAATTCCACTGTGCAGACTGTGGGAAGACTGCAGATGGCAACAACAGGAAGATGCCAGGGCTGGTGAGGCAGATCTGGATACCCCATCCAAACAAAAATTCCCACCATGGCAAACTGTGAGAAAGGAAACAGCTGCTTGTATGCATGCCCTTCCAAGTTATGGGAACAGCATCTGTGCCTCATGGATATGGGAACCTGGAAGAGAGTGGTACCTCCAGAAGAACACTTTGGGACCCCCAGCACCGAGCAAACCAGCATGAAAAACAACAAGCAGGATGTCAGAGGAATCCATTCTGCCTCTGAGGGTTACAAAAAAATAAAATCTGTACTATTGATATTGGAGTATGGTCTTGTTTGCTCCTTAATTCGGGCAGAGGCATCTCTTTACAACTGGATCCTAACACAGGGCAGGCAGAACTTGGATGCAGAAGTCTATGCAGTATTTATTTTTTGAAATGAGGCCTGAGTTCCAGAGAAAATAGAAGTATTTTAATTCCTACAGATATATAATGACACAACATACTTTTCAGTTTGTATTTCAAGAAATGAACCCACTGACTCTCAGCTGAAAAAACCGTAAGTTGAAAATAATTTCAAGAGCCAAACAAACACAAAATGAAAACTCCACTCCTCTACAGCGCAGGTTAAAGCAAGCTCTGAATCTATGCACTATAAACTTCCTTTCGACCTACAAGCTGGCTTAACAGCCTGAGCCAACAAACAGTCTCAACAAAAGGCATCACCAGGCACCTATCTTTAACTGTTTGAACAAAAAGAGATCATAGAATCATAGAATAGTTTGGGTTGGAAGGGACCTTCAAAGGTCATCTAGCTCCAGCCTTCCTGCAATGAGCACAGGAAAGTCATATTTGCACATTCATGACAAAATATTGTCTGTGTTCCACAGGAAAAAGATTTCTTTTCTTACATGATAAATATTTTTGAGGTAAGTGGTTACAGAGAAATAGGGTGGAGTTCCTAGCATTGTTTAGTTGCATACCACCCATATCATGGTGGGAGTATGCTACCAGGAGGGGGCCAGGGCCTGCAGTGGCAGGGTTGCCACCTTTTCAGGGGCTCAGGGGAGGAGGTATGCAACTTTAGGGGTCAGCCTGGCACAGCCAGCCCCTCTCTGCCACTGGTAGTCTTTTCCCCACTCCTCTGAGCTGCATGTTTTCTGTTTTGGTGCTAAAAGACACAAAAGAAAGAGAGTAGCAGCAGTGTGAAAGGGAGCCCAGCCGAGCTGCAGGAGGCTGGAGCTGCAGCCACAGCAACTGCAGCAGGGAGCACAGCTGCAGCCAGAACTGCCGAGCGCTCCACTCCTGTTCCCCTTCACAAATATAAACTGAAAGTCAGGCCCTCTCAGGTCCACTAGGTGTTGTCTTTGCTCTTTCAGTGTTTTCATGCTGGGGAGGGAAGTTACACTGTGACTTCGCAAAAAACACATGGCCTATATTGGGACCGATCACCATTTTGGCCTTTGACTGGGAAAACCACGTTGGGTACTACCACTGGGAAGTGTTTTTGTTTGTTCAGCGACAAACACTCTTTTTCGTGCAAAACACTAGTTTCTATGCTCTTCTATTAATATTTTTGTGGTTATTGTGATTTTTCACAGAAGTGTGACTCCACTCTATAATCTTCCCTAATGTTTCCTTCAGCATCAGAAGAGGGTGGAGGAAAGGAGTAGCTTAAGTGGATTTAATTTTCCTGCTGTGTTTTAAACTAGCACATTAAGAAAGGAAGGAATTTGACACTACTGAACACTTTGTAATATAGCCTTATTCCTAAATGAGTTAGCTCTCTCATCAGTCCAATTTGTTGAGCAGTTAATAGCATCTTATTACACCCGCAATCACAGAATGAACTATGGAAATGAGGAATGTAAACAATTTATCCCAGTAATTTAGAAAGAAAATAAACTATAGAAATTTTCGCACAGAAATTGAATATCAAACTACAGTAAAAAAACTCGCATGAAACTAACAGCATTCTCCTGAAAGACAAACGTATTAAAAATCAAAAACTGATTGGGTATTACTTTTCTTTGGTAAGAACAGCATATTGTCAACAACATGGTCTGCTGAAGCCACCCTGTGCACTTCTATAGCTGAGGGAGTCCTTCTGCTTCTTTTAGACAAAATCTGGCTTAGTCAATAGCTGAAGTAAAAATTATTTAGCTAAAGCAAAGAAAACCTGGCCATCACTTAAGAGATAACAAATGTGGAGAGCAAGATGGCCACACAGTGGAATTCACTTCCACCTAGCAACCTTACTCTTGTTAAGAGCAGACACAAGATGCACCCTGTCTTGGCTCTGGCCAGATGGTTAGTTTTTTCAACAGACAAGAGGGGCCATGGGTAGGGCACTGAGATTATTCTCTACCACCTGACATTATTGCTGAGGCAGGAGGAAAGGGAAGAAAGGGCTCCTTCTTGAGTAAGTGTGGCAGAAGGAGTAGTCAGGTAATGCTGGCTCTAAGCTGGAGGGTGCAACAGGGAAGTGCTGTTTCCAAGCAATCATGTGTCAATTATTTGCCTATCTTTTATACTTTGTTATCAATATTGATGTCATTGCACTTTCCAGTAAATTGCTCTTATCCTGCTCTGCTCTGCTCTGCACTGAGGTAGCCTCACCCTAAGTACCGCATGGAGCTTTTGCCATTAAGCTGTTAGAGAGTATCCAAAGAAGGGCATGAGGATGGTGAAAGCCTTGAGAGGAAGCCGTATGAGGAGCGGCTGAGATGCCTTGGTTTGTTCAGCTGGGAGGAGATTGAGGAGAGTCTTCAACATCGTCATGAAAGAAAGTGGAGGCACTGATCTCTTGTGACCAGTGAGAGGACTCAAGGCAACAGCATGAAGCTGAGTCAGAGGATATTTGGTTTAGATATAAGGAAAGGAGCACATTGAATGGTATATCATATTCCTTATCACACACCAAACTCTGGGAAAGTTGAAAAATATAATGGACTGCTAAAAACCACACTGAAAGCAATGGATGGGGGAACCTTCACACACGGGGACCTTCATTAATCAAAGGCCACCAGGTTAGTTACCACTAGAGGCTCCACCAATGGGGTTGAGCTGGCCATGCCAAACCAAAACCTTCACGGATCATAAAGGATAAAGTCTCTTCGTGGTGCACCTGACAAATGTGTTTGGGAAGACAGTTAGGATTAGTTGTGCCTTAATCAAAGGCAAACCCACCCATGGGAATGTTTTTGCTCAATGACCTTGGTGCCCTTGGAGGACAATGCATATGGATGGGGAAACATGATGTGTACCTGAGGGGATTTGATTTTTAGGTGAGAACAGTGTGTAATGTTTCATTGTATAATGTTGCCTGCTGAATGACCCTGCCACTGTGTGCCATAACTACCATGGACAGTGAGTATGGACTGCTCCAGACAACACCAGTCAGCAGCTTGGAACCACCCGACAGCACACCAGCCCTCCTGCCCTGGAAGGCTTCTAGGACAGACAGAACCCACAATCATGGACTTAATGGACTTAATAGATATCTTGGAGGGCCAGATATTGACTATGGAAATTGTGCTTGTGTAGATATATATATATATCTATCTATATATCTCCATTTATGTATATAGTTGGAAGATGTGGAATCAAGATATGATATTGATGATATGATATTGATAAGGGCTGGATAATGTCTTAGTTACAGCCAGGACAGGGTTAATTGCAGGAGCCAGGAGGGGCTGTGGCTAGGATCCCCTCAAATCATTACCAGGGGCAGGAGTAAGGAAGTCTCTTCTGGGGAGAATATATTCCTTCCAGTCAAGTAAATGGGGTGGAGAGAGAGGTCCTACAACTGTGGTTCTGAGGCAGAGAGTGGTCAGGTAAGGTGCTTACTGAGCAATCATGTGTGAATTGTTTGCCTGTCTTTTACACTTTGTTATTATTCTTGTTGCTGTTACTCATTTTCTTATCACATTGCTGTTTCCAGGGAACTATTTTATCTCAACCTGTGATCTTTACTTTTTGCACCTTCAGTTCTCCTTTCCATCCTGCAATGGGAGAGGGGGGAGAGTGAGAGGCACATGCATTGGAGAGTCTCAGTAAGAGCACTAAATTGGGGCATACCATTCCGAAACCATGCCAAGCCTACAGACAGAATCCTTTTTTTTTTTTTTCTTTTTCTGTTCTTGGTAATTTTATCAAAAAGTATCCAGCTGTATGGATAGCTATCTGGAGAGTGAGAGATATGAAGAAAAAGGAAAAAAAGAAGAAGAAGAAGAAAAAAGCGTGTTTATCTGTGCACAGGCAAGACTACTGGTTCAGAACTTTGTCTGGTATGGACTGGTGCAGGGCTGTCAAAGTCAGTGCAGCTATGACAAATTATATTAATTATATTGGCTGTGGGTCAGCTCCTCTTTTCATTTATTCTGATGTTACACAACAGTTGAAAAATAAAGTAGAGTGTTATAAAAAGGCTGTAAGTAATTGTACTATTCTCACTCTGAAGGCTGCCTGTGATATATCCCCTGGTCTTAACTGCCAGAACTGTAGAAAATTGAGCAGCAGCTTCTAGATTGTGGCCCCGCACAACTATGAAAAAGGTTCTGATCATTTATTTTAGGAAGTAGGTATTGTCCTTGGGGAATGTGATCAGATGAATCTCACTCTCTCTTTTGCTTTGTATATTCTTCAGCCATGCAAGCTCTGATCAACCTTCCAAGTGCCCTTTCGGGTGTTGGCCTTCCTCCTTTGCATATATAGAACTGAAAGAAAAGTCTTACTGTATCCTGAAATCCTTGTGATCTGTAAATCTAAGTCTCTGCAGCCCTAGGGACATTTCAACAATGTGAACCAAGTTCTATTCCACTTGCAAGCTAAAGATACGAAAATGGTGGCACTACTTTCTAGTTTAAAGAAAAATCAATTGAAACATATCAAGAATACTGGTGCTTTAATCAGAGCTGCTGTACATGATAGAATATGGATGGCATAATATATATGTGGCTCTTCCAATCATAGCAAAAGGATCAGCACAAGAAATTGGTAGCAGGATTTTCTGTCAGCTCTTTTTTTATTCTCCTGTATTTTTTCTAGTGAAAAGTGATCCCAGCAGACTGCGTGAAGGTGAGCCATGAATGAGAGAGAGCATGCTCTGAAAAGTCTATTAGTCCACTGTGCAGTACATTTTATGTTAAAAGACTTCAGAAATTTTAAGACAGGCCATACGTCTATGTATGTAAAATAAGTATCTTTGGACAACCTTATAACACTGAGGTGACAGGCTTTCTCTGTTGACATGAACTCTTTAGGTCTTTGAAAAACACTGAATGAGTGTTAAGAACTAGGGACCAGAGTATCATCCATGGAAAAACTGAAAAAGAAATTATGAACATGTATGAAATAGTATCTTTGAACCATACTGGAAGTGGTGAGCTAATCATAGGGTGTTCCACTTCCCCATTTAAACTTGCAAGATCTATGTGACTTTTTTTGACTAACTCTCTGTCTTACCACTTATTGTTTCATCAAGGCATGACTGACTGCTCTTGGTAAAAAGTCTCTTCCCTAAAAGGGATGATGCATCTCCCTGACACATGTAAAGAGAAATTCAGAGCTAAATACATTCAGGAGTGAGTCAGATATTTTAGAATCCTAAAGTCCAGATGTTTATACATCACCTAATGAGGCTACCAAACTATTGCTGTAGGAAACCACTGACTTTCCAGAAAAACAGTTGCTGTTTTCATTATTTCAAAACATGTGTGTCACACATTGTGTGTGTCAGTATCTTGCTACTGGATGACAGTATTGGAGGAAATTGTTTGTAATGGGCTATTTATTACCTGTGAAACTATTGATTATTTCTGTAGGTCAGTTTAGGTCTTCTAGTGGCCAATACACTTTGCTCCAATCTTCATTGGTTGTCCAATTTATTAATTTTTTTCTACTAAAAAGCCAGTAAATTTTAAAATTTCAAGTCACCTTCTGAGAAGGAATACTCTGATAGCTGCTTTCAAGTTGAAAGCACTGATCTGTGTTACACACTTTCTGCTTGATAGTCTGAATATGAATGCCATAGTTTGGACCAGTAGAAGTACATTTATTTGCCTGCATAGGATAAATAGCTACATGCCCTAGATTTTGAACATTAAGGGAAATTATTTTGATAAAGCTCTTTCATTTGTGTGTTGACAATAAATTTCAGCTTTCTGTAGCAACAGAACCATTGTCTCTGGAACACTTGGTCTGACTGGTTAAGGAAAGCTGTGCTTTACAGAGACATCTCACAAGAGAAGCATAAATAAATCTAAGGTGGCATTCTTATTTTTTTTTTCTTTAAGCAAGAGTAAATCAGCAACCTGAGTATTTTTCTATGGTTACTAAAGTGATCTGTCAAGAAGAGTAGTTGAAAATAAAAACCAAACCTGAAAGATTTATGCAGGTTAGATAATTAAATACATTATATTAAATGGAAGTTTTTTCAAGAGTTTTCTACTAATCTAAATGTAAGCCTTACTCATTAATACTTAAACAAAGTATGCAATGAAACCTCTTGTTTTTATTCCTGTAACCACACTCTGCACCCTACAATGTGTTCCAATTTAAACTCTAGACTCTCTATAACCCTAATGTCTTGTTGGAAACCTAATCAAGTGGGACAATTTTATCTGTCAATGATGATAATCACTATGCATAATTCAGTGTGAGACATCTGTATTTCCACTTTACTGTAAGGAAACAATAAATTCTCTCTGGAACCTCTTCATTATAAGCATTAGCAAATGGTATTTGATTGGCAGCAATGCTGCTTCTGAACTGTACTTGTATCATGTCCCTTCAGCCTGCCAAGCCCAAACACTGGAAACGGAGAGGTGAAATGACAAACTCATCAGAAATATTTCACTGGGCATCCTGAACCTAATGAACCTGTGCTCCATCTGCCTGGGAAGAGAATGGGATCTTGTGCCTTATAGAAAACTCAGGTAGTTTTCACAAATAACTGCCTGCCATATTATTAGGTCAGTCACAAAGAAAGCATCACTGCTGGGTTTCTAATAATGAATTTCATCTCATTAATAATACACAAATGAACATCAAACATTCCTAAAACAACAAGCCCAGAGCTTTGCTGTAATACCTCTGCCAGCACTTCTCCTCCACACTCCTGAAGACACATATTGTGCTTCTGACAGAAAGAGAGCTTTTAAGTGACTCTTCTAAATACCACCCCAGGCTTGTTTTCAAGCACAGTATGTGAATAATAGATGCAGAATTCAACAGATTTTAAAATAGTGAAAAAATTAATTATTCACTTAAGATTATTGTTGTAAGCAGAAGACAGGTGATAAGAGTGAGCATGAGCCACTCAATGTACTGTGCTGGTATTTTAGTTACTGTGTTCAAGAGAATCTTCAAGCACATGACAAAGCTTTTGGCACTGTTCTTCAAAGTCCTCCATGAAGGCATGAAATGGAGAGAACTCTAGTCTGTATGACAGCTTTATTGAGACTGGTGACATGCAAAAGCTATTCATCCATACTGAGATACACTAGGGTCAGAACATAAAAATCTCAAAGAATAGAGACCCCTAAGAATTCAGACACCTGTCTCTTGAGACACTTAAATTGGGATTAGTAAACCTCTATGTGCTTAAATGTTTCTGCAGGTATAGGCAGTCCAGTGATTGGGTGTTAGCAGTGATTTGAGAACTGCTAACACACAAAAACTAGAGAAGAAAAGACAGTATCTTAGGTGCCTTGGGGAACACATTTAGGGATGTTTTTAATTTTGAAAATTTGCCTGATTTTCTTCTAAACAGCAACTAACTAATAAAACTGTACTAGTGACATCAGAATATAACGGAAGTAGTGAATGAGCTATTTTTACACAGTCATTAGATACACCAAATGTAACCAGCGTGTCCTGGGTTGGCCATACGACCTGTTTGTATCCCCAGTCGTCCTCTTGCTTATGTTGGACATTAAGTTCTGCAGCTTTAAGTTGGTCCAAGGAAGACAGTGAGAGTGAAGGTGGAGGAAAAAAAACCACTCGCCGTTTGTCTGCAGGATACTTTACTCCTACAAACCAAGGCCGAGAGAGAGGGCGGAGAGGCTACATTCCAGCGGACAGCGTTATCTCTTTTCTTTTTTTTTTTCTTTCTCTCTCTCTGTTGTGGGTGCTGGAAGAGCTCACAGCGGAGGGTTTTTCCTCAGATTTTTCCCGGCTTTTTGCAGGGAGAGACTTTGTTTCTTTTGCTGGGTATTTTTTTTCCTTTTTTTCCTCTTCCTGGGACTGGCTGGCATCGCGTG
>JAHLSL010013373.1:1728065-1797895 GCA_025920805.1 Petroica traversi
TTTTTTTTTTTACTCACTCTGTTGTGGGGGTGCTGGCCGAGCACACAGCAGAGGGTTTATTTCCTCGGATTTTTTCCCGGCTTTTTGCAGAGAGAGACTTTGTTTCTTTTGCTGGGAATTTTTTTTTCTTTTTTTCCTCTTCCTGGGACTGCTTGGCATCGCGTGGGCCCAGGACACCAGGGAACCCCCGGGGGGCCCCCCACCCCCCCCCCCGCCGACTCCTACAGCCGGGCCCGGCAATCGTCCCCCCACTGGAGAACTGAACCGGACTCAGACGGACTCTGAATCTACCATCTCTTCAGAGGAAGGAGAGGTTTCATTGTTTTCATATTATCCAATTTTTCCCTATACTTGTAAATATTCTATGTGTTAAATAAATAGTTTTTTCCACTTTTCTCTAAGGAAATTCTTCCCGGACCGGTAGGGGGAGGGGCGATTGGAATCGGCTCTTCCTAGAGGAGACCCCCCAGAGGTTTCCTCCTAAATATTTGCCCTAAACCAGGACAATTTTCTTTACAGAAACTTCAAAACAATGCAAATGAATCAGATGAATAACCCTTTTAGAGTAGTGGTATTTAAGTAGTAGTTACTGACATTTTCAAGAAAAGTATCCTGACTCATGAGTACCTGAAACTTTCATGTAATCACTCTAAGTATTTCAAATCTGTGTGTGTCCGAAGTTTCTCAAGTGTTTTGATGTAATACAAGACATGCATGTTTCTTCTGATAAAGACATTTGGGCTGTAAAAAAGGAAATCTATTAAAGAGAGAGGAGTATTGAGGTCTAAAGAGTTTGCAGTTTAGACAACTTTCCCTGGTATATAATCAAAACCATATTATTAGTATCACTAGCCTTTCATGAAAATGAACAAAATGTGATCTCTTCTACTCCAGGTTCTCATTTACTAGGTGTTTGTTTACTCTAAGAAACACGTTCTGGAAGGATAAAGAATGATTCTCTCTTAAGACAAACTGTTTATGGATCTGAAGGCAGAATCAGCAAGGAAATGGAGATGCTGACATTTCCTTTTACCCAACAGATCACTTAATGACTGTGGCAGGCTAAGTATTAGTTGTTGCCTAAGGGATTTGAAGGCATATCTCTTTTGTAAACTACTTAAAATGCCTCAGCAAAGTCTAAAATGCGATTTCTATCTCACTCAGAACTGGAGTGTATAAATTCTGGAGCGGAAAAAGCTTTCTTATGTTCCAGGACATGGGAATTTTACATTACATGAGAGGTTTCCCTTGACCAAAACCACCAGGCACAGGAACAGTCATTAACTTGTATTTTCTGTATGGAAATTTCAGTTCAGGAGACGCAAGTACAGAATCTAGTATGATGGACTGCCCTTGCACGCAGAGTGCCTTTAATAAGCCAGTCAGTGGGGGTACAGAGCAATCATGTGCCTTAGTCACTCCTACCTATACTCTACATGCTGAGAGGGATACGATACCTGGAGAGCAGAAAGATGGTAGTTGGTAGAGGAAGGACTAGTTTTTGTTTTAGGGATGACGCTAATACACAAGAATAAACATTTCTCCTGAGAAAATATCTTATACAAGCATACTTTTCTATTTAGTCCTTGGGGATTACATTGCCATCAATCTCCAAATGAAGCTACATTTACAGTTTTTTCTCTAACATGCACTCCTTTAACAGAGGCTTCTATGAACTTTAATATTTACAGGTAAGCTTATCAGGTGCTACAGCCCTGTGTGAGCTCTAGCTCTCTTTTGCTGGCCATGGCTCACCTGGAAGCTTAGCACAGCAAGTAGCAAGAACCCTGAGAAATCCTTCCATGGGATTAATGAAAAAGTCTTATTTGTGATATCAAATCCATGGTACCTTATGTGTACAGGTCCCGACCAGAAAGCTAACTCCTTAGATCTGTTGCTGGTATTTCTATTTATTTTACCCCAGAGGATGACTCCAGAAAGACAACAGATTTGCAAACTATAAATGAACAGGAAACCATCAGAAATTGGGTAATATTCCAAGCTGTGTCCCATCTAACTGAATGTACAGGGGGAATGACTAGTTGCAAGATATTGAGAATATTTAGATTTAGTACTTTATATATCTGTTAAAAAGCATTTATGAAACTGTAGAAAAGCCCTCAAAACCTGCATTAGAATTTCTCTCTTTCCTTTTTCATTTAATTTCTTCTAATTATAGGTCCTGAAATCACAGCACCAGAGAGTCTAGCAGATCCTTTTTTATTCCATAAAAAGTAAATTTATCTAGAAAAACAACATTTATTTCTGGCTCCACTGTCTTGTGGTTAGTCTTTGGTGACACAGAAGGTGCCAACTCCTTACCTGGGTGGCATAACTATTTGAAATTTAACAATCAACCTACTGAAACACAAAAACAAGCAGAACTTGGAACTTACAAGTTCAGCAAAAGTATAAAGGCTTGACACATATCAAACAAAATATTCCTTTTGGACTGAAGTTACTATAAAATTTGAATATATGAATTTCAGTCAGAAATTTTCATTACAGAGGCTCCAATATAATGGTATTATAAACAAACAAAAAAATAGCAATGAAGAACTTATTACAAGAAATTAAAATTATGGTACAATTTGGAGATACAAATAGGTATCTCTCAAGACCATAAAAAGTGTACCTGGCTTCATACATTACCTAGATTCATGCTATTCTCTTATAATCTACAAGGATTTCTCTAGATTTAGCCTGCGGAGTAAACCAATCGTCTGTGTTAATCTTGATACAACTATAATTCATTCAACCACAACTTAAAAAATGTGCTTTCTGTTTCAGGAGTAAGTTGATCTTTCTAAAACACACTGCTCAGAAGCAGCAAATCCCAGGTTAATGTCTTTGTTTTCTTAAAACACATCTCTCCCCATAACACTGTGTAACAGTGCTGAGAAGCACTGATGATTATTTTAATCATTAGTGGTGGATGTCAGTCCACCAGTGGGCTTTTTTCAATTTTATTGTGTTGTGCCTTTGCCTTGAGCAGGATCCAAGATCTGTTTAAGTTCCTGAATTAAACATCAAGCCCAAGCTTCCTTTGGGCAATACAGCCCTGGTAACAGTTCATATACAGTGTCACTTCAGGCAATACAACTGAAAGCTGTAATCAGATATAAATGACTTGCAGGCTGGACAGTCCTTGTGACAGGTAAGTTTTTCACTACTTTTTCCTCTTCTCAGGTTTCTAAAGTTTCATATCTAAAAGGTTATTTTAGAGTGCAGTTACATATGAGGACATAACAGTAGGTCTACTTCAAGCCTATGACAATATTAGCATGTGTCAGCATGTAAGTTCCAATTGTGAACAACACGTCTTCTATTTGTCTATGTCTGAGAACCATATTTCTGTGCCTGTGTGCTTCAAATACTACATATTCAAAGTACCTATTTTTTAAAATGAAATGATAATGAGAAGCTACCAGCATACATGCAATTCACAATATCACAGAATCACAGGACTGTTAGGGTTCGGAGCCACCTCTTGAGATCATCAAGCTCAATCTCCCTGCCAAGGCAGGGGCTCCTAGAACAGGTTACACAGGAAGATGTCCAGGGGTGTTTTAAATGTCTCCAGAGGAACCCTCCATGACCTCCTTGGACAGCTGCTCCAGTGCTCTGCCACACGTGATGTAAAAATGTTCTTTGTCATGCTGAGGTGAAACTCCTTGTGTTTTAGTCTATGGCCATTGCTCTGTGTTCTGTCACTGGGCACCGCTGAAAAGAGCCTGGCAACAAGCTATTGATACCTGCTTTGGAGATATTTAAATGCGTTAATGAGAGCTCCTCTTAGTCTTCTCTTCTGATGGTTGATGAAAACTCAACATGAACCAGCAGATTGCGCCTCTGAGCTGCATCAAAAGCAGTGCAGCAAACAGACTGAAGGAGGAAATTTCCCCCCACGGTCTGCTCTTGTGAGACCTCACTTGGAGTGCTGCATGCAGTTCTGGTGTCTGCAACATAAGAAGGACATGGAACTGTCGGAGCAAGTCCAGAGGAGGGCCATTAGGTTGGTAAGAGAACAAAGACAAGCTGAGAAAATTGGAGCTTTTTAGCCTGGAGAAGAAAAAGTTTCACAGAGACCTCATAGCAACTTCCCAGTGTCTGAAGGGCACCTACAAGGAAGCCAGAGAAACACTTTTTCCAGGAATTGTAGTGATAGGACAAGGAATAATGGGTACAAACTGAAATAGGGGAAGTTAGGTTAGATGTTAGGAATAAATTCTTTACTGTGAAGGTGATGAGACCCTGGAACAGGTTGCCCAGGGAGGTTTTGGATGTCCAACGCTGTTCAAAAGCAGGTTGGATAACACCTTGAGCAACCTGTTCTAGTGGGAAGTGTCAGTGTCTATGGCAGAGGGAATTGAGACCAGTTGATCTTTAAGGTCCTTTCCAATCTCTTAACATTCTATGATTCTGTGATTCCCTAGGCAAAACATGCCCAGCTGCTGCAGTCCCTTCTCACAGGGGAGATACTATGGACCTCTCATCACCTTTCTAGCACTCCACTGGATCCTGTCCAAGAGCTCCTTGTCTCCCTAGCTACTGAGGAGCCCAGAACTGGACTCCTGATGAAGAGAGTTCATATGTTGCCTCATTAGGGCTGAGCGGGAGGATCACCTCCCTTGACCTGCTGGGCACACACTTTCCAATCCACCCCAGGTCGCCAT
Organism: Petroica traversi; assembly: GCA_025920805.1. NCBI lineage: Eukaryota > Metazoa > Chordata > Aves > Passeriformes > Petroicidae > Petroica > Petroica traversi. The sequence goes on from JAHLSL010013373.1 coordinate 1,732,742, forward strand.
CGGCCCTCCTGGCCGCAAGACACACTGCTGGCTCATAGTCAACCTGAAATCCAAGTCAACTTGGCACCCACCAAAATTCCTGAGCCCTTCTCTGCAGAGCTGCTCTCTAATAAATCAGCCCCTGATCTGTACTGGTACTTGGGGTTATTGCTCCCCAGGTACAGCACCTGCCCTTGTTTAAGATCATTAGGTTTCTCTCCAGGTAATTTTCCAGCCTATCAAGGTCCTGCTGAGGCAGCTCAGCCTTCAGGTCTATCAGCCACTCCTCCCAGCTTTGTATCATCAGACTGTACGGATTTTTCATCCAATGAAGTGATCCAAATATGAAATTCACTGCTCCAAGATACAATGCTGGTTTGCGAGTATGCAAAATTCTTTGGAACCATAAATGAACGAATGCCGTATATTCGCATCTGTAAGCAATTTATCATCCTTGACATACACAGATGGATGACTTTAAAGAGATAAGTCAGTAAGTGTCCAATGTAGGTAACTTATAGAAATTAGACACATTACACATAGAAAATTTCAGCTTCTGATGTACCTTTATTCTGCATCAACAGGTACACCCTATGACTCTCTGGACATCCTAAGCATAAAATTCTCAATTAAACAAAACATCAAGCTTATACACTGTAATTTTTGAGTGTAGAACTCATGAAAAAACACAAGCAATGAAGGTGAAGCAAGTAATATATGGTTTGAAGGTTGTAGTATCACACTAAAATAATGTACTTCTACTACTTGAATTATCTATTCACTTTGCTAAAATTTATCAGCCCTGTATGAAAGGATGAACTGAAATAACATACAGCTTAAGGGCTGTTTGCATGTGCTAACAACAAAGAATAATTATTTTCATAGGATAATCCTACATCTCTATGTACCAGAAGAGATACGGCTCTTTTTCAAGTAGCTTGAAATGAACACCTAGCGCTCATTGGACAACAACCTGTGCTGTGGTTTTGAAACTGAAAACCCACTAAAACCATGTGCTGCACTTCTTCTCCCCTCCCCTCCATCCCAACTGCAACAGAGAAGGGAATTGGAGCAAAAAATGTAAGGATTGTAGGATGAGGTAAGAACAATTTACTGGAAACAGCAATGAGATAACAAAACAGTAGCAGCAGCAACACCAAAGACAGAGGGTACAAGAAAAGTAACTTTTCACAAGAATCCCTCTACCCAACAACAGATGATACTGGACAGCCTCCTGCAATGTTTATTCTTCTGGAAGAAGCCCCTTCTATTTGGGAGACAGTCCCTTTCCCCAGCCCCTGGAAATGTTGTGAAGTGGTTCAGAATAACCTCCATGTCCAAGCCATGCCCACTTCTGTCTCCTGCAAAAATTAATCCTGTCCTGGCCAGAACCAGGAGACCAGAACAGGAATTTGTATTGTTAGGGAGTGAGGCAAATTCATCACCCAGCATGGTACAGTGTATGATAAACATATGCATCCCCATGCCCAGAAATAGCTATGATCCAGCTAATTCACTTTTTTCTTTAAGCAAATATTGTGACACAAGTTTGTTGGCGAGCAGTGATCAAGACAAAAATAGGAGGAACAGCATTATGTACATGTTTCAGCTGTTTTTCTTAGACAAAACAACAGAGAAAAGGGAAATACTAATAGCAATTAAAAAAAGAATTGTGCTGGAGTGGTCTGCTCAACACCAGGGTACTTAGATGGAGTGTAAATGAACACCGTTTTCACAAGGAGTATGTGCCCAATGTTTACCATGACAACCTGGCACCAGATCAACATGGAAAATTGATCCTGAGGCAACAACAAGTCCACAGAAATACTCTTCCATTATCTGAAACAGCATTGTGTGACTGGGATTGGTGTTATACGAAGCTGGCAAGTGAAGGTTTTAGAAATACATATGAATAGCTACCAATAAATGTACTAGCATGAATATCTTCTGCAATATCGTGCAAAGTCATCTATTTAACTGGTCCTGCACGGCTTATTTCACTCTCCTCCCTTAAAGATAGACTTTAAAATTAAACTATCATCCCAAAGAATGAGTGACTAGTGACAAAACTTGATTTGCAGGGAGTATGGATAAAGTAATAGGTTACTCAACTTGCGTAAGATACCTCAAAAGAACCCACATGAGTGGGTGGGTACGTTTTTTCTTTCCCCCCAGTATTCAAAAATAATCTTCTTTATTTTGCATAGCCATTTTGTTGCAAATATGACAAAAGCAACAATAGTACTCTTCACCATAAAAACCGAACCAAATTAGACCAAAATATCTCACAGAATAGTTATACAGAGTAGTAATAGTAACTGCACACAGTCCAAAATACTCATCAGAAGTACCTGGCCCAAAGGAAAGTAGATTGATCTGAAAACGCAAAAGGAAAAAAAAGGTAATTAAAATCATCACTGCAAAAAATCAGCTTGTCAGGGAGAGATTGAAAAGTTCATGCTAATGATGACCTGAAAATGGACCACAGTTTATTAATTCTATCTCAAGAAAAGTCTCAAGTGAAATAGGTTATAAATTATATTAATTAGATATAAAAATGTTCATTTACCCTATAGCTAAATTAATGGCAAGAAAAGCCCCCCTGGTGATGTTTAGCCACTCTATTTAGAAACTTTGAAAAACCAGGAAGTTCAATACAGCTGAACAGCAGAGGAAACATATCAACTATCTTTTTGAACTATTTTTTTCAAAGAACTTCTTACAAGGCTTCATTGACACTGGATACTTCTAGCATAAGCAATGTATTGTCAGTTGCTTTGAAATGCTATCTAAATAATCAAATAATAATTTTCTGTGATTTTGTATCAAATCTTATTTTGAGTAAAACAGGTATTTCATAGAGAAGTATTCTCGTAAAATGAAGCTTTAGAGATTCGAAGAATAATGTAGTAGATGAGGAAGAAATGCTACAAAATCCACAGCAGGTGATAAATACGATGAAGAACAATCTTTAAAAAATTATGACTCATAATCCACACAAGAATGAACTGAAAAGACCCTACCATTTAAAAAGCACAATACCTGTGGTGTGTGAGATTTCAGTCCTAAGGAATGAGTTGTAACAACTAGATGCTTTCTTTGAGTGAAACAGTGTCCTGGTTTAGGGTAAATATTTAGGAGGAAACCCCTGGGGGGTCTCCTTTAGGAAGAGTCGATTCCAATCGCCCCTCCCCTTATAGGTCTGGGAAGAATTTCCTTAGAGAAAAAGTGGAAAAAAACTATTTCTTTAACAAATAGAATATTTACAAGTATAGGAAAAATTTGGATAATATGAAAACAATGAAACCTTTCCTTCCTCTGAAGAGATGGTAGATTCAGAGTTTGTCTGAGTCCGGTTCAGTTCTCCAGTGGGGGGGGGCCGATTGCCAGGCCCGGCTGTAGAAGTCGGCGAAGGGGGGCCTGGGCCCACGCAATGCTAGTTAGTCCCAGGAAGAGGAAAAAAGGAAAAAAAATACCTAGCAAAAGAAATAAAGTCTCTCCCTGGAAAAAGCTGGGAAAAATCTGAGGAAAAACCCTCCGCTGTGAGCTCTTCCAGTACCCACACCAGAGAGAGTAAAAAAAAAAAAAAAAGAAAATACAAAGAGATAACGCTGTCCGCTGGAATGTAGCCTTGCTTCGTAGGAGTGTTTTGTTTTTTTTTCCTCCACCTTTACTCTTTCTGGGACAACTTAAAGCTGCAGAACTTAAGGTCTAGCATAAGCAAGAGGACGATTGGGGATACAAACAGGTCATATAGTCAACCCAGGACAAACAGAAAGGATCAAAAAGGATTCAAGAGAAGGCTCAAACTATTTACTCTGGTAAATAATTTACTCTAGTTTGATGTAATCTACAAATATATTTATGCTGTTTATTCCAAAAGACTTCTGAGAAAAATGGGACCTTTGCAAAAATTGCAAGTTGCTATTAAAATGCTATTTAGGAACAAGTGCAGCTATTTATATTCAATGCTATCTTAACAATAAAATTCTGTCCCACTTCTCAAAGACCTACAGCAGACATATTTCTGTAGCAAGCAGACAAAAAATACGTATTTCAATATAGATATTGAAACATTACATTATATGTATGTACGACATGAGAATTATGTACTACCAGTGCCTGCTAAAAAAAAGTTGCCTCAGCAGTTTTGGATGTCCATTCCTGGAAGTAGTCAAAACCAGGCTGGACAGATCTGGTGAAGGTGTCCCTGCCTGCAGTGGTGGGGGGTTGGAATAAGATGATCTTTAGGGCCCCTTCCAACACAAAGTGCTCCGTGGTTCTATGAATTCACTCGAGACACAATGCAGTCATTGGTCATAGTCAGCATGGGTTTACAAGGGAAAGTACTGCTCAACCAATTTAATTTTCTTTCAGCTTTAAAATTCAGAGTCAAAGCTGTGCTCTGATTTTATTGTTTAAATGTACTAAAAATACATAGATATATTTAGAAGCATACAGCGAAGAAAAATGTAGTGCACTGACAATAACACATGGAAACACATTAATAGCCCATGGTATTTATTTACCCCAGTGCAAAATCAAAGGGGCAACGGAAGTCAAACACAGGCCACAGATGAGCCTGACTGAACCACCTTATGCATTTCAGAATTTTCTTCCAAGTATCAGTACTCCAGGGAAAGAAATATAGCAAATGTGAATAAAATTATGATGACAACAAAATATATCCTTGACTAGCTTTGTATTGACAGTTTTAGATAACCTTACAGGACGGCATTGATCAAACTTTCTCTGTTAAATTACAAAATACAATCTTCATTTATGTTCAAACTTTGATAATGTCTATTCTTTCATTGCTGTAGTCACATTCAAGGTGATCTTTATGAGATCCTTTCAGACAGCATATTGATGCCTTTTCCTGCAATGTTTTAGGCAACCTTAAGCGCTACTCAAGAATAAACATAAATCCTAGTCACATCAAGGCCTCTTAGCAAGTAATTTTTTTCCCTGCTCTGCATGGCATATCTGCCTACAGTATTTTTCTGTTATGAGCTTGACTCTCAGTTATGACATTCATTCATGGATAAATGTCATCTCCACATATTTTAAGTAACATTTACTCCTTTATATTTTCTTCCAATGAAAATAATCACTGCTTCTTCACAGGATGTAAATATTTTCTTTGTAACTACTGTGTGAAATTGAAGCTGGTTTTAATCATTGTGTCAAAGAAATTCTGCTTAGCAATGGCAGAGATCTGGTTTCCACAGTGCAGTAACTGATTATTGCCTTCAGAAATAATCTGGGTAGCAAAGAAACAGCTCTGATTGTGTAAATACAAATATTTAGAAGAGGCGCATATTGTAGGTCACTGTTTTTAACTGAGGCCAAATTTAAGCGAATCGAACTTTGCTGGAGTAACTAAAATAGCTTGTTAAAGAATTTTAACTGGCTCGCTTAGACTGCACAACACTAGATACATGAATCACATTGAAAGCAAAATGCAACAATCTTATTGTCTGTTTAGTGGTTTCATGACAGGTGTGTGGAATGAGGAGAATCTGGTTGTGTGAAACGCTAATGGCGAGCTGCCTTATCCTCCCTTCCAGCCACAACCCTGTGCCATAATAAGACACAATCTGTAGACACCCTAGTATTTAGCTTGGCTTCCTTTGCTAATGGGTAGCTCCTGCCACCCTTAAATCTTCTGTTCACAACAAACCTTTGCAGCATTGGCTATACTTGCCAGTGTTCATATATAAAACTCAAGTTCAGCTTTTCTTTGCAAAAGCTCACTAAAGATAGCATTGTGAAGCTCCACATGAACTTTTTCCTCTCAATAATTACCATTCCAGATGCACTCAGTTTAAAGTAAAAGAAGTGAGTTTGTTTGTCCCTTTTAGCTTTGTAAACACAAACACCCATGGTGTCCCAATGAGTCCTCTTGGTATTGTATACTACCACCTGAATAGTGCTTTTAAAACAGGAGCTTTTAAAGCTCTGGTGACATCTTCTATTACAGTCATATCATGTGTCCCAAACCCTCCTTCATCTCCTTGTGTCCAGCCCTTGGCATGAAATTCTCAATACTTATGTAGGTGACACACAGAGATCAAGAAACTGTCCTTCAGTTAATAGAATTAGCCATACAATATCTAGCTTTCACATTTTTCTTGATAGCAACTGCAGGCTTGACCAGTAGTGCAGTTTTTAAGAAAAGAATTTTAAGTATCAGTTGCAGAATGTGACACACTTTTTGCTCAGGCAGGTGAAATGTGGCCAGAACTCTTTCAAGCAATTATGCTCTTACCTCTAGGAAGATTTTCTTTTCTTTAACAATCGTAGCTGTAGCATTTGCTAACAAAAATGCCTTGCAGTGACAAAAATAAACTCTGGAATTCTGAAATTCAGCAACAGCAGTGACAACTAGAATAGCCTTTTCTATATCTCCTCAGTCCTCACTAGATGGTTGCTTTTTTACCAGTTTGTCCCTAGGTCTACAATGAACAGAGCACTCATTAAAGCTCACAGTGCATAGCAGAAGACTCTAGCTTGGTGGGAGTAATTTGATTTTTGTAGAAAATCCCAATAAGTACTTAAAGCACTAAAAGATAAAATTTGGATTTTTTTCATGCAGTGTTATATCCTATGGAGAATTTAAAAGCTATGTACACTCAGCTTTTCAAACATAGACCATTTTTATTTACTTCCTTATGAAACGAGGCCAAATCACACACACACACACACACGCATATATATAAACGAAAATAGTTATCTTACACCCATCACAGAAAAGCAGCTAACTAAATGTTATAAGCTGAAGTCATTAAACTAAATGGTAGAGTGCCAGCTGTACAAGAACACATGCATTTTTATTTCTTGTAACCAGTTAGATGTAGTGTCAAAGATTACCATATATTACAAAATCTGCAAGCCATGACAACTAATCATACACTTTTTGCGGTATATGAGTAGCTAGGAGATGTCATGAGTTGTACATTGAACCCCAATGATGCAGAAACCATCCCCAATGATACAAGTGTTGGATTTTCACTTGTTCTCATATTCCCTCACATAGTATATTTATTTGTACCACACAGGGTATATTTGTACATATAAAAGCGTAAATACACAGTGATTTGTCCATATATCTCTGTGACCACAAATTCAGTTATAACAACTGATAATTACTGGTCAATAATCCAATGATTAATTATTAGCATGGTTGTTACTTATGCTATCATGCATGCAAACTGAATACGTAAAATAAAATTAGGTGGCAGGCTCGATTCTTTAAATTTAGATATTACGTAAACTCTTAGAGATTCATTATATGTGTATTGGCCAAGTTCTGAGAAGTTTTTATAAAAGTATCATGAAAAGGAGGCCTGTTTCTATTAAATCAAATAAAAGGGTAGTGGGATGCAAAATGAATCTTTATTTGCCTGACCTATGGTCCCTCAGCTAAATATTTCACTTTCTGAACAACAGTTTCACATACAAAACAGATCACCACTTGTTTATTTTAGAAATTGAGGTACTACCAGGTAACAATAACAAAATAAAATATCTAAACACTGACCTTCCTTTACTTTGAACTGACATAGCAATCAAACTCAACAATTTAATAAATTCATTGCTTTAAGGGCTTATTATGTACAAATAGCTACATAAACAAAAGTTATCCAAAGAATAAAAAGGCTTAAGAAAGCAGTAGGAGAAAAGGATGAGGATGATGTAGTATATTACAGATACTTGGTTATATTTCAATCCATCAGCTTAACTGTATTTGTCACTCATATCACCCAGTAAAAAAATTGAGCCCCTGGATCTCATGAAGAACAGAGGTCCATGCAGCTCACTTTTGAACAGTTCTTACCACATTTTCAGTACCTTAAGAAAAAGATTTAAGAACAAATCTGTGAGCAACACATTTAATTTTCAGAAGAGTTCACAACCTCCAGGGGTTCCTGCCACTCTCCAGAAAAAATACACCCAGACCCGCTCTCTAAGATAGAGTGAACTTTGAGGACTCATAGTATTTGTATAATTAATATTTTATAGGTGATAAATTTTAATAACTCCCAGAGACATGATGGCACTGAACACTCACCAGAGGGTGGGCTCAGTCATGCCTACAGTAGTAGACAAATGGGGTCAAGCTGTCATTCCGTATTTCATCACATTTGACTTTCTCAACTCTTAGATTTGTTTTTATCGCACCTCAAGATGCTGCTTAACTTGCCCTTTTTTTTCCCTAGCTGATGAAGTACACTCTGCATTTGAAAAAGCCAGTAAATATGAATTTGAGAGACACGTTCACTAAGCATCTTCATCAAACAGAGATCTCCTGTACAGGAAGGAGAGGACAATTCTGGATTCTTTACGAGCTCTATAAACATTCCTCATTTCCTTTGGCAATTTTTTTGCTAAGTGTCCAGGAGGCTGGTGCATCAGGTTTTCAAGATTCAGAAGTGGCACTGGAATCATAGTGGTATTCCCAATGTCAACTAAACGAGTGGATGTAAAAACTGTTGGGCAGCACGAATAATCTCTTGTCGTTCCAGTATTGATTTTGAATTCAGAATAACATTTGGAGTGCCTAACGCACATGGTAATAGAGCTTGAAAGGCCTAATCTGGTCCACTCCTCAAGTAGATTCCAAAGGCCTAGCACAACTGCCATGCAATATGGAGCCTAGGAGATCTACTGTTGCATCTTTCCTCTAACAACCATGATCTAGTTGTGATTTACCTATTTTTACTATACCTCAGTAGACTGCTTCAGCTTCAACTGTCTAGAGAGAGTCTCCTGCCCCATCTTCCCTCCAGACCCCTTGCTATATTGGTATTCAGATGTGCAGTGTCAGTGGGAAGTGGGATGTATCCCCTTCCTACTTGCAGTCCTGTGTGGATTGAACCATAAAAAAGTAAAATCCAAGTGCCTGTCATCAGCAGTACTAATAAAACAAATTGACTGGTGACTGAATTTTAAATACTTCCACAACTCTCCACTCAGTGTTCACATACCAAAGGTTCTGTTTAGAGATGCAACCTTTCTTCCATAATAGAGTAGGTGAGGTAGCTAACAGAAACAGATTAAGATCTGAAAATATTTAACAAGTAAAATTCCATTTGGAATATGGACCAAGTCTGAATTAACGATTTTCCTCGGGGACTGGTCATTAGGAAGAAAAACTTCAAACACATTTTCACTTTAGCAAGAAACTTCACCCGCCCAGATTATCAATTCTACCATATTATGAACAAACCTATTACTCTGAATTTGTTTCACAAAACAAATGGTCTACTTGTGACTAGCATTTGAGGTAAAGTGAAGCAAAGTAGGTAAGGAAAAACGATTACATGGCTTGTATGAAACCCCAGTTCCAGTTTAGTTCTGGGTGAGGAAAGCAAAGTGGCTTTATTACAAGTATTCATACTGCTGCCTATCAGGTTAACTACTACTACTAACTTAAACCTTCAACATAAGAGGATTTAACACTGAGAAAAATTCTCTCTAATTCTCTTACCTCTGTAAATGGCTCCAAGGTACTTACCAAGGAAGGAGCTTCCATCTCTGAAACACGGGTATGCCTGCAATCACATTAACTGCTCCATCTCCTTCTGCCTCCTCTCACATTGTTACAGCTTTAGACTCACTCAAAGTCTTCCTAATGCAATTAAAACTTTCTGCGAGACCATCCGCTTTGTACATACCTGTCGCTGATCAATACAGGCTAAAAAAGGCTCATAATTCATTATTTAATTAATTTATTCTCTGGACCTTTTATCTCCATTGGGGCAGTAATGTAGCTAGATATAGAAACAGAAAGTCAAAACATGGAATGCTTTGCTACTTCAATGGTTATGTTATTTTAAGTGTTAATTATCAATTAGACATATTTTACTCCTTTAGGACAACTGTGGGACTTTACTTGTCTTGCAGCCCTTTCTGAAATGGAAGGCTCCACCATACACAGAACATAATCCCAGGCTACAATGCACCCTTCCACAAAGTCTAAAGGAAAACCCTGAAATAATCACTACATGAAAACAAAATGCAGAACTTAGGCTCCAATGCAGTATGTTCAAGGATCACAGGATGCTATGATATAATTGTTTTCAATACAGCAATTCCACATATCACAAACAATTCTCTCTAAGGAACAGACAATATCTGAAAGATCATCTTAACTTTGAAAAACTCTTGCAACTGGAAGGAAAATACTCCGTTCTCCTCCAAAACTATGTTTTGCCATCTTGTAGAAGGTATAGGAAGCAAATAAATGTTAAAAATAATTAGAAAAATTGTGCGAGGACAGTAAAAAAATTGATATTTTCAATAAAACAATAAATAATATTTATATCTCTTCTAGTTCTTACACAGCACTTTCAGAACTGAATTTGGTCTTTTGTGGTCATATAAATTGAGTTCAATCCCTTTGTTTTAGATTGAATTACTTCAGGCTTATCAGCATAACTGAGATCAGAGGTTGATGAAGTGGCTTGCCCAAAGGCAATCATGAATACAAAACACCAGAGAAGAAATCAAATCTCTGCAGGTCCAGTCTCCTCTTAGTCTTCTTTAATGGAAAATGCATAAAATAATCTGATTCACTGATGAAGCAAAATACTGTATTTTCTAAGTGTTCCTGACTTAATACTTGGACCATATTGAACCATCCCATGGTCTGACAGTGTCATCATTCATGCTACAAAATGTGCACAGCACAAAAGAAGAAGGTTCAAGCTATCGGAAGACAGAAAATACCAGAAACAATTTTCCCCTCTGGTGTGCATGCATTATGACAGAGCTGTGAATTACAAAACTCAGTCATTGTTCTCCACAGAACTCTGCTTCATATAATACACAGGGTGAGTGGTGTTCATTGAAAAACAATGAGTCGATAGCTTGTTTTCTGCTCATTGTTCAATGTTTGGCCTGGAGTTTTATTCACTATACACACTATACGATACCGCTCTAGAAAGAGAATTCTTAATTTTCTCATTATCCTTTTTTTTTTTTTTAATATGCACTGGTATTCTAATATTTAAAATTATGAATATGCTTATTTTTACAGAATATCAATCAGATAAGCACATGCCAATTTTAGAAAGCAGCAGCTGAGAAACAGGGAGACTAAAGTAAAAGAAGTAAACTTCTTCAGAAGCTTCCTTAATCAGATGGTTTACCTTCTAAGATGCCAATTTGTCAGCTATTTATGAAAACAATTTTGATGAATCCTAAAGGATGCGTTAATTTTAAGATGTTTGCCATTTCCTGACCATCAAAAACTACAGAAAAGCTCGCTACCAGGTAAGAATGACACTCAGCTTTTGTATTCTTTTACAATAAAAGAAGTGAATGTTTCAGGTCTCTCACAGACCACAGGCAGGCAACACGAACTGCTGACCAAAAATTCCAAGTAACAAGCCATCTACTAGCCAATGAAGCTGTTGTGTCTACAGCATATGTGCAAAATACACTGCCCTTGGGGTGAACCACCATGATACTGAAAGGATATGCATGCCTGTGAATCAGGGAACTCCTGCTGAACCATCAGTGTTTCACAGTGTTTTCGATTTGACATATCAGAAGGGACCCACACAGATCATCAAGTCCAACAGCCTGGTTCTGGACAGACTATATAAAACTAAATCACACAGCTAAAAGTTGTTCAGAGGCTCCATGAACTCTGGCAGTCTTGGTGCCTTGTTCCAGGGACTGACCATGGTCTCAGTGAAGAACCTCTTATCCCATCTGAACTTCCCCTGACTCGGTTTCATTCCTTTGCCTTGTGTTCTGTTGCTGGTCCCCAGAGAGAGACCAGTGCCTGCCTTTTACTAAGAAGAGGCAGATGATGAGGGAATCATCCCTCAGTCTACTCTTCTCCAAGGAGAACCTAACAAGTGACCACAGCTGCTCCTCATGTGTCTGGCTGTGTCCTTCTAGGAAGTAGTTAAGGTACACAGTAGTTAAGGTAAGGCTGCTCTAGTGCAGTGTAATACACTCCAAAAGACAATGCTAAAGGTTGAAGCGCAATTTCCCCTCTTGCCCCTGTGAGGTTAATATGTCTGATGATTTGGACAATTTGGTGTACAATATAGTTCCGACAGAGTAAGTCAAGTCCTGGTGAATTGCAGCATGGGGGCACAAATGCCTTGCATCAGCTATGACTTGGAAGAGAATGTCAGCTGTAAATTACTGGATTTGGTTCCATATTTACTGTGGAACTCATTCTAAATTGCCACATACAATGTGCTACATGTGCTTGCTAATGACAGGCATATCTATGCTCAGGGGCAAACCAGAGCAAATTTGAAGAGCTTGGTTACTGGCATTAGCAGTAAGCCAATTCAGTTTTGGTCATGACTTCAGGATGGACAATATGAGGTACTATTCTCCAACCTTCACTCTGAAGTGTAATTCTTTACTAAAATTTTCCAGGAGCACTTATTGATAAGGAAATAGTGAATTTTAGGGAAAAATATTGGTCCAAATTATTCAAATTTTACAAAGCTATCATCAGTTGGAACTGGAGTCCTATGATATCAGGATACACTCATTTTATACGTAATGTAAAGAGTGCTTGTGCAAACAAGTAAGAGGTTTCATAACTACTATGAATACAAATACTTTAAAACATTGAATTATCACTGTAAGTTAATATTGGTATGTTGGTAGAGGACTATAAGGAAACGATTCAGTTTAAAGGACACATATATACTTTGCCGGAGAATTACTGCTGGACTTGTCAGCAGACCTTAAAGGGGAAATTATTACTGTCATTGCTATTCTGCAATTTAAATGGGCACCACCTAATTCATGCATTATGAAGTAGATTTTAACATGCTCTTTTCCCGAAAGACCCCACCTACACAGGCAGGTTTACAAAGTGACCAGTAAATGGAACAGAGGTTCCAGAGGCAGCTGAGGCTGACAGCACGCACTTCCCACCTTGCCCTGGTGGGTGCTTCATGAGGAAAGCTGCTGTGTCTCTTTAACTGCTCACTGGGCAGAGCCCAGCCCTAGCACAGGATGAGTGCCGCAGCTTAGCCACAGCCCTCAGCCTTCAGGCTGCCTCAGTACTCTGCTGAGTGGCCAGCTATGCATGCACTGCCGGACAGGGCACATGGGCAGCTGCCAGCTGCTCCCTCCCGGGATGTGCAACACCACAGCTCAGCATGAGGGGCGGTGCCATCAGGTCTGGGGGCTCACAGACAAGATACTGCCAAACAAGATACTTTGTTCAGCATGTCGGCATTTGCTGCTGCAGTTTCCACTGCTCACCATCCCTGCGGAGCGGTTTTATAAACCACTTCAAGAGCACTTGAGGACAAAAAAAAGTTTGTATTTTCTCTCCTGTCACTCCCATTCCAGTAATACACAACACATTTATTCAGGGATTCATTAGCAAAGCACTCTTTAACATTAATCTAGAGAAAAAATCCAGCAATGGTGCCTTAAGCTACTGCTCCATTAACATTGGGAGTAACTAGTCTGCAGGCTGGCGATTGCAAAATGCTTTGGCCTTTCTACTTTGCAAAGCATTATAACTTATTAATAAGCCCTTGCTAATTGAATTTGATTTAGTGTCAACACTGTCACAATCACACAGGAGCACACCACTAAAATTTCAATCCTGCTCTCTGTGATCATTAAGTCTCATTGTCAAACAGCAGCTCTGCCTTTGTGGTGAAGGTTGTCAGATCAGACTCACAGGGGCTCTGCATTTTAGTTGCTATGTGAAATATATAAAAAGTGACAAAGCTACCACGTCAAATGTAAGATTAATAGAGAAATTCATTAGTTAAAATTACATGAATAAATGCTGCTGTTGGCCACTTCTTCCGTTTCTGATCTCAGTTATCCTCTTAAAAACACAAAATCCTGTAGACCAATGGAGATTTGAAAGAATAAAGTGTGCTAGGAAAATGGCTGGATTTTTTTCCCCATAGAAATCTCCTTTCAAATAAACAGAACAAAAAATATGGAAGGAAAAGGCAGATTCAAAGTACATCACTGACAACTACAGGTTTTTAAGATACTCAGCTTGCTGGTAGATTTAGGCTAGATTTTTCTTTTTTGTGGCTCTTTGTCCAAATCTAAATAGATAAGCAGCAAAAAATTGTTTCAAATACTCTGTCTAGGGGCTTTTGGTAAAAATAATACCACTACTAGTAATAAAATGAAACATAAGAAAATAAATCCTAAGAACAAATATTGTTTAGATACTAACCTTTGATGAAACCAGAAGGAAAATATTCGAAGTCTAAAGGTTCTATTCAGAGTTAAAAGAATAATTCATGGGACTGATTGTGCAAGCTGACTTTCCACTTTGGCCCATCACTATTCCTTTTTAAGACTAGTGAGTATTTAATCACTTATATAAAGCAGAGTTTCTTCTCTCTCTGGAGCGAGAAGTTCATGAACAACTGGAGCTCATGATACTCCATCACATCTATTTATTTCAGTATTTTACATGCAGGCATAAATCTACCCCTCATCAATGTGTGTGCGTGGGGCTGTCTACCTCAGCAGCAGCATCATAAAATCTCTAACTCAAAGATCACAGGAAAGTGACATAAATACTGCAATACTAGAAAACTATGAAGTTGTACTCTTGCAGATGGGGGGCACCTGCTTTACTGGCACCAGACAATAATGTGAATCTATTTAAATCTCCTCTGGAATCTCACCTGAAAACTAAAAAAAACCATCCCCAACAAACAAAATAAACAATCAAACAAAAAACCCCAAACAAACAAATTAAAAAAACAACAATCAAAATACTCCCCAAACCCACAGTGGAAATACTGAGATCTAACAATTTACAATTTTATGTTGATCCTGCTCCTTGTCATTTTCCACAGCTAAGTTCCTGCTTTACAGAAATGCAGTCATTATATCCTCAATTACAGACAATAAAATTTGTATTACAGAATGTCACCTCATTTTTATTTCTATTATGACCATGTTTTCCCTATAGTAGATCCTAAACGTTCTCCAGAATAATAAAGCTTCTCAATTTTGCTATGTCAGTACATCCCTAATAATCATGACATAGTAATTATTGGAAATATGCAATAAAGTTAGCACAGAAATTGATGCCCGAGGAACTCCCCTAGAAAAATTACTCTGGTCAGCCCATTACTGTATGTCCCCATCAGCAATGCATCAGTTACCTTCTGTTACATGGAATCAAAAAAGCCTGAGATGAAATAAACCCAAATTCATATTCTAGATTAATCCAGTTTTTCCACTTATAACTGCCTGTTTACTGCCTACTTGTGTTCTCAATGATACTTATCAAACACTTAAAATTAACTTTAAAAATCCCAAATGATTTCAGGGAAACATTTCTCTCACAAGAATACACTCTCAGGAGTTATCGAGAGCTTTCTGTGAAGAGGTGGAGGCCAAACAGGTCTACCCATAGACGTACTCTGCCACACCCACATGTGCAACTTGGCCTTAAGCTGAGCTCTTGAGGAGCTGTAACCCAGCACTGTTCAGTGCTGCCTGGACATAGCCTAATGTCTTAATTATGAAAAGGTAACCAACTGATTTTTGGAAGTTTCAGTGTTTATTGGTGTCACACACTGAATAATTTTCAATTGTGTAGAATTTCCTCTGGCAAGTTACAGCTTCACATTTTCAAAAGCTTTGGTCATAAGAATAGTGCAGTAAACTATTGAGGAATACTTTGATATTCAGAACACAGTCCATTCAAAAGCTGCATTGCATAATACGTATCTAAAAGTACTTACTGCTGTTCCAACATAGTATATATATACTTCTTCTTACAGAAAAATAAAGCAAAACAACACCTGAGGAATCTCCATGGTCTTCTTTCTTGCAACCCGAAATCCTTAGGGTTAGATTAAACTTTTTTTTCCATTTGTTGATGCCATAATACCGTTGTGAGTGGTATTTTCAAGTGCAGAACTTTCCCGTCCTCCCCCTTCCCCCATCCTAGAAACTTGCTAGTCTTCTTCTTCAGTCTAAAGCACATATTCTGATGATCCTGAAGTCTGTCTTTTCCTAAAAGGCAATGAGTACAATAACTTGTCTGTTGGACAGCTCTTTATCTCGTCGATCAGACTCCAAATTTCTTTCTTCCCCACTGGATTGGAAATGATTCAGGTTTGATAAGAGATAATACAGTGCTGCTTACAGATTGATTTCACCCAGGCTGGCCATCTCCCTCCTCTTTTCATGAGTTCTATGGACCTTTATTCTGTGTCTATGAGAACATCCTTCCCTATCAGGCAACACATTGCTGTCACTTCTCCAGAACCGGCTTGTAAAATCTTAACAACCAGCCCTTTTTCCCTCTGATCGACTCCGAGTCCAAAAAAATATGCTCTTACTGTCCAAAGTCAGAATAACGTGATTGATCACGCTATCTTTCGCCCTATGCTACCTTAGGCATAGAGAGACTCAAGATGTGTCTAAATTCTTTCTCTTTTCCACATCTAAATCTCTGGGTGGGAAAAGAGCTCAGAAACCTGTTTAAGCATTTGCTTCCCAAACTGCGTGTGGGCTGCTGCCTTACTTCATTCTTGCCACCGTCTAGACTATTCTGTGAAAAAATCTAGTCCTTATGTAAAAGAAACAGACCAGACATCTCAGTTGTCTAGTATCTATTTTTAAATTGTGCAACTTTGTGTCATTCCAGTTAGCAACAACTACATGAAGTATAAAAAGATGTCCATTTTTAAGCTGCCGAAATCCAGCTACTTATATAAGACATGACTAACTCCCAAGAGGAAACCAAACTTCCACAGTATAATTTTGCTGTTTTAAGTTCTGCACCATTTTCCCCATCATCTGGCCAGAGGACCTAATTGCCAATTGCCTGACTGGCAATGCAGGGATGCAAAGACTTGGGTTAAGATCAACGAAGTCACCAGAAAACAGGTGGCTGTTGGTCCTTATTTTGGTTTGATGTTTTGTTTCTAAGATTTTTTACACCTAATGACTGAATTATCTTTACACTGGGGGATTACAACTGCTGGTACGGCACACTAGTTTATAAGTAGAAAGTACTTTCCATAACATTTACAGATAAAAAAAGTACACAGCCCAGATTTTTTCCACTAGAAATGGCTTTCAATGAACTGTGAGGGATAACAAATGTCCTTTTCTTCTGTTCCTCCCAAACATGCATACCCAGACATTCTTCAAAAGGCCAGAAAGGATCAAAGAACATTCTGAGCTGGAAGAGAACCACAAGAATCAAGTCCAACTGTTACGTGAATGGCCCATATGGGGATTGAACCCACAACCTGATGTTAAGAGCACCATGTTTTAACTGACTCAGCTAAGTTCTCCCTATTTTCAGAAGGAAAGTGACAAAAACACCATAATGGGACTGTTTAATATACTTCTCCTAATCTGAAAAGTTTTGCATGAAATGTTTACTACACCAAAACATTTTTTGTAAGGAAAGAAGATCAGGCATTTACACAAACATTTTAGGTATTGTCACAGTAAGACCTTGGTATTTCAACATGACAAAAACTGAAGAAAAATTCAGAAGTGACAATGGTATTACACTCTTAACACTGGAACGGTTGTTTCTAATTCCTATAAAGCCATATGTCACGTCAGTAATAAAACAGCAGCTCTTAACACATAGTAAGTAATTTCAGACCTGCATTCTTTTGGTCATGGTAATAATGCTCAAGAAATGTGTTAATGAACTGAACTGTATGGTCAAAATATCACAAAAAACAATGAAAATGTATTTTTGCATTCAAGTCTAAGGATCAGATAGCATCACGGAAAACACTCCATGTCTAGAGTAACCAAAGAGTACAAATTTTTCAAGAGAACCGCAGTATGAAGTTCTACATGGCTGCATCTCAAGTTACATACTTTTAAGAGATGTAGTCATTTTCTGAACTCCGCATGTCAACAATTTTGGCACTGCCACAGGTAACCTCCTACTAAAAATATTCCTGAAATTGTTTATATGGTGAACTGTTCACAACATAGTTCTCAGGTAACTACCACTTTGGTTCAGCATGACAAACTTTTCAACACAGCTGGAAGTTCCATTACACAGCTTGTGAAGTTTGAAGAAAGTGGAAAGAGCCTGGAATGACAGACTGATTTACAGGAATACCTGCTTAGATTGAAAAAATCCCCAAAACGCAAATAAAAACATATGGCTTCATCTCTCTAGATCTGGCAAGCATAAATATAAATATAACACATAAATATATCTGTTCTAATGTGGGGAACAGACACCTAAACTTGTGTATAGAATCTTGAAACTCACAACTGAACTGACAACTCAAGCCACGGAAGAAGAGGATCTCAGTCATGCCTGGCCAGGTACTGGCTTCAGCTACTGCAATCCACTGACTGCAGAGGATTGCTGAAGCTGTTTTAGATGCAATGGGAAGGTATTTTGGGCATTTCACAGGCCTTCTCATTCTGCAATAGGAAATCAGAATCTTCTGAGCTGGAAGGGACCCACAGGGAACATCAAGTCCAGCCCTTGAGCGAACGACCCAGGGATCTAACCTTCAATCTTGGTGTAGATTAGCACCATGCTCCAACCAACTCAGCTAACCTCTGTGGCTTAAATTCAAGGTCTCTTTAGACGCAGTCTGTGAAAAATACGTCAGATATATCAGCTTTAGAATAGCTCAGGACTTGGGTAAATCACTTGCATGAATGTAACAAAATTAAATTCTCTGTTCTCCTTCTTCCAAGAAAAGATGAAATCTGTCCACTTGTAATGAAGATGATCTCCTCACTACTCATCCACTGGCTACTCTGTCCCATTTAGGGTTATGCTACCTTGAATATTGAAATACTACTTGCAGCAGAGACTCTAACTACTTTACACCGGAAGGCCATTTGGCTAGTTACCCTACAGCAAAAACTTTTTGCCACAGGAGAAGGTTTTGCTAGGTCTCATTTTCTGTCTGCAGGGCTTTTGTTCTGATCCAAGTGTTCTCTTCTTGTACATGTGGCATGCCTGTTCCCATAGGCAATTTTGATTTTGAATAACAAACATTTCCAGATTGAAAAAAAACCCCAAAATCAGAAGATATGTGCCATCAACTCAAAAATTTAAGGATCACAACTTAACCAAAATAAATTGCTTTTCAAAACTATAGTAGTCAAACTTACTTCACTAATACTGACACTGCTGCAGGGAAAGTACTTTCAATACAGTCTATCTCACTGAAATACTACCTTATTTCAGACTGTCATACCCCAAATTTATTAATAAAATATGGCAAATCAAGGACATACATGTGCATTCAACCGATTTAGAGGACCATAAGGCAAAGGTCCTTTTACTCCCTCAGACTTTAGAGCATTTTCTCTTGTGTTTAATATTACTTCAATAATAACATTTAATAGTACTACAACTAGATTTGCCCACTGAGTCAAACAGTTTTGGCTCCCAGTTCAATGTTTATCAGCACAGTTTCTAATCACCTGAGCGGTGGTTCTACCTGAGCTCCACAAGTTACTAAGTGACTTGTTCTGTAGAAAACACCGCTTACAGTTTTCCATTTGCTCTAATTTCCTGCTTTAAAACAAAGCTCGCTGAGTGACCAAAATGCTTTTGTGGTGAGTCTCAGTTCAGTTCCAGCACTGACACTATCCCTCTTTCCTTGGGCACTCTCAGAGTTTGGAGACAAGCCCAGGCATATCCAGTTACTTAATTAATAATACATCACAGTTATTTCAGAAAACATCTCTGATTTCTTTAGGCTATAGTGTTTCTGTTAATTGTCTAATAAACTATCATGCACCATAAGCCTTAAGAAAATTGTGGATCATTCACACATTCTATCTTAATACTATGACAATGCAAAAATCCACTTCATGTCTCTCTCCTGATGTTATGAGCAAGAAAAACTCTGGGGCAAACTTTTAAAAAAATAATTTAAAAGAGAGGAAAATCAGGCTCTAATTAGAAACTTACAATGGTAAAGCTCAGACAGAATTATTTTTCACAGATGGGGCATCAAGTAGAATAGAATGTGCCCATTTTAGTGTACTCATGAATTCATTACACACACTGCATGAAGCTGTATGAATTACTATCAGCTGTATGATATCATGGGTATTTACACAATCCTAAATGAAAAGAAATAACCTGGATGTAATTCCTTTGTTTACAGTCTAATTCATTGGAAATAGGTCAATTCTAATTATAACAAGGTTGATATGGTCCAAAGTTATGTCTTTCCATATACAAAGGCATTGCATTTGTAGATTGTTGTTGACTTTTCATAGCAGAAGATGATTTTGTTTTGGGGGTTTTTTTTGTTTGTTTTGCGGTCTTTCTGTCCTGAAGTTATGAGATGCTCTTTCTCTTATACTTTAGCACCCAGAAAACACCAAGATGCTTGCAGCTATTGTAACACAAAGCATATAGCTCCCACTGAATCCATCCAAAGGGAAGAGTGTCTCCATCCCAGTAATACCAATAGTACACCTGTGTACTAGCCAACAAAACCTTAGCTGCTCTATGGCTACAGCTCAATGTGATTATTGATTTGCTAACTCTACCACATATTATAATCCATTTAATAATCCGTCTGGCTGCAACTTGAAACTAATTAAACTGACTTAAAATTTATTTTCAACAATTGCAACAAATTTAGCAAAAAGCTAAAACCTTGGAAGGAGTGGTCATTGTTCTTGATGAAGAGCTTCATACATGTCCAACAAGGTTCACTTGACATGGTTTACTGCAGTAGTTTAAATGCTTTAAATTGATACTGGAGCATGCTGAAGCCAATCTGGTTCCATCTAGTGGAAGTTACTTGACTTGCTTGTAATTTAAATGCTTATAAAACATTACTAACCTTACACTAATTTACACATCTGATCATAACAGAATAAATTATTAAGAACTGGCTAAATGTATCCAAACACAGGCTAAATAACCAATGGTAGCATATAAGAAAGCTAAAAATTACTTAGGATTTCTGGAGATCAAGCTTAGACCAGCAATTAGTAGTTTTTGCAGACAGTTTGAGTCTAATCAATACTTCTCAAATGACAAGCACACTGTTGGCCAGAAAGAACAGGTACGTTTTCCTAAAGGAAAAAGTTCTTTTTTTAAGATTTGTTGTGCTTGCATTGTAATATTAAAAGACTATGGTAATTTAAACAAAAAAGACTTCCCATATTAATCAGATAATGCAAATCTGTGTGTTTACACCAAGTAAGAGGGATGTACGTACCTGTGTATACTCATACATGTGCATTCTTCCCTGCTCAATTGCAGGACATACGAATTGAGTGAGGGGTGGTCCTGGCCTTCTCAGGTGTACACTGTACTGCTTGTAAGCATTTCCTACATTCAGTACTGCCTGTGACAGCAAGGCCTGTTACCACCCAGCTGTGTGCACCCCACCACAGGTGCCTGACCTGCAAAACCCATGCCAAGTAAAACTCCACGCTCCAGATTCGTACTTGTCTAATAATTAATATTACACTGACCTTTATGGAGCTACTAACTTGCCTCAGCTGAGAGCCTGGCCAAGTTTGCTTCTATGATTTCACATTTGAGAATTAGAAGAATAAAAATGTAATTTGTATTTTTTTAAAACTGGTATTAGAAGGTACTAACAAAATTCCATGTAATTTGTTAAATTAGTTACTTGTGAGTTCTTTATATGGGCTAATTATTTATTAATACAGTCCCACTTTTACAGCATATCAGCTGTGCGAGAATAATTTTTTAAATGTCTCTGATGACCACCTCACCTTCCCTGCAAACATTTACCACAAAGTACCTTCACAGGGTTCAGAATATAACAGTGACAGCTTGCATGCATAAAGTAGTATTTGCTTTTTTTCTGAATTTTTCAGTTATGAATACACAATGCTGAGACTAATGAATTTCATTGCCGGGATCCACAGCATGAATTCCAGAACACCGGAGGTTTAGAAACGCTTGCAATATATTTACTTTTCTTGATGAGTCAAAGTAGTATTTTGTATTTAAAAAATCTGAGAATGTCAAACAGCACAACATTTCTAATTTGCCTTTTTTGGTTTTGTTTTAAATTATGAACAGAAGATTGAAAGCTACAGGTTACTTATTATGAAAAGAAATCTGTTATGTACTAATTGGATCTTCTGGGGAGAACAAGTGATAGTTCTGTTTATAGATACATTCATTTTGTCACTCCCCTGTATCACTACATAAAATAAGAAATATTATCATCATCATCATAATCACATTGACTTTAATTTCTGTAAAATTAACGTAAATTAATGTTGCAGTCACACATAGAAATGAAGCAGTTTTTATCTGATTCATTAGTTTTTCAAAAAATGCTGTCTGTGCTGAATTGCATTTAATTTTGCATTCAACCATGTCATACATATTCAATATCATAACTGCAGACTGAATTTTGATATGTGTTTCTAGGGGCAGAGATGGGAGGACAATGCAGCCTATCAACTTTTATCAAAAAGGATTAGCAGGTTTTGCTACTGAAACATCACAAAATGTTTCCAAATTCACCACATAAGGGGCAGCTACAAAAGTTTTAAGAGCCAAAATGAAAATCGCTAGTTCAAAAACTTCTGAAAGCCTTTTATCATCAGACACCTGATCAGGTATCCTCTACAGCAGATCATCTTAAAAACTGCTTTCTGGCACTTTCAGTCCTCACACACAAAATACAGTCCTTTTGTACCAGAAATACCAATGACCTGCAGTTCCCTACCTTTCAGGATATTTTAACAGGCGGCTGAAAAGTTAGATGACCTGGTCAAAATGGGGGAGAGGAAACAAAAAACAAACCCAAAGAGAAATCCAGATAACCAGACACATCAGATTGAAGCAGGAGAGCGAATTGTTGGCTAATACTAATCTGGCAACGTTAACCATGATAATAGACTTTATAAAAGTAACAAGCACGCCACTAGGGATTTGAGGGCTGTTGCATGAGACGCCTTTTTAATTTTTGCATTCTGTGAACTGCAAAAGTTATTCCTGCACTAGAAAAAGAAAAATGTGTAGATAGATCTGCTAGGAGTTCAGAGCCTGTTACCAAATGCAACACTTCTGCATATCTTCTACTCTCACAACACCAGGAAGTAGTAGCAATTTCTGCATTTCTGTAAAGAAGTGTGATTTGGGCATTATAAAAAATTCTGTGCATGCTCCATTGTGTATGATTTTAGCAGTAACTTTCAAGTTTAAGGTCTTCAAATGGCATGATTTAGTTAAAACTAGGGACTTGAAACACCAGGTATTTCTAAGGCTTGCTCCCAGACAAGGAGGGAAAAAAATATAAGGTGGTAGGAAAAAAAAGATAAGGTTTTTGCACTTTGTAGTTTTACAGAATCCATAGAAGAATCAAGATGCGGCTTTAAAATTACGTTGTATTTTTGCCTGCCCTTCTTGTTGGTGTTGGCATAGTTTTTTTCCTTGATAATAAAAAAAATCTGAAATTGCCTAATTGTACAGCCAAGTATAAAAATGTACAAGTATAGCTTAAATTCTCTATCAAAGAACTCCTTTAAAATATAATTTCTAACCTTCTAATTGTTTTAATTAAATTCAGCAAATTTTACACGGCCCTAAGATTTCTGGGATTATACATTTTGACCCCAATTATAAGACTACTATTTGATTACATAAAAACTACAGAAGTAGCTGAAACTATAGACCTGCAGGAACCTTTAATAATTTAAAATTATCACAGATTCCATAAAACATTTTAGATCGTTAGAAACAGAGTGGTGGGCAGAAGATAAATTCAAGGCCAAGTACGATTTTAAAGAAAAAAAAAGGAAGGAGAAAAAAAAGGCATTGCAGTTTAAAAACCCTAAGTATTTAGCTTCACTGAACTTTTTTTTTAACTATTACCTTTTTATCGTGTTTTTTCTTACTTGAAAAAAATTCTTATTTTTCTGTGTATTGCAGTGGGTAAATGCGCAAATATTCTGATTTAATGTACAAGACAGCTAACCCAGATCATTATCACTGTGCCATCAGGAAAACAGCTGAATGAAGTAGATACCTTGGCTTTTTCTGTATTAATATATATGCACACACACACAGGTATACATACACAGGAATGTGCGTTGATGTGCAGTCTCTATCCAGTGATTTACACTGCAAATTATAAACTGGTAAGAAACTTCAGTTTCTGTAAGAAAAACTGAAACATGCTAATTTAGGTCAAGGTATTAATTATGCTGACATTGTCTATCAGGCTTTATTTAACATGACTCCTCACTCCCACCTTCTTCGACAACATTATATTCAATATTGCAAACATCTCCT
Source organism: Petroica traversi (assembly GCA_025920805.1). Classification (NCBI taxonomy): domain Eukaryota; kingdom Metazoa; phylum Chordata; class Aves; order Passeriformes; family Petroicidae; genus Petroica; species Petroica traversi. Next base: position 1,756,980 of record JAHLSL010013373.1, read on the forward strand.
TCCTTTGTGGCGCTTTCTATCAATGGAATAACTTCTACTGTTTGATGGAGACATTGTCTAGTCATATTAAGTTCCCTGACTGAAAACAATTCACCCTAAAGCTTGTAAATTATAACTAAACACCTAAACTCTTACTTGGACATGCATTTTTAAGGCTAAACTCAGAAAACCCCAAATACTTAGTTTCAATGTGAGTTAACATTAGTCAAAACAACACCCAGTATAAAACAGAATTACTCATTGTAATAATTTTTCTGTGAAAAATGTATACAATCATCCCAGTATGTATGTGATTCCTATCTCTGCATGAAGCCCACATAAATAACAAGATTAGTAGGCAGGGGAGAACTGAATGTTTTTATAAATTCAAGCACTGTAGAGGGATACTATGAAATTAACTTCACGTCAGATGATTATATAAAGAAAGAAACTCTAAAATGTGGTAAGAATTTCAACATTTCCCACGTGCTGCATTCTAATGTATAATTTCATTTAAGCTTGTGCAAATGCTATTCACCAATTCATAAAACAGACCGTTTTTTAACCCAGCTATTGAGCAAACAACATTAATTTTACTAATCTGTAATTTTTCTGTTTTCACAGCCTCTCACTCACTACTGACAGTTTTCCCCCCATTTTTCTTTATATTTATTTGTAATAGAAAAAAACCTCACATCACTGCCTAGCATATAAACATGTAAGTATTCACAGAATACACTCCCCTGCATTTTCACATCTTTACAGAATAAATAATAAACAACCGAGAGAGAACTCCTCACTCATTGTTGTTTCATCACATTCATTTGTATTTTCTGCTTATTGGAGCATTCTGTTTAGAGAACTAATGGGTTTGTCCTGGTCCCTATGCTTTCTTTGAACATGCTTTTAAGCATCCCAAGGCTTCTTTTTTTTTCTTTTCACTGTGCAAATGAACAGAACATTTCCTTTATTAATATTCCTAATTAAATCCACATTCAGACTATTTGAGTGTAAATGCAAGCTCTGCTGGACTGCATCTTTATACTAGCTGTCTGCAAAACAATTTATTGACCTGTGCATGTTATGGATCAATAGCAACATCAGCAGTTTTTAACCATTTATGTTTGCAACCTATGAACTACATGGAGAAACAAATGTTCCAGCTAATCCTTATCAGTCTGCAGAGATCAGGAAACCTATCCTGTGCTTCCAGGGAGGTGTTGGCATTAAGAATTACAAAGAACTTGGCACAATGTTTTCAAACTAATCTATATGAGGCTTCTTAATGGCTCAGAAATTCAGTGCAGAATTCTCCATGGTTTAAGTCTTCCAAAATGCTTTCCTCAGAAATCTAGGTTAAAATGACATATAGTCAGAAGACAGATGACACTTAGTAGCAATACAATGCATGATTTCAGTGGAGTCTAGCTGAATCTTGGCAATACAAATACAGTAACTGGCAGGACTTTCAGACTTAAATATATATTGTTAAGTGTCTAAGCTGTGTATTCAGCACTGTTGGTTTGATTTATGTCTTCTACAGATCCTAATTCCTTCTTTCTTTCTGACACAGAGAAGCTGCCATGTCAAATCCACATTCAGTAGTAACTAAACATGACATTATTGACTCTTGTTTAAAGTTACTTAAAAAAAAACTTAGTCCAAACCCTGGTTCAGTTTTGTAGTACTATAAACAGTAAAAACTTTCAGGAATTAAAAAGCATAGCTACTGAACAAAACACTGCATTCTTGACTACAATGGCTTCCATAGTTTTGTCTCGCGTTATTAGCTCCAGACCTGTAATTTTGTAAGCAACATCTGCTCAGTATTTTTGCAATAATCATGAAATAAATCAAAATTTTGATTTTTTTTTATATTTTTTGTGGTTTTTATTTGTTTGCACAGGGTGTTGTGTTTTGTTGTTACTGTTACTTGGTGGTTTTATTTAGTAACTGAGTCACCTTCTCTCTGCACTCTTCCTGGACTAGTCAAGTTTCTCCTATAACAGCTTCTGAACATGAGTCCTTTTACAGCTGAATAAAACCTGGTGAATCACAAGCGACAAAGGTCTCTATTGCTGTGTATGCAAAAAGAAGACAGCAAGTCATATGCTGTATTGAGCAGCATTGTTGAATAGAATATAGCATACTGCCTCTTTGACAGGCTGAAAGAAACCACACGCCAGCTCTGATTTCAGACTTGAACAGGAGGCAGATCATGTTCTATCTTCAGCACACCAGGAAATCAGTCAAAGAAATAAGGAAAAGGGGAAGTGGGAAAGAAAGGAAGGTTCAACCTGGTTTTGTTGTTGTCCTACATAATATTCCCAGCTTCAACTTTTCTCAGTTTATGTGTTCCCCAGAGCATTAGATGGCTTTGGTTTTTTTTGCTTTTAACATGGTAACATAATGAGAAACTACAAACAAGATTTTGTTTAACACCATTTAACCCAAACTGTCTGGGGAAAATGTTACCCAATCTCTTGCTGCTTAAGTACTTTTGGATCATCTGAACAGACAGGTTAGTTTTTCAACTACTTTCTGTTTCTTCTGGAACTATCTGCTTTAATTCGTTCTTTAACAAAAAAGGAACTTATCTACAACTTTCAATCAGATAAGGATTCTGTGAAAGGAATAATGGCCTTACATTTATTTCTTAAAGGTATTCAAACACCATTTTCAAAGAAATTAAATCTCAGGTAGCTGCATGTTTTGTCCTCACATTTACTAAGGATTGCTGGAGAGGAAGGATTTAAACTTACGTCACTGTGGTAAAGCCCTGAATATTCAAGAAAAAGAAGATGAACAGCAGAAGAAAAATGAAAATGTTTCAATGCATACAGGATACAACAAAACAAAAAAAACATACAGAATATTGTCTGACCCATATAGTGCTTTATGCTACGAGTATAATCAGTGAGCTTGATGAAGAAAATGTATGGACTGTTCTTAAGAATGCATATGATTTTCAAAAGAAATGTTGCCAAGTTTTACAATTTTGCATTAATTTCTCTCATATTAAATGACTTCTAGATTGACAGTGATAACTGATATATCACTGTACTGTCAAAGTACCACATTGCCAAAAATGGTACTTGGAGGTCTTAATGTACCTCCTAAACTGGTGACATATAAAAATTAATTTTTTAGTAGTTTGAGTTGTTCATGCTTACTCCAGGCATGACCACATTTTATGTATTCAGCATAAAAATTAGCTTAGGTTGTTAACAGAAGTAGGTTATTTCCACCCCCCAAATAAAAGGATAGTATATATTTAAATGAATTTATACTGAAGTTGAACCACACTCTAAATCCCAGTTTGAAAAAGACCTACTCATCAGCAAATGATCTGGAAAGCTGAAGGCAGATTTTGACTAAAACATTATGCGAAATACTTATTCTCTCTCTCATCTTGCTAGAACAATACATGACCTTTTGATGCACATCTGGATGCATGAACTGTCTTCATTACAGGCATCGACTGGTGGAGAAGATTTTTAAAGAGACAGTCATCCACCTGCAAATGACTCTGTACTCACATCTGACCACATCCAAGCCTCCTTCCCTATGCCTGCATTACACAGGACAATAAAAAAGGACTTCATCTTTTGAAGCCACATTTCACTGGTTGAATTACAGCAAACTGTTTTTAAAAATGATGAAGTTATGCAGGCAGCAACTAAACTGCATTACACTTAGGAAAGTAGGGTATGTCATGCAGAATCAGAGAAGAGAGACCAATATGTTTGATATCCTCCTGCCATACAGCACAGTCCAAATTCTTTAGGGCAATGTAAAAAGCATGCAAAATTTCACAGATCTCAGCCTTAGTTATAGAGCTGTAGAATCACAGAATTATTCAAGTCAAAGGGGAGCTATGGAGTCATCTTGTCTGACCTCCTGCTTTAACAGCAAACTGACCAATGGCTTCAGCATCACTGAGCTGATAAAAGACCATGGATCTTTTCTGATGACCTCCTGTAAGGCATACATACTGGCTATCGATATTTCTGGACACAAAATGGCCCACTATCAGGTAGTACTATCTTAATACAGATTTAGGCTAACCTCTCATTTTATCTATGAATGATGGGCAGTTTATCAGTGTATGCCAGCTCCTGGCAAAATATAATGTACTTAAAGGCTTCTACAGAGCAGTTCATTGGTTGGGTATGACTTTGTGAATTTTATTATTTTGTCTTGAAAAGCATTTCAGCTCTACACGATTCCCTGAAGTTGTGGTCTTGCTACTTTTTCCCCAAATTACTGTTACTTATCTGCAAGACAGAAAGGAGCTAAAGAAAGGATCTATCTCATTAAAAGTCAGCAAAACTTAATTTAACAAGTACATGACTGCAGAAGAATATTCCCTTGTACCTTAGGCCAGTATAAATTTATTTCCTTAATGCAGAAAAAGAAACTTGGGATCATTTCCTAATTAATGTTTTTAGGAGCACATATATAAATCAGACCTTTAGTTGCATCCATTTACAAATCCATTTCCATCTGTGGTTTCAGTGGAATCAGTATGAAATTAAAAAGAATGTAGCATCTTGACTTCTCCTCTCCTTCCCTAATACAACCATGAAGCATTTCTAAGCACACTAGTAACTTGATTTCTTTTTTTTTTGTTACTTAGGGATTTATATTACCAACTATTCATTGACTTAGTCAAATGAAAGGGAACTGAAGATATTCTCCTAAGTAAAGCTTTCTGTTTTCTGAAAAAGCTTAACAAGAAATGGATACTTTAGCAAGGGATCAAGGACAAGAGGCGTTTCATATTGAATGGAAAAAGAAATCTTCTATAAACAGTTTACGTTCTGCCTAGCACATATCCAATGACTGCTTGATTGTGTACCTGCTATTACAGAGGGTAGTCACTAGTTTTAATTAAATCTTTGTAGAATGTTCTCACAGATTTGCACAATGACTTACAAGATCAGAGGCAACAGGAACATTGCCTCTTTTCCCCAGATTTCATGCTCTTCAAGACACAGATCTTGCCCAGGCATCTCCCCGGGAAGGTGGTTTTTTGGACAGTTCTGGAGCATCTACTCAAGTTTTAGATCCCAGCTAGAACTTGTTATTTCTTACTGTACCTTGCTTTTCTTGGCACAGCTGACCCTGGACGCCATGAAGAAGTGGTACTCTGTACACTGTCTAGGTGGCTGTGAGTCACAAATACAGCACACGGTAAATAATCCATCTGCCACAGAGATCTTGGAAGTGCTGAAGCAACCCTGTTTTTCTCAGCCTTTGTACTGCCTTCAGTGCAACAGAGAGACAACACTGTGACGGCATTTTCCTTCTCCCTAAAGTAAAGAATAGATGCAGGAGTTGCAAAGGTAATTACAAGAAGCTGTAAAAATCCCAGTGAATCAAAAAGCCCTAGCATGAAATGCAGGAACTTAAAATAACCTTAGAATTTCCTTTAGTAGTTAAAGGCAAAGCAGTTAAAGAAGGGCTTTTAACACCTGAACACCTAAAGAGGAGAACACTTTGAATACAAGCTTACGTCTTGAAACTAAGGAGTAATTTGAAGAAAAATTATCTCATGGATTACCTTCATCTTTTGGAAGGAAATGCTTGCAGACTAAGAAAATACAATTTTATTTACCTTACTATTGTGTTATGAAAGAACATGTACCTTTGACTCAGCTTTATGATTCTGAATGCTGCTTTTGTTGAATTGTGTATACTTTGTCCCAGAATGTGAAAAAAGCAGGGCCTGTCCTGTAAAACATAACTGACCAACACCTCGCCACCTCAACTAAAAAATAATTTTAAAAATTTTCAAAAGTTATATATTAAAACTGTTATGGAGAGAAACTAAATCATAGATAACTTGCCTTGTGGAAACTCTGCTGTTTAAATCTGACTGCCTTGAGACCTATCCCTTAAGAGCTACCTCTTGGAAGCACTGGCATCTGGACATTTTGAACACGGCCATATCACTTCATAATTTACAGTACTGCAAAAGCATATTTTTTCTCTCAACAGAAAGATCAGCAATAATTCCAGAGTTTATGCGCCATTTCATACCAATTAAAAAAAAATTTAATTTCTTTCAAGGCTCCACCATTAGGGATATACCACAATTTGCTGAAGAACTAGGTACTTCCATCTGTTATGTTCACTAAAAATATGAACAAAGTAAGCCAGTCCAAGTGGATGTTCTCTTTGCTACACTGATAGCCCAGACAACCAGTGCCATTTCAGGCCTAGCAAACCAGGGTTCCAGAACAATACACCTTGCATAATTAATACATTGGCTGGTTTCAAAGTTGCTATTATACTGACAGCTCAACGTTCTAATACCAAAGGTCTGTCTGGCTTCCACACCATTCTCAGTGACCAAGACTGTGATGTGTCCTTTTATGAGTCACTCACTGCACAGGCTGCTACAGCAGAATACCATTTTCTGAAATCCTGCATGCTGGTACCTCAGAAAGCAGCAACTGCCTCTAGAGCAGATAGAGTTGTTTCATGTCCAGCTTGGAGTCTGTGATCTCCACCAACAATGAAACAGCGTTTTCAGACAGCAGATGACACTCTAGGAAACTATCTAAGCCCAGATAATTACATATAAACCGTAAAATAAAATAAAATCTTCAGATAAGCCCATGAAGTGCAGTTTCAAGACTGACTCCTCCGGATTAGTGGGTGGTCTGTAAGTTCATGCTCAACAGCCTTCAGCTGCTCCAAAGATGCTACTTTATTTTCATTTAAACAGAGTTTTAAATTAAAAGTTTAATGCTAGGGCTGAAGAGTGATCCATAAAAAAATCTGAATAACATTTAGGTACAGTGATCAGAGAAAGTTTCAGATCTATCATATGAAATGCAATGTCATTAACAGTCTTCACTCGATAGTCCCATGCTACAGATGACAGATCTCCATTAGATTCATATCACATTACAGAAAACAGAACAAGTCTAACATGGAAGTTAAACTTGTAGGTTTTATAACCTTATTTATTAATTTGTCTTCTTATACATCTCCTCTCAGATTTGACAACTGATTTATTTTAACTCACATTTTCAGAGGAGACCATAACTGACACAACTAGTGTTCAGTTTTTTCAATAGATGTTAGAGAGAATAAGCACATTTTGTTTGTACCCCATACCTTTTGTCAACAATAAAAATGCTTGAAAATCACTTAATTCTTATTTATTTTAACTAAAGTTTTATACATTTCAACTCCATATCCCTAATTCTATGGTTACTTATGGCTTCATTCCACATGAAAACACACAGAATCCAAGTGCTTTTCAGCAGCTATTTAAAATACCTTTTTTCTAGAGTGTCTGGTCAACTGCCTCTAAATGAGAGCTACTGCCTTTAACTGGGATGGGTTTTCTGACACATCCAAACATTTTAATAATTCAGATTCTACAGACAAGCAATGTAGCCTACAAAGCAATTTTAAAAACATCTCTTATCCATGTCACTCGCTTCTAACTAAGCCATGTATTTCCATGTCAAAGACAGGTGGACGGTACTTATCATATCTATACCATTCTTCTCATGACTGTCTATCAATTCACATACCTAAATCTTTATCTCAAGACTGTGGTTTTCAGCTTTGTACATTAAAGTTAATATAGTAAAAAAGAATTTAGAATTTCTTTTTTAATCTTTCCTGAGCTGAGAGAACAAAAATATATTACGGAAAATTCCTATTGAAAGTTTCTTTTCATTACTTACTTGTTTTGCTTCTGCCTACTGGGAGGTATAGAAGTACATGAGGTCTTCTTGAGAAAGAAGGCTTTGGGGGAATTAAGGGAGTTAGGTAAAAAGTATAGGAATGGAAAAGACTGCTGTTTTCATGTAAAAAATGGAATGTTTTACCTTGTACTCTGGGTTTCCAAATTACCAAGCTTGTAATATGCTGTCACAATGTATGCGTGACTGACTGGTTACAGAGCTTGCTGATCTATATGGAGAGGTGAGAATTTGTCACTGTGCATAAGCAGAGAGATCAGTCAGACATTGTGATAGATCTGTTCTTTGCCTAGGTTCATATGCTGCTATATTATGGTGGCTCAGTGGCTGCCAAATCAAATTCTGAGCCTAGTTTTCCGGATGAAGAAAGAGGAAAAAGATAGGGCTGTCCTGACACACTTTCAGTTGAAAAAACCTCTTAGCACCTCTGTGCTCTGTCTTCTAGGGCAGCCACAGTGATCTTGGAGTTATTTCATAATCTCCTCCTGAGCCTACAGCTCACTCACTACAGAATCCAGCACGGCATAATGTGGAAGCAGGTATCTATCTCTCCTGGTCAGTAATGAAGATATTTTGTACAGCTGAATGTGTCACTATCAAAACACACAAAACAGTGGCATAACACTGTAAAGGAGAACCTGGAGATGGGGAGCCTTCATGCTGTGTTTCAAAGAGTGAACAGTGTCTACTTGATTTTTTAAGGCTTGCCTTAAAACTGCAGAGCCATCGCTGCAAAAAATGCAAGCCCTGAGTGGGCTACTGAGACAAAACCACCCCTGTTGAGAAGCACTGTTAGCGGGGCATTCAACCTGCTATCACATGTTTGGATGACACTGACTTTTTAAGTGCAAGCATTGCCTTGTATCAACATCACTCAATGGACTGAGACAGCTTATGCTTATCCCAGTAGAAAGTTCAGGCAGCGGTGAGAATGACAGAAAATCACAGTCTCTCCTCAAATCTGACTCCAGGCAGGACCTCATGTCACCTGCAAGACTAAGAGCCCTTCTTGTCTCTCCAAAATCTACCCTTTCCCGAGGAGATGCTGGGATGTCTTTACTAAGGATGAGGGTTACAGCTTACAGAAAACCACACATAGCGTCCACTCAAAGTATAAAATAAACCACACAGGAGTGGAAGAAGGCATTACACTATGAAGAAGGATATGCTGTGTGCCTGCATATTTAATGCTCTCTTCCTGGCCTGTATTCTCCTATCTGTTCTCTCTTTTGCAACTGGTCCTGTGACTCTCTCCACTATAATCTCTTCAACTTGCTGTGCTTTGCCAAAACTCTTGACCATAGGCCAATTAGACGTATGATGCCAGAATGATTTTTGTCTTTTCTTTTATATACCTTTTACATAGTTCTCTGTATCCACAAGTATTAGCAGTATGCATACTTGCAACCTTTTACTTAGTTTAGTGCTTAGTGTTTTGTAAGTGTTCTGCAGGCCCTGAGACTAAACACCCCAGAACTGCAGAGCCAGGGAGACCAAACATTCCTACTATCTCCGGAACCCAAGGTCTCCTGGCAGGAGGATTCTGTAAACTAGGGGTTAGCCCATCCCAACCTCATTATTGGGCCCCCTTGTTAGATATGTTAATGTGTAAAGTCTATAACTGATGTGTATGATTGACAGGGGGTGTGCATTTTGCCTCACTTCACCTGGTTGAAGTGGATGCACTGAACAGGATCCTGATTAAAATACTGAGGTAAAGACCCCAACCCCTCTAACCGTGTCTAGCTTCATTTTCCTAACACCAGGAAAAAGGCATCACCTAAAAGCTGAGAAGTAAACTTAAATACTTTAACAAAAAAAGCACATCAAAATCACAATTATCTCATAGCAAAAGATATTTCAATAGAACTGTGGCAATGAAATTGATTAAGTGAAGTGTCAAGCACATGAGGTTTACAGAAGTCCTTCCCTGCCCTTCTCTGTGCTTCTTCCAGAAGAAACACCTGAGACCACTGGCCTAATGTAGGCCAATGTCTGATCCTCTTCAGGGCTCTTAGACAATGTTATCTATTTGGCTGCTGGTCTCCTCTTTGTGGTGGTGCTTTATATTCTCAATTATTACTTTTAAGCTAAAAATAAAGGAATAACTTTAGAAATTAGTGTATTTAATAATATTGCTTAAAGACTTCTTTTTGCTGGTGGACAGAACACTCCACTCAGAATATGATGTTTCTTGCCACTTATCAAAGGAATAGCAAGAGAATGTATTTTACCTTTTTTTCCCACTATGTAATTGTAGCTGTACTAATTTTCATTTTTATGGACTAATGTAACTCGCATGTAGCAGTTTGTAACAACAGGACAAAGAACCACTGTTCCTCAATTATATTTCCAGACTTGACTCTGACTTGCGGCTGGATCTTGGGCAAGGCATTTACCACATCATACACATGGACAACTGTGCTAGGGCTCCAGGAGCAAATCCAGCACAGCTGGGATGCTTCCCATTGCCTGAATGTCCTTGCAAGTCTTCAGAGGAGAGATCTTGCTCCAAACCTAGTGTACAAACTTGGTCATCATTTTGCTAAACAGTTTGTACATTACTGGGAGACCATGAAATGGGCCAGTCACCCACCACTGTGGTACAGCTGAAAAGGAACTTAACTCTCTGTTGCCACAGTGTGAAATAACCATCTGCTTGGTCAGCACTACCTTCACACCTGAGGCACCATAGTGCTACAAACACTGTATTGTTCACAGGAGTCTTTTTATTTGGGATTCCACTGGAAGTAAAGAGAACGCTGGTTTGTAATAAAATTAGCACAACCCCACCAACAAACAATAAACAGGGCTCTTCTAGTCCTTCAACAAATCCTGAAAGAAAAAATATTGCAAATTTTCAGTTCCCCTGAGAGCAGCAGCACCACCAACAAACAGTAAACTTGTGAACAGTTCTTGTTATGTGTTGTGCTGTTACTTACAGAACTGTTTGTTTGTCACTGGTGTCTGTTTAATCATGCCTGTTATGCTGGGTTTTAAAACTTAGTAAGTACTTTACAAATCCACTCTGGTTTTAGAGAGGCTTGTTCTTTGTGAAAGCTCAAATGACTGGATTCATCAAGGGCAAACCCCATACACAGTGCAGGCCTAATCTTTCTGTGTACTGCAGTATGATGAGGAACCAAGGTGGCAGGAAATGAGTACATCAAGGAGACTGAGTCACCGTGTTGGTGTTTTTGCAGTACTTTCTTACTTTTCTTTCATATAGAACGGAACATTGTGCTTGACTTGAGAAATAGTTGTCAAACAAACTTATTCTTTCTGAATATTATAACTGACATGTGGTGCCACATTTAACAGGAGGTTATTGAGTCAACACACAAGAATAGGTTCAGCAAAAGGATTTGTGCATAAATATATATATGCACCCTAAGGGAAGATGATGCAGTTTTCCACAAACACTGCACATATACGATCACACGACTTAAGAACTCCATGGTCAAATCTATAGTATTTTTGACGAATGAAAAACTTCCATTATTTTGCTTTTGATATAACAGAATGAATCACTAATTAACACTTTAAACAGAGAGAAAGGAGAGGGAGCATAGCCAAAACACATGACCTGAGATGTGGCTACATAAACACACGTACCTCTCTGTGTACATGTTTGAATACGTATCATATATCTTATTTATAACTGTATGTATATATACATAGATAGATACACATGCACACAAATAATTTCAAGTAGCCCTTTCTATTATGGTGGCAGATTTTCTCTGAATCTGTAACTTACCAGTGATTAGACATTAGCAGTAGAGAACATTCTCACTTCACTTTTCAGCATTTGCACAAATTAACTCCAGTAGATGCATTATTATCTACTGCACTGCACAGTTTTTTTTGACTTGACAAAGGATTGGGAGAGCTGCCTAAAGAAAAGTAGCCTTGACAGAATGCACAGCCTAGAATCTGCTTTCAGCACACTGATCAGTTTATTTTCAGCTAGAGAAACAACATGTCAGCTTCGCTAAGAAAGATCAAGGGATTTCTTTATGTAGTGCTAGCTTTAGGAAAGTTTAAGAGTTACCAAAAATCTCTAAATTCATAAACTCCAACATGACCTGAGCCAGTATTCTCACGATAGACTATTTCAACAGAAATTTTACACAGGTGGCTTGCTCTATCCATGTGACATACAGATTGAGTCTTAAGGACTGTGCATATGAGGGGAGTAGGAGATCCTCAGACCACTGAAAAAACTGCTGCATTTCAAGCTCAAATGGTGTAATAACCTTTGATGTGAAAAGTCTGTAATTTCTCACAGTTCCTTTTTCTGTAGAAATAGCAGAGACATCAATAATCAGACCATTCCCTAAAATGTAATTTTTTTTTTAAAAAATACCCAAACCAAACACAGAAAAAACCATGTGTTTCAAAATAATTCACATCATGCACACTTGGAGAGATTTCTATTCAAAACGTTGGCAGGATTGACACCTAACTATAAGCAAGGTACTACTATACTGAAATATTGAAAAGTACTAAATAATAATAGTAATAATAATAATAATAATAATAGTATTATATACTGAAATTATTATATTGGAAAATACTATTACACTGAAAGTATTACATATATACACTCTCTCTTTCTCTCTCTACACATATTTATTAATATACCTGGGTGCTTGATTAAATTTCCAAATGATCCAGTATCTTCCACTGAAAATATTTGTTTAGATTAAATAAAAGAGTATCTGAAAGCAGGAACATTTGGGGCTGACCTTACAGTTGTAACTCTTTGAAGATTAGTAAACCAATCTGCTATATTCCGCATCTATATTTTATATTCTATATGCTACATATGGTGAGAAAGAAAACTCCTAAAACCCCAAAGCAGGTACTGAAAGGAACTAGTGCAACCACTAGGCAGTTAAGTTTGATTAGTTGTCATCAGCTTAGTAAAATAATTAGAAAAAATGCCAGTGTGCTGCTTGTCAGTTTACAGCTTTAAAGAGGTGTTAGCTCATACTGATAGACAGAGCTGCTCTTTCTCAGTACAGCAAATGCAAGAATACACTATAGCAAACCCATAAATATTAATATGTATCATCAGGTTTACCACTTAGGAGTGTCACCTTGTGATTAATGGGCTGAGAGCCTGTGAGCTGTAAAGCAAAGCTGAGCTGAACAAGATGTGCTTGCAGGCTGAAATATAATTCCTATTGCACAGTTCAGCACACTAGCAATTAAAAAAAATAAAATAAAAAATTAATAACTATTAATCATCATATACAGATGATTAACTGTTTTGTGCTAGCATACAGAGGAAGACTCCTGCTCCATTTCAGACAGTTCACTACAAAAAAATTTTCATGCACAGGCTAAATTCTTACTTGCTTTGTACAGATACTAAAGCTGCACTGATATTTTTGGCAAAAGTCAGTATTTGCCAAATTTTCCAACAGGCAGGATCCTCTTTCCTTACTTATTCAACTTGCTTATTCAATGCTTATTCTATGCTTATTCAACTGCACTGGGAGGTTTGATCAGTGCATCTGCACTTATAAAATCTCATGTTTATATGCAGGAAGACTCAAACATGGTGACACAACCAGATTTCGCGAGATTTCCAGAACTTTCTGAAGTCCTGAATGTATGCCATTGGGTGAAGAGCTACTTTATATAGCATGCTTTATGTAAGACACCCTTTATGACTCAGACTTCTCACAATATAGCCAGGAACCTGCAGAGGGTTCTGCTTTGGGTCTGGTCTATTTAATGTTAAGGTTTATCTATTTAAATGGTGGGATCTTATGCTTCTATGAACTATTATGAGAGGGATTGAGATTACTGACTTCACCACCACAGAGTTCCTAATGTCATGCAAAATAAATTATTTGCTGCATCACTGTAATGTCTTTTTAATATGGATGTATTTGTTAATGGAAAACTCAGTTTAGTGTTAATTTTTTGAAAAAAAATGCATATCCCTTGATCTCTAATATCTAAGTCTTGTTTACTACCAAGTTTCCTATAAAACAAGAGTAACAATGTATTCCTGCAATCCCTTCCATCTTATTTTCTGTAAAGAAACGATAAAAATCTCTAAAGAAGGACAATGAGGAAAATGAAATAATGACATCAAAGGACCCAACTGGAAAAAATTGTTTTTTCTACTTATTCCTTGCTATCTCCATTGGCCATTATAAAAAAAAAAAAGCAGCCAAACAAACCAACCCCACAAAATAACACATATTTCAGTGTTAGGTACAAACAGCAATATCACACTCAAAAAAGCTGATGTACTACATGAAACAATCCAATTATTTACAACAATAATGTGAGTCATGTATCAACTAAAACTTCTTTTCTAATACATCCCCATATCAATTAAGAAAATTCCCCTACTTTATACAAGACTGTAAGAAATATGGAGAAGAAATGTGCCCAAACCCTTTCTCATGAATTTTTCCCAAGGAATGTTCCAGGCTCTGGCTAACGCACTGCCTCGATCCCAGCAGAAGAAAAAGAAAGCAATAGCACACTTGGTTTAGAACAGGGTTGAAAATAATTACTCCTATAAGCTTCTGTGATACTTCCACAATACTGTTCTGCCATGTGGAAGTCTGATTTAGAAGTAAACACTGGTTTCTGTAGGTCAGCCTGCATGATACACACCATGCATCCGTGTTTGTGTGTGAACCAGATGGAGAGCTGGAATCTGGATTTACACACCCAGACATGAAACTCAGTGGCTCATCCTTCTCCACACAGAAGTGACAGATCTCTGTAGCTTACACATACCTACACAAATGCCTGCCAGGTGTGCATTTGAAACCAAGAGTCTATGCAACAGCTGGGAAATATTTCTCTATTAGCAGTCTCGAAACAAGGGGAGACTAATTTTTAGGAATGAGTGTCTACACAGTCTGTTAAATGAGGAAAGGCCAATGTTTGGTTTACCTTCAACACAATCAGGTTCATGATTTTCCTTTTAATATTTTAAAAAGTCTTCCCAGCTTTGCATACAGCCAAATCTCTTCCCCTTCTTACTTCTCAAGGCCCTAATCTAGGTGCTATCAATGATCATTGGGGTGAATCAGCCATTTTGCTTTTCTACCAAATTATTCAGGGCTCCTCTGTAGCCAGGCTCTCTGTTAGTTCTAGAAGCACTATCATGAAACAAAAGCACTGTGCAGACATTTTGTAAGAATTTAATTCAAATGCAGCCTGAAAAGATGCGGGAACATTGGGCACATGTCTGTAAATGCAAGCACAGACCTCAGTAACAACTCATATGTGTCATGTCAAAATAGACCTATTCTACCTAGATCTCCCCAGTTTTCTTTATTTCCATGAATAATAATTATTAATTTCTTTCAAAAATATTTTCTTATATGAAAAAAGTATTATAAGTCTGGCAAAGGCAAGAATTTTGTTTGTATTCAAGAGACGATTACAGGGCTTATTTAAGCTTCTCATATAGCATTACTATAATGCATAATTTTGAGAAACAAGTTTTCAGATTTCTTAATCTTCCTCCTTTCCCTCTAGCACTTATTTTACTGGTCTGGTTTTTTTCTCCTTCTTTCAGCTACTTCCTTCTTTTGAACTGATTTTAACACTAACAGTTGACTATTAATTCTCCTCCCACTATTTTGAGTTCTATGCTGCCTGGAGTAGTCTTGCAGTCAAAATACTGACAAGCTGTCAAAATACTTCTTTTAGATGTCTCCCTTCCCTACTGCAGCATCATCCTGAATCCTTTGCTCTCCAAGTGTACTTACACGGGAACATCAAACCACCTGAACCTGGACCACAGAACTAAGCACCAAGAGCTGTATTTTCAGTAATTTAGTAATTCAGTCACAAAATGTGCATTTTAATGACAAAATCAGTGTAGTCTTACTAATAATGTCACAGGTTTAAAATTAGACAGCGTAATTTTAATTATTCCATATTTTCCATGTAGCAAGAGTAGGGAAGCGATGACAATACTGAAGCAACTCAGCCAATTTCTCCAATTGCAGATTGGCAGGTCTTTGAGCATGGCCAGTATTAAGATACTGTCACACATACAGCATTACAATAGTGCATTCAGTATTACAAATATTTAGTATTGCAAAACTCACTTTTTATGAAAATGGCCATATTCTGCATTTTAAAGTAACTTTTTTATGTGGAGACAGTAACTTTTCATCCTAGCATTACATATGCAGATCCCCACAGATTCACAGCAGAATTAAATCTTTATTGTGATTCTTTTAATATTCATTTCACATGGTTTGTGCATATGATACTACATTTCTGAGGTAACTGACAATACTTTTGAAGGGTAAAATACAACGCTTAACAGGGGATAGAGAAAAACTCTCCTCTAGTACTGACCATCACAAGTTCATTTACAGAATTGTAGAATTAGATTCTATGGAATAAAACAAACCTCAGTAACCTGAAGAACAGCAGTTGTTTGAAAACGGGAATGGCTGAGAAATAACAAGTATTCTCCCAGTGTAAAATCTCCCTTATGAATGGTCAAAGTCAAAATTTAGGGGGGAGTATCTAACTAGAAAACCTTTCTAAACACGTGCAGATGTCAGCAAAGTCACTTGAGTTTAGGGTTTTGGTTTTAATTTTTTCCCCCCTTTAGCTTCTTAGCAAAATTCATCTGACAATCAATACCTCAGCAGCTCAACACAACTTAAGAGCAGCCTTCAGATGCAGCTGAAAAAGATATATGGCTATTTGCCTTGGGCTTGGACTCAAAAAGGAGCAAGTCAGGCCCTGTATCTCACCCCAGAGGACCAGTGAGGCAAAGGTGCTACATGACACACCACACCCCATATGGTTTCAGGCACGCAGTTGGCAGAATTGGGTGTCATGTAGGTTAAAAGTCTTTTTACATAAAAAAGCTGCCCAGAGAAAACCCTTCTGCATAAAATTTAATGCCTGCCTGTCATGACAAGGAAGTTGAGGATCTGGGACAGTAAGCTCAAAGTTCAGCCTTGTTCTAGGTGGAAGGTCTGGACACCCAGACAGTCTGCATCTAACCTGCTGGCAGAAGGTTTTTTTTGTGTCTTCATTTGCTCCTCCACGCTCTAAATCAATCAAAAGTATTTGTGGGCTTTCGCTTTGGTTTTTGTTGTTGTTTTATTTGTTTGCCTATCTCTCATAACTGACAGATTTCCTGTTATTTGAAATACAATGCCTGGAGTAAAGTTTAACAATTGTTTCAGGAGAGCTGTTCTTTTTTTCAAAGGGAAGCCAAACAATGTTTGTTCAATTTTTAATAATAATCTCATTTAGATAATAAAGCTACCAGAAAAAATGTTCTTGGGAAAATGCAAGTGTCAGAAATTACTTATAAACCAGCAAAAATAACAGTCACAACATTCTTAAAACAGAACACTGGTGAAGAGAACCCTAAGACGTACAAGACGTATTTTCAAATGATGTTTCACGAGGTTTGATTACCATCCACAGCAATGGCTTTGTAACCTGAGAGGCTGAAAAGCTGCACAGTTAAATTCATGGGAATTCCCATAGAAGCTTGGCAACTGTCATTTTTTTTTCTAAAAAATTAGGCATCTGTATGGACCAGGAAGTTTTCTAAATACAAAGCATATGCATAAAGCAGCACACAGGGTGCTTATGTCCTTTGAGAATTCTGAGGATACACCTTCATAGAAATTAGAAGCCCACACTCTGATCATTTAGCAAGACTATGTAACAATACAGATGGTTCTGCAAAATTCATACTAAATTGTAAATGTCTGGAATAGGTATTTGGGCGCTAAGCAATCTCTGCCAGCAAAACAAACAAGATTTGAAGCTGCTTCTTTTCCTACTACTGCCCTCAAGTTCTCCAGAATAGCAATTTTGTAGGTGCTCACAAAGAGCAGGGCATGAAGTCTGTGCATCAATATAAGAAATGAACAGTTTCATTTTGTTTGCTTGTTTATTTATTTCTGTTATAAAACCAGCAACCCAGCAACAACTGGTGGTACCAGAAATCATCTGCCACAGTCCCTTAGATCATAACTGAAAAGTCAGGTAAACAACTGTTCAATGAAGCAAAACGTTACTAGTCCAGAATTAAATTTATGGGGTATAATATTGAACAGTGCTGATCAATCCCCTTAGACAGCATTAGGTCACAGAAACAACTCCTCATGACCACTATATATGACAACGGTACAAGACTGGGATATTGTAGTTATTACTTGAATTGATTTTATTTCTTTTCTTTGTGTATTATCTGTGTATGTGCAGCTTTGTGAGAGAGTTTTATATATATACAATACTGGCAAGTACGTACAAATATTTTCAGAAATTATTTCAGGGGGAAAAAAAAAGACTGATTAAAGTTCCTTCATATACTTTTCACACCCACTTTCCAAAAATATTTTAGGAAAAAAAATCCTACTAACTTCCATTAAAAAATTGATTTAAAACAAATATTAAAGAATGTTAAGGAAATTTGAATTTATGAATACTTACACTAGGAAGTCACTTGTTGGAATAACCTTCATTAATTTAAAAACATGTCAGATTTCTGGAAGAGAATGAGCCCACCAGGAATTTTAAATATCAAATATTGGAAAAAATAATCTAATCGCACTCTAGAGACTTTTGATTATTTATGGAGGAAATTCAGCAACTAAATGTGAATAACTGAAGGAAACAGCAGTCCCATTTAGCATGCTTGAGAATACAGAAGAAATTTCTTTAAAAAGGATAGTCTGACCGGGTTCTGTAGACTTAATTATAAGCATACACCAAACAAACCAAACCTTTCCCACCCATTTTGGGAAAACCAAAAAAGGAAAAATCTTGCATCACTATCTGTACATACCACACAAACCAGAGAATGAAAACAGATGGATGTTCCTGCTTCTGTTGTTTTCCACAAAAGGATTTCACTGCCATTACTACTTGCTCCCAGTTTTTCAGCTGTAAGCAAACCTTTATCCAACAATAAAAAATCAGTATGCCACACAACTTTTATTATGTTTGTCTTCCATTTCACTGAATTTTCAACAATACATGCAGTGCAGGAATTTATTTTATTTTTCCTTTGTTACTTTTTCCAACTAAGTGAACTACGAGATGATATTTCTCTAAGTACAATGTACTGATAATTGTAATTTAAGGTACCACAACATTTTTTAAAAATACAAAATTACAAAAGATAAATCCATTGCTTGTTTAACATACATAGTTACAGGGTACTAAAAAGTGCATTGCTTGCCTTAGCTTTAGAATCTCTCTAGTTTAGAGTCTGTCAAGGCTCACTTATGTTGTCTCTAATATAAAAGACAACATTAAATAAGCCATCTTAACTATGTTACATATTCTACCTACTACGTGCATTCATGGAACTTGGAAACCTGCTTTGTCAAATTTCAACTAAATTTCCAGCTTGAGACAAGTAAATTTATGAGTTACTTCTAGTATTGCAGTTGAAATAGAAAAGGGAAAATTCCAACTTTCTCATGGTATGAAAAACAGTGTCTCTGCTGAAAAGCTAGCATAAATGGCTCTACATAAAGAAAAACAGTATTAAGTCAGAATGAGAGGCAACTAAAAGCATAATCTTTCTGTTTTCTCACATCCTGAATTGAACAACTTGATCTCTTTACACCACAGTATCTAAAGCTTTATTTAGGCACAATAAAATCACTGCAATGGGAACTCCTATGTACAAGGAGATGATACACTGGTATTCATATATGAATTACCAGCCTGAACCTATTCCTCCATAAAACAATTTCTGAAGGCAATTGAGACATGTAAAAAATATAAAAGGTATCTATGTAGCTCTCTTGATGATGATAACAATTATCACAATGCAGATCTTTCTCTGCCAGAGTAAACACTCCAAAGCTATTAGCCAAAACCCAAAGACTTTAATGAAAATTCTGAGAATTCCAGAAGATCTTGTGACCAATTAAGGAAAGCAATGAGAAACTGAATGTCTGTGCAATTGAACTTCAAAGTTTTTAGTATTAAAACTCTAATAATTACAAACATTTTTGAGTAAAATAAAAATAACATTTTTAAAAGTCACCAATATACTGTAGTGAAAACACAAACATTTTGATAGCTTTTCTACATGGTTCTCTTTCAAAATATTAATGGCCTGCAAAAAGGTCTTACTCTGTGCTGCACTGAAGGCAAAAAGAGTAAATGAGCCAAAAATGCAGGGAAAGACTCCAGAGCCTTTTTATGTCTAATGAGCCAAATGTTTGAGACATGATTCTGGGAAAAGTCCCAACAGTTTATTTAGGGCAGTACACTAACATTAAGTGGAGGCAATCAGATAACAGATGACTTCATTGTGTGGTTTGTTTCAGAAATATTACAACAACTTTTTAATTTGGCAAATTCTTATTGCCACCCTTGCCTTGTAGGAACCTTCTCTCCTTCCCACAACTTTTCCTGCTCTTTTTGTTGTCACTCTTCATTTGTATCAGTGGGTAATATGGTGTGGGGGAAAAGTGGTGACTACATTCAATTTCAGTCATTGATGTTAGAATGCCACAAGGGAAAAATCTCCCATCTAGTAAAAGAAACTAAAAAAATACAATGACATTGATAAAACAATGTGCAGATCTCAGCAAGTTAACAACCAAATGCCCCAGTAGTACAGAAATTGTTACTCCCACTTTACAAAGGAATAAAGCTGAAATATAGCAAGGAAAAGAGCATTAGAAAGTTGATTCCTATGGATCTTCTGAACATACTGCCCATCACCTCCAATTTAATGAGAAAATTTGAAGAGTTGGTAACCCAAACATGTGTGAGCCAAAACACAGGAAAAGGCTCACATTTTATCTGCTGAACTCAGTTACCAACAGCTCAGTTTCCAGTCACTCACTGACGCATGACAGGAACCGGCAAAGTGACCATGATATGACCCAGCAATCTTAAATAACACGTTATAAAAAATATCACAGGGGCTGCTGTACATTGAAAGATATTGGGAAACTTTTCTTTGTGGCAAATTAGCAGCAAAGACAACCTTCTTACCAAGTGCAGTTCAGGCATACAAGTGAATACAGCAAATTTAAGTAGTGGCTTAATAGTCATTAAAACATAACACCAATAGAAAGTTTAGAAATAAAAGCAAGGACAAAGATGCAACAGAAGGATTAGTGAACTATTATTTAAAAACCCTACAAAAATTTGTGTTTTCCACAGTGGAGATTCTTAAAAAGGGTACTGAACCCTTTTTAAGAAGAAAGAAAATTTTATCATTCAAATACTTCAGGCTACTAGAGGCGTCACGACGTTTGTAGTGACACCAGAATTTGAGACATCTATTACATCTCTTTTGGTCAGAAAGTCTGTATTTTTATGGTTATACATCTGATTGTGTTTTGATTGTTAAGCTGTACTTCCCCAAGAGGAAACCAACGCTACAGAATATATTTCAAAAAGTAACAAAGAGCAGAGCTAGCTGGGTATGCAATTCATTAAATGTCTTGTGATTTATTTAGCAAATGTTGCCAACATGCAGAAAGAGATGTTATCTATTAGACCATGTATCATCATAGCTGGAGAGAGACAATTATGATACAGTTTCCAATAGGTCCATCACAAAAGCACATCTGGGATAAGAGAAGGTACTTTGTTAACCTAGGAAAAGATCAAAAGAAACAGACTAGAAGCCAAGCCTAGCAGGACACATTCCATAAAAGGTTACACACAGCAAAGTAATTACTATGTGGTTAAGACCAGACGTACTGTCTGAAATGGTAGGTGAAGTGTGTTGAGGAAAGAGAAGTTAGCGAACAGGCTTGCACTGCCAGTGCTGTACTGAACGGGAGTAACACCAAACACAGCGCCAACTTTGCATATATAAAGTGATACCACAGCTAGGCATAATCTGAAGTCTTAAGCAATGGAAAGCAGGCTTTTCGTCAAACATTACCTAAGTAACAGCAGAGAAGTGGTGTCTAAACACAGGTTGTGCTGCACATGCTGAAAATGCCAAGAAAGAGGTATCACTAGCAGAGGAAAAATGCTTGGGTTCAAGTTTATTTCAAAGCTCAAGGAAGCACAATGTCAGAAACAGCTGTGAATATCCAAGTAACAGCAGCAAAGACAAGAGGACTGCTGAAGGGAAAGGGCCGAAACAGTAAGATTCACTGAAACAACTTGGTAATACAATGGAAAATTGTTTGGCGTCATATTCAGAGCTAAGAAGAGAAAATGTAAGGAATACACAAGCAAAATTCCATACTGCATTTCTCACTTCTGCATGCAGATATTGTTCTGAGTATTAAAAGAAAAATAAGAGAAAACAACAACAACAACAACATGAATACAAATTAATTGCTAGGAGCCAGGCCTTATTTCTTTCAGAAGCAGAATTTTAAACAAAAAACCCCACCTTCAGTTATCTGTGTTGAAGTCAGCTATACAGCTCAAATGACCAGTGTATCTTTGGATACCCTCTGTCTTTGTCTTACAATTAGCAAATTGAAAAAGACTGAGTGAATTCACTCAGAAGTCAGCCAGGAGGATCAAGTTTAGTTTACATCAAAGAATAAATTATTCAATTGGCTACCTAATATTTTAGGAGAAATCACTATAAACCCCATTGAAATTCTGTGAAATATCTTTCACAGAAGATATTCACAGAATGTCCCTCAGTTCGTTCACAGGCAACGAACTGAGGGACAGAAATAACAGATATTTTGAGATGAAAATAAACGTCATATTCAGTAATACTTGTTCTACTGTCTCCATTGAAATCAAGGGAGACTGTTTGAAGAACAACCTGCTACATGGGATGGCCCTTAAATTAAGATGCATTAACTTGATTACGCTCAACAGGACCTGAGTAGGACAAGGAGTGACTGAGAACCCTGCTGCTGTTCTGCTGAACTAAAGCCCACAGGCCTGGCTGTGACAGAACTGCCCTCTGGGGCCAGCACTGTCCATGCAGCACATAACTGGAAACTAAGATGCTTTGCCTTGTTAAAGTGTGTGGAAAGAAACCCCTGTGGTCAGAAAACCATCCAAACAAGCCATAGTTATCAAGTTTCATTTTTTTGGGACTTCCATAATCCTTTAACATCCGGGTTTGATGTTTGGCATTTCAAGCTGTATATTTAGAAGACACCCTCATCATTCCATTAAAAGTGAATGATGACTTCTTGACAGAATGTCTTAATTATTGTTTTTAGAAACATTAAGACCAGTCACCATTCATGCAAATTATCAGCTTGAGAAAATTATCACAACTTCAGCATTTTCAACAGAGTAGTGATGATTAATACAAGTTGAAAATCCAGACAATTCCTGTTACTGTCCCATGGTATGGCAACTAAGACCTATACACACTGAGGAAAGTAGACACCATAATATTCACCTTTACAAACTCAAAAAACCAGATGTTTTGAACACATTATGAGGGGTAATTAATATTCTTAACTTTTTCCTCATGTCACTGTTCAATTTTGGACTACCCATTATTATTAGTAAAAGGAGAAACTAAGGTGAAAATCAAGGAAAATGAGAGAGAGAGAGTATGGTTCTTTGGCACTGTCATCAAGTATCTTTAGGAGGAAGATCTTGGTCCAGTTCCAGACCCAGTAGGTACTTTATCCAAACCGTTTCCAATCTGGAAAACAGCTCCATGATTTGAGTACGGAATTTGGACGTTCAGTCTTGCTCTCTGGGCCTAAAAGATCACACTTGCCCTACTTCTGACCCAGTGAATCTTTAGAAGTATTATAAATGAGGAGCATCAGTAAGTAAGACAGAAACCTGACACCTCCACTCCCTTCTTGCTACAAATTGCTGTCATTTCAGTACTCTTCTGAGGTGGAATATGATCACAGTTACTAAGGTCCTGTGGAATCATTCTTAACTCTGTCCTAATGTACAAATGTCCATTCATCTCCCTCTGCACTTGTGATCAGTATACATCTAGCTCTGTTAGGTGTATCTTTGTGTATTTATGGATTTGATACTTAAAAGATCACTGTGCAGAGGAACACTGTATGGACTATGCTAAGAGATACAAATAAAGGCAGCAGAAAATAGGAACTTTTCATTTCTGCAGAAGCTAAATGTGGAAAGCAAATGGGCTTATAGAGCATAAGGATTCTGCAGTGAAAAAGAGGCATTTAGAGACATAATTTTGTAACTGACCAAGCATCATAGGTGCCAAACTGAATTTATAATGATTTGCTGGATAACAATCCAAGTTTTTATGGCATCAGAAAAATATTGGTGTACTTGGCCCAGGACAAACTTACCTTCAAAATCAGTGAGGCATTACAGTGAAATCAACAATGTCTTTTAACTTATTGAATATTTATGGAAACAATATGAGCTATGTAAACGCACCAAAGAGCTATGTATGGCCAGGATAACCACTGAGTAACTTTGCAGACACACCCTAAATTATGTGAAGACAATGGAAGAACCTCCTAATGGGTGGGTAACAGCATTAAATGAGACAAAGAGGACACAATATGGAGAGGACACAATATGTATGGAGCACCAGCTTCGGAGAGCATTGTGATGATCTTGATGGAGAAGCTCAAAAAAATCATGAATTAAGTATCCTACCTGATGGTGCCCCAGACACCATCTCTGGCAGCTAGAAAGAGTGGAAGAGAACAAACCTCAGGAACTCTTTAGGAGAGTAAAACCATTTAGGCATGGCCAAATGGTTACTTAAAAATGCACACATAGCATCCATCTCTTTCTCTGCAGAGCCAAGGGACATTCTTTGCATTTGGACAGAACTTGGTGAAAAAGCAAGCCCTTGGACACATTTATAATCAAGAAAATACTCCATAGAAAATCTCTACACTAACACGGCAAATTAAGGGAAACTAAAGAAATGCTTTCTGGCAACTGAGATCAGAATACAAATTGTCATAAATTTTATTGCTTTGCTGTGGAAAACCTTGTAAAACATACTGCTCACTCTCTGTGACCTTACTGCTTGTTCCTTCAGTAATGATTCTCCGCAGAAAGGCTAAATAATGGGTTAGACCTATTCATTATCAGAATTTGGATGAAAACATTAGTGCAGTGTAATTCTGAGAAGTTCTGTATCGCATTTGGTAGAAAAAGGTACATTATTAGAATATTGAGGAACAGAACAAGAAATGTATTTCTAAACATAAAGTAAATGGCTAAATTCTGCCTTACCTGCTCACAAACATGTGCAATAAAAGTATTTACATTTTGGTAGTGCAAGATAGCTGCATGTTGACAGAAGTGCTCCTTCAATCTCTGCTTTAGACTGGGTAACTAACTTAACCTGGTTAAATTAGCACAACTAGCCCAGACTTTTATCAAACGACATGTCAAAACCTGCTTTTGTCACTTCTTTTTTTCCAACGATGACACAGCACACATGTTCTAATACAATTTCCTTTTCACAGATTTTGAGTTCCCAGCTAAGTCCTAAACACACCAAAAAAAGGCTTTTTAAAGAATTATTTCAGAATGGCAAGGTAATTTGTTAATCTCAAAGCTTCTTGAATAGTCTCAGGTTTTGCTTAAGATGTAATACTTCCAACCAGATCCCAAAATGTTTTCGAAAATGTCTAATACACTTCCTTCTTTGGCAGAAGACAGCATTGGCACAGCGCCTCTGAGGGATTCCTAATCGTACTGCAGATTAAGATGGGATTTTCTGCTGGTTCATGTTCAGCTGTTTTTCTCCTCAACCCACCACAGAGAGGATAAAATCTATTTTGAAAATGATGGGGGGAAAAAAAAAAAATCAATGCAAACACTAGCTTCCCCTGCAAGCTGATGCATACAAGAGAAAACAGAAACAGCTCAATCATTTGTTTCAATATTTTTCTAAGACACCCAGAGTGAATTTACTACAGAAAACCCTAAGGAATCAAGCTGTTGCAATGCACAGCTCTTGAAGCCTTTGCTTTTAGTACTGGAGCTGACCAGCCAAAGAAACCAGCTGTATGTCCAGATCTTTAATAGAAATCTGCTGCTGAGGGGAATTGCTCTGTGCTTTCAGCAGGCTCAAATGGGGCTGCCTAGCAACTGCAGAAACAAATTTCAGCAAGGCGGGATGACACAATCCATGGCCGCCTTTGTGGGCACAAGTTTGTTGAAGTAGTCTATTTACTAGTAAGACCTCTTTAGACACAGAGCAAGAAGTAAGTCAAACTCAGATGATAAACAAATATAAATAGTACTTCACTAATAGTATGCCTGTTCTGGAGCTGACTCAAATCAGCTTTCCATATGTTGTTGACAAATCTATGTTTTATTTATCATATACACTTTGACAGAAATGCTAATGTAAGATATGAACCTGCAGGACAACTGGATCAGCTGTAGGAGTACTAATAAAACCTCAAGTTAAATCAAGTAATGAGGGATTTATTACATCTAATTTTAACCCAAAATACATATCACCGCATCTGTCTGTAACTCTGAACATCAAAGCAGTATTTCTGTGTTGATTGCTGAATGCCACATTACTCCAAAGCAAACTTCCCCCACATCTAAGTTTTTCATATTCTACTTCTGAAATAGCCACAGGGCACATTTGTAGTGTGGTAAAATCAAGAGCTGATGTCAATACTCATGGGGGTAAAGGGTTCCCTCTGGGTAAGATTCATGGGGGTACATGAACACACAATACAATTTCATTCATGATGAAAAGATACTTGTAAACTACAGGAAAAATTTATGCAAAAACATCACAATAGTCCTAAATCTAGAGGGCCAAATATTAACTTTGCAAAATTAATGACGGCAAAACAATTCTGAATTCTCAAACACAGAGAAGTTGTTCAAATAAAGGAATAAAAACGAAATTTTGAGACTCCTGAGAACGATATTTTGTAGTGCTCAAAGAATTAGATCCAATATATGCTCCTAATAGTAAAACTTCATAAAAAAACCTGTTTTCAGAAGCAAAATTATTCTGATACACCTGTCTTTAATGGTTTACTACTTGTTATTTAAGAATAATAAAGGCACTGCTCCCATACAATACTCATTTATACCACCTCCTCATTATCACAGCTGGATAGTGTAACAATATACATCTCTAAAGTTCAGCCCTCTTTTAGCAGAAAGTCCAAGACACGAGGATTTCTTTTACAGGATTTTCAGAAGCAACTACAATACCGATATTTGTGGTGCAAGTTGCATCTTTGTTCTCCTCTCTCTTGCCCATTCCCTTTTTGAATTTGCTATAAAAGCTAAATTAGGTCTCAGGGGCACTGCAGTCCTAAACAAAGATCTCTCCTAGCCCATTGTGATGGAAGTAAATCTACTCAGGAGGGAGATGTACTGGGAGGGTAGAGTGCCTTCCTCCCCAAATTCTCTCATTTTTACACAGAACTCTTTACCCCACTTCACAATATCATTTACACTGAATCATACACTTACCCCTCCTGCTTCTAGTCCTACCTCTTTCTCAGAAATGTAGCCACATGAATGTACTGAACTGGAGTAAAATTTTTTTGGCAGACTTTGCTAAGCTGTTTCAAGATTTATAAGATTCTTTTTATATATGTATTGAAAGTAACTATTTTCTAATACTTATTCTTTTTAGCACTGAGAGTTATTTGAAGAGGATATACTTACAGTCTAATCTCAGTCCTCTTATGATTTAATAACGAACCAGTTCTGCTCTCCCTGTGCTTTCCTCACTGTTGCATTTAGTAATAACAAAGTTCTAACACTTTCTCAACTTTAGCTCATTTACCACCCGATTTTAAACTGCAGACATACTTGTAATACACCTCACTATGAAGGAGTATTTCTTCATTGGGTGGGAAAACAAAAGCAAACCGAAACCTGAACTGTTAAAATCTATTTCCTCATCAGTTTAAAAACAAACAAATAATTCAAAATTTTAAAATGCCAAAAATACTGCAAAAGCAAAATGTCAAGACTGATGCATTGAACTGACAAGTCTAGTACACACACACATATGCCACTTGAAATTTGGCATTACAGATTTTAATAAACACAGACTAGTGGTTATTGTTTCTACCGGACATTAAGAAAAACTTGTTCATGCATATTTAAAAGAAGGAAATAAAAGATAAAGTAAGTTTTCAGCTGAAAGAAAAATAAAAAATAATATTTCAGAATGACTGATTTAATCCTGGGCTCCACATAACGCTAAAGAATGATTTCATTTTTCAGCTCAGTTTTCTGTCTCTGAAACCTTATAAGTTTGTAATATGTCTGAATATATTTAAATACTTTTGATAGAAAAATCCTAGTAAACTAAAGATGTCCTAAGATCACTTATCAAAGGTACATAACAGAACAGAGACTCTCATATTTCTGTATTAGTTTGCAAAGCTTATTGTAACACACAGGATCGTCTTTATTTTTTTGCAAAACTCTAATGCTCCTGTCATTCTTACCGTTCCATTTTTGTATGTCTGGTTAGTTCTTCAGAATTTTCATAAAAGTTGTGAACTTTGTAAGACCAGAGTCAAATTCACCATCTAAACACAAGAAGTAAATTGAGATATTTTATGTATTTGTTACATAATACGATGCTTTATTCACAAATCTTACTTCAGAAGCAAACCTCTTGTACCAAGTACAACAATTTAAAATTAATGGTAGACTCAGAGACCATATACAGATTACACATGAAGGTTCAACAGTGGGTCAGCAGTGACTGAGCAAAATAAAAATGCCAGGGCACTTGGTGGCCTGCATGAAGTAAGCTGGTGGTGTCAATCCAGTCCTCAATGGACTTTGTTCATTAGAAAGGAAAAGCAAACTCCACCACATAGCACTAATTGGCACCCCTGTTGTCCCTGTCAGCGGCCAGGCCAAGGTTATAACAGGCACAGGAAAAGGGTCTTTCAAGGTCACCCTCGAGTCACAATAGGGAAGCGGCATGGGAGAGAGTGAGCTCCGGTGCCATGGGCAGTTCAGCTCCCAGACCTCCATTGTCTGCACCAAACAACATCAGCCTGACAAGGACCTTGCACATCAGTCACCCCACCCAAGCACATATCTGCATGTCAAAAACCCCTTCAGGAACAGATCCAACACCTCTGCAGGTATCAATCTGGCACCGTTTTCAATTTAAGAACATAACACTATGATATGAAGGCACATAAGAGCAAAACACCCAGGAAAGTTTCAATTTAACTGATTGACAAAATTTCTTTGTACAAAAGGCTTCTGCTTATTTTCCTTAATGTACAATATGCTGACCACATCTGGCAACAGAAGGGAAACTATCATCTGTCACACAGATACCATCGTGCAGAAAAAAGTAAATTAAACAACATCACTCAGAATGCTTTCTTGGTTTTCTTCTACATGAACAGTTGCTAAATGCCACTACAGAAAGCATTAATGAGTGTGTGTAGCTATGGATTACTCTGGTATGGAGACTCTTCTTCTATCTGCCTTTCTAATGACTCTAATGAACAGTGTGGAGGGATCATGTTCCAAGTTCACCCTTAACACCTCAATAGTTCAACACCTCTTCTTCCATTGAGTCTGCCAGTATGCCTGTTACAGAAGCAGGTCACAAAATTAACAAAGAACAGAAGAATATGAAATGTCCTGAGAAGCAGACAGTAATCAGAGAGCAGTGGAGATGGGAATTAAAATGAATGCAATGCAAAAAATCTGAAAGGTTAACTGCAATAAAATTCCAAACTAATAAACATACATCACAACAGCTGGTTAGCTCTAAGAGAAGAAATCTGGTATACAAACTCGATTGGAAAATGGCATTTTATTTTAACTTTTCAACCTTCATTATAAACAACAAAAATACATAGCTATTTAAGGAAAATTTGTGTGCCTGTATGTGCATACATCTCCTATGGTAAATGTTTTGTTATTTTCCCAAGATGTGAATTCAACATTACTTAATTTTTAAGGGGCTGTTCAACATTTCTGCGAAAAATGTATCAAAATGCCACCTGTCCCCTCACAAAATATAAAACATTTCTATACACACATCTAAAATCCAAAGCCTTTTCAGTTAACTTCCTGAGCAGCATGTAAAATATTAATTGTTTAGTGCTCCTTAAAATATCAACAGTTGGGCTCTAAGCACACACAAAAATAGCCTTAATCCTTAAGTAAAATGCAACTCCTAAAAAACTCGTATTATTCCTGACAGTAAACTAAGAGTTCATTCTTTGTCTTGGTTCCACAGTGAAACATGTATCAAAAATTATATTTTGGAGATTATGAAAAATCACAACATGCATTTAATAGCATTCGTTTCCTGGAATTATTTTATCCTGCTGCTCATTTGTGCCCAAAACATAATGCAGGTAAAGACTGGTTAGAAATCAGATCCATTCCTAAACACTTCAGTAATAGCATAAAGACACTGAGATATATACCCTTCTCTCGCTCAACTGATCCCGAGAAAGGATGAAATAGATGTTAACAGATGACAGCTTGGCTCTCTGCCTGTTTTTTGCTTAGGACTTACAGAAAATTCCAGGAGGGATGTGAGAAATCAAGAGATTTCATATAAATGTACCTCCTACACTTTCAGTGTAGTTTTCTGAAAATTCAAATTTTTCTTTTTGGTCATTGTGAGCTCTGCAATTGTGGTTCTGTGGGGACGCTCAGAAGAAAAAGTTAATCAAGGATATATATTTAAAAAGCACCCTGGTCTTGGAGAAATGGAGAGCCTTGTAAAAGCATTCTCCATTTCTCTTTTTCTTCTGAGCATGGAGAAAAGATCTAAAAATGTTTTTTCTGCCTTAAAAAAAAATATTATGCCGCAATAGGACACTATTCTTTTACTGCCATGTATTTCCACCATCTCAAAAAGCTAAAATCTAAATAACAAATCAGAGTTGTTTTTTTAAAAACAACTAAAAAAAACAAACAAGCCAACCACTCAAAAACCCCCACAAAACAATAAGAAACACCAACCAAACAACTCCCCACAAACAAATAACAACAACAAAACCCCAACACGCCACTTCCCCAAAAAAAGCCAACAAAACAAAAGAGGTACAGCCTTTTTTTTTTTTTTTACGAGACAGTAGAAAAAGCAGGTGCTGGCAAGCAAGAAGCAATAGTGAAGCAGAGATTCAGCTCTCAAGTACCTCATCTATTTCCAAGGCTACAAGCATACTACTGTAATAGAGATACATCATCAATAAATATGTAACCTGGCCAAGATTTAACAAATTGTTTCTTTCTTCCTAGTAGCATTTCCCAAGCACAGCAAATGAAAACAAACAAAAGGCTGAAAAGAACAAAATAACATCCTGTAATACACAGCTATGTATGATGCATGGTTTAGGGAACCAATTACAAGTTTTCTAATAAGTGAATGAATTTCAGTGTCAAATACTTTTCTGAGTGTAAGGCTTTTCAACAAAAGTGCCTGAAAAAATTCAGAGAAAGAAAGAACAGAAAAAATAATAGAAATATAGGGGGGAAAAAATCCAACCAAACCTAATTTGATTTGATCAAGAGTTTAATGGATGTATTTTGCAAATGACATTTCAATTTCACAAATAACTAACTTGGCTGAAGTGCAGTGAATGCCAAACTTGTACAGGCAGCTTACATAACTGCATATGAGATGCCTCAGCTTGCAGCATTCCTGAGTGGTAGAGCTCTGAATAGCCACAGTGAAATGAGTGGAAGTGGATCTCTAACGTCAGCATTTAGCTGAATATCAAATCCTTTGAAGTCCCATTACAACAAATGCAACACCAAGTAATAGAAAGTAGCACAATGAATACATTAATAACATATTATTTGTTGTTTTCTTTATGGTTCTTCTCCTTTTCTGTTACTTACACTTCTCTTTCTTTCTTTCCCACAGCAGAAACACTGTAGTTAACTCCACCTGCAATGAGTGGAACTTGACAAGCCCAGCACATTGTAGTACAGGACTGTTCACATCAAAATCCCTTCCATCTCCTCACTCTTCTGTTTTATATTCTATTCTTTCTCTTTACATTTCCACTTATTCCTTGAACATAACTATTTCAAAACAGCACCCTTTCTATTCAGTTTGTTGTTTATAAGAATTTACCATCCCTTTTTCCTCCCCATCTTCTCTTGCTTCTGATTAAATTCCCTCTTGAGAGCATATATTTCTCTCTTTCAGTTTTATGATGCAGCTGGTATAATCTTTTTCTCCTCAATTCTGCTGAAGATAGCTGAAAATAGCTTGCTACAAAAGGTCTTATTTAGTGTTCTGTTTTCATGGCATCCACTAGAGTTCCACAGTAGGAATTGCTGATTTAGAACACATCTTGGCCGATCATATAAAATATTGGAATTTTAGTAAACACAAATCAATGATAGACAAAGAAAGTGACTTTTGCATAGGCACCTGAATTAGGACAGCACAAGTTGTCTCCCCTCTTATCCACTGAACTCAAAACTGATTAGCTCTCCTATTTTCTAAAAATCAGTGGGCTGTTAACAACCAATGAGAACATACCGTACCATGATTTTTACATAAGTTATTCCAGCAAAGTCTGTAGGGAATTCTATTTCAAAATTAAAGATACACAGCTTGGCAGACAGATTTCACTCACTTGATGTAATTTACTGTAACATACATTTGCTTGAAATACTATCACATATAAACAGCTTCTCCAAAAAAATCTTTAAGTGATTATCATTGCTTCTCTAAATGTTACAGCAGATATTGCATGTAATACCTTTCTTTCTGTTCTTTTCATAATATATTAATTATTAATTAAATTATACTTAAATTATGGAGGTTACTAGATACTTTTGAAGTTTCATCTTCAGAATTACAGTATTAATACTGTAACAGCTGCTACAGTACTGGTAATGCCTTTTTTCTCAACCAGGTTTGAGTAAGGAATTTATTTTCATAAGCAAGTAGAATTGTTTTACAAATTGTAGTGGAACGTGATGTTGACATTCTTCAAGCCATGGAATAATTTGTAGTTTAGATTACTCTCAATGGATGTTAAACATCCATATTTTGCCTCTACTCACATTGTTGTTTTAATCTTCCTTATTCCAAGTAATCATGTGAGAGATTAATGTAAGCTGAATTTTCCAAAACTGGATATAGCTACAAAGAAACAAGCATTCTAAATAAAATACAGAGATTTTTGAATGAGAAAATGCTGTGAAAGTGTTGCTAATATTTTACTTTTTTCAATGCAACATTAATTTTTTAAGTGTTAATGTCCCTGTACTCCAGTAGGTATATCTAAAAAAGTCTCCTGGTGCAGCACTGCATACATACTACCTATAGCTAAATATTTATTATAGGTTTCATACATTAAACAAAACAGTTAAGCTGGTAATTCTTGTACCACCTTTCCTTTTTCATATATATTTCTATAGAGAGAGTAGTTTGTGTCAATAAAAGGAGAAGCCTAGCTTGCTGACAGACACTTCCAATGACCAGTACTCATGCAGCTTGTATAACGCACTGAAAGAAAACAAATACAGGTTTAATATAAGTTCCTAAACAAACTAAATTAATTTCTCACTGATCAACAGTGGAATTCTTTCTGAAAGAAAAGTTTCTTTTCTTCAAGAAGATTAAATCAATGCACAGCATTGTGCCTTATTAATACATGTCTTCTCTAATGCCATTACTTCTCTGTACCACTAGAATGTGCTGCATTTGTTTATATTTGTGCTGCCACTGCATTTGAGTATCTGGCCTCAATTCCTGTACATTGTCTCTCCTTTCAGCTCATTCCAATTAATTACCAAATACAGTTCATTGTATAAATACTGAACAAAATCCCCCAAGTAATCCACACTAAAGTAATGCTTTTCATTGCCAGTTGCCGCTTCGTCCTTCTTCCAGACAGACAAATACACAAAGAAACAACACAGCACCTGTTTCACTACTCAGCCAGGACCTGAATAATAATATTTATTTTCATTTTACCATCTTCTTTAGAAAAGCAAAATCAGTGTTGCACGGCTGACATGCCCAAATGATCAAGGAAAAATGTGCTAGCAGGGAAGTCTTAGGATTTTCAAAATGCACTCCTGTGGTAGGCTCTCAAATCAGAAAGCTGACTTGCAGAAATCTACCCTCACATAGTAAAACCAGACGTATCTTCCAAGAAGGAAAGACAACAGACATCAACGTTTCTAAATGGTACTTTTAATGCAAATATGGTCTTTAATTTTGTTAAACTCACTTTTATACAGTTCACATATAGTAAAATCACTAAACTGTCTTCCCCGGAAGATCCTTATTTCCAATAAATTTTTTGGAAAATTATTTGCTCCACAGTTCTCAGTCTCCTAGCTAACAGATACATGCCATCAACTTGTGGACTGAGTCTACAGCTTCTAAATACCTCTGAAACAAATGTAAACTTTCAATGTGTAATGAACACTATATAATCTACTACCCAACTGCATAAAGCCTTTCACTCTTTAGCTCCTGTTGTAGTGGGAATAATAATTTAAGACTTACTTATTTATAAGCAGCCTTGTCTTCACTTTTTACATTTGAAGTTTATTTTAGGGGAACCATAATTTCACCTGAGACCAAAATAACATAATATGCTACCCTCTTGACAGCTCATTATTTTGACACTAGACTGAACTGCAATTTAATTTCTTTTTGCCTTCTTTTGATCTTACTGTTTTCCCCCCATGAATGTCTTCATTCAAAAAAACAAAAACAAAAAAACCACAAAACAAAGAGAAGAAACAAAACCAAAAAAACCCCCAACAACTGACACTTGTAACAAATGGATTGCTTGTAAGAGTAAAGACATTTTTCCTCCAAAGGATTGCTTCAGAGAGGGAAAAATGAATTAAATGAAATGGGAATGCATGAGTTGTTTAGAAGTGTTACTCTGAAGGATAACATCCCTTATGAATACCACGGATTAATGAAGCAGAAATACGACTCTTAAAAAGAACAATTTTGTTACGGAAGAAGCTTGGTTGTTCACGAAACTTAAGTGACCATGGGTAACTAAAACAAATCAGTAAAATGAGAAACTACCCCAAGAACATCTGTAAATTGACAGACTGCTTTACAGACTGACTTCATAACAATCACCAAAATTGCCATTAAAATTATATTGCTTTTTAGCTATACTAAAATATTTATTACCCTATGTAACATATTCACACATAATTACAAATATATGTATTTTCCTAATATTTACTTAACGATTGATTTGGCCACTATTTACTAGCAACAACCCAGCAATGAGCATAAGCATAACAATTAAACAAAGTAGTTTATTGGTAATTGGCAGAAGAACCATGTTTTTGAATACTTTTTAAGTGTCAGCCTCAGCAGAGAAAACATGTAGCATATTTGTAAACTTTTCATTCCAGCAAGTATTTACATAGCAAACAGCTGTATTCAAGCACTGAAGAGTAGCAGACAGTAAGGAGCAGAAGGTTACAGTACTGAAATTTCAGAACAAGAAGACTTTTTAAATCGGCATGCTTTTTATAATGCTGATTCCCTGTGGCCTTTATAATCATTCATGCTGCTTACAATCTCAAACCATTTGGTTTCCAAGGGACACAAAAAAGCAGTCTTAAATTCAGCTTGTCTTACTTCTGGGAATAGTCCTATAAATCTAACTGAACTATACAAGGCTCATGACAACTCTTTAAAAATAAGTTTGTCTGTCAAGCAAGCACAATTACTTGATGTTTACTCTTTATTAAGTATGCAGTTTTAAATGGCCATGAGCCAGATAAACATAAGATTTTTCTTAAAATTGCAATTTTGAACAGCAGTGAAAATGTAGATCCTCCATAAAGATTCTGTACTTGCATTTTAATTGGCAATTCATCAAAATAATTCACAATTAACAGCAAAATAACAACATTTATGTCAAACTAAATTAGCATATATACTTGTAGCAGAGGCAGAAACAGCTGTTATTCTGTTTGCATAAACTTCCAGCAGTACGTGTCTGGCAAAGTTAAGGACGAACATTTCTGCTACATAAAAAATAGTTCCAAAACTGTAAAAATGCAGAGGGCCAAATGTCTCATTAATAGGACCACTGAAGTGAGTAAGCATTGTCCAGTCAAACAAGGACCAGACCATCACAGCTGTACTGCATTCTCAATCCTGTGCATAAATTAGAGTTTTTAATATGCTCATGAAACCAATATTAGAAACAAACAGGGAAATGGCACAATCCAAAAGGCACCTTCTGTCTGCCACCCCCAGTGACACTGTGTGATGTCTTATTCTCCAAGCTGCACTGCAGACTTTGCCAGATTGCATACAGAATCAGAAGAAAAAACAACACTGAACTTTTTTAAACAAGGAGCACAAAGAACAACATTTTGACATGTACAGCCAGTCTATGAAAGTCATTATGGAAAGACCCAACTGTGCTAAATGTACAAAGCTGTTAAAATTGCTCTTTAAAGAAACTGATTTTAAATTCAAATGTATCAGTTTTATAAAAATTTACTCTTTGATTTAAGTTGATATAACAGGTTTATTACTAAGTTCAACAGCAAGTGATCTAAGACAGCATCTTAGAACTGTATAACAACTAACACACTACTGTTATCTCATGATTGTGCAGCAATGGTCAGACTTTATCTTTTTATTTCTTTTTAATTATTTCCATGTTGTCTTATGGAACAACTATTCTATTTAGTCCAATTTACCATAAATGTAACACCTGTGATTTCCCTCATTAAAAGCAAAATGGATGGGGTCATGGGTTGAAAGAGCAGAGTGTGGACTACAAAAGGGCTAGTTAACATAAGCCATCATATTGCTGTACTGATAAAGCTCATTTATATTCATCAGATGATTAGTGTAATCAATATTTACTCCTGTGTGCATCCTCATCTAAAAAACATACACTCTTCAATTTCACAGTAAAGACCTTAATTTCTGGGAATTCACTGCACTGCTTGAGAGTTAGGAATTTCTTGCGTAACTGGGGAATCTTTCATCCCCTTGAATTGTTTTCCTTCACCAAGTAACCAGTGTGCACACTATGGCAGACTCTGGCTCCTGGAACTGTTTAAAAAACTCCGTACTGATGAAGGTACACTTTACCCATACATTTCTGAGTAGGCAAACATCACTATGATATACAGCAATACCTTCCATAGCACCCTCAAGACTTTCCACAAATTATCACAAGTACATTTTAAACAGGAATTATGACTTCCAGAATTCTTGTCTACTCAGAACATGTTTTCTTTTTTCCTGATAGATTTACTCCTCAAATGGCGAGAATAGTTTTTAACCTACTTTAAACCTAACTTAAACTACTTCTACTACTGTACCATCAAATTAGAAAAATCATACCAGCTTACTGCTTGTCGCTGGATTTGTAAAAGACCAACAAAGGAAGTTAGATATTTTCCATACCACAAAAGAGAAATTATTTCCAGCCAATGTACATGGTATTTTTGTAGTTTTTTAATTGTCACCAGATTTCTATTTATGAAAAACGAATTTAACAACAGTTATCTATTGATGAACTTTCATTACGCGCTCTCCTCTGACCCTCAATACTGTAGCATATCACAATTAAAGATAAATGGAAGATATTGTATGGAAAGCAAGTACAATCCAATTCAAAGTAAAAGTATTGCTGAGGTACCAATGGGCTCTCATGCCTTCCCTTTTACTTTTATTCTTTCTAGAGAGGGGTCACTGTTTATTGACTATACACATTTGTATTTTTTATTATGTGGGACAGTTTATTACTGAATGATTTTCAAAGCATTTACTGACATTTATAAATTTTACCTGCTAAATTTTATCTGTTAAATACCTAACAGAAATTTGTCCTTTATCACATATCAAGGAATCCCAATGAAGTCAAATAACATTATTCAGTTAAAAGGTCGCTAGATGCACTACACTGTGAGGACCAAATGGTTTTACAATGATGAGGTAAGGTCCTAAGTCGGTTTTTTTTATATTGCCAATATGTTCATTGATATATTTCAGAATATTAATGTTATATATTCCAAATAGAGATGTATTTACTTTTCCTAGAAAAAACAGCAAAATACTTTTCCTTCAAAGTTAATGAGCCTATAAAGATCCTCTGCACTCATCTACTCAATTAAAAGAACTTCTAAGTTTGCCAGTCTATTTGTATATACTACTTAATAAGCTCGCTTAGAAATACTGCAGATAGGATGTTTGATCACACTTTTCTAATTTCTTACAAATATTTTCGTCATGCTAAGAAAATGGAGTAACTACATAACATCATATAACATATGTTATTGCTCAGTCTTGACACCAACAAGAAAAAACTACACAGAAAACTCAATTAACTTCACTTCAGGCTTCCTTTCTTTAAAACGTAACAGAAAAAGCCTCTAGAAAGATTTTCAACTACAAGTGTAAATATTACTTTTGTAGTAAGTGGAATACTTGGGTACTACTGCCACTTTCACAACTCAAATAGTTTATGATCACAGGCTTGACTTTTGTATGAGTACAAGTAGTGTGTTCCCAGAGTAGAACTAGCTGTTTTGACATTGTTTTTTTGGCACAGTCAACTTTCCAAATTCATGTAACAGCTGCATTACATGCAGAATTTGCAATAGTTTTAAACTTTACAAATCATTTCAGTAAGAAATAAATGACAAGGAAAAATGTAAGTCTTCTTTTTCTGTTAAACGGCACAATCATTTTAGTTTAATTTCTGTTATCTTTTTCCAAAAAATACACTGAAGTACACATTCTATGTTTCGTAACTCCCTCACAGGACGTTGCCAGGAGTGGGACAGATGGAAGGAAGACTGTGATGAACGCTCATTGTAAATTTATTTTACATCTATGACTGCCTCTATAAAATACTGGTATAAAAGTCACCAACTTCAAAAAATTCCATTTTTCATTCAGAGGGAAATATCTGGACCTACCATAACAGCAAGAGCACCAAAACAACAAATGCTCCATCCCCTACACATTGTTCTGCTGTTAGTCAGTATGGCTACACATGCTTAATGGGATTGAAATCAAGATTTGACATGCAGAAAATTATTATTTTGGATACAACATAACCAATGACTGTAACACACTGTCCAACAGCTGAAAATGTTAGCTTGGCTTCCATGGGATGGGATGATTGACAGTCTATGTGACTGTCCAATGCTTTGGGATTCAGCATGCAGTAACACAGGCTGGGTATTTTCAGGCACGCTTTTGACTCCATCTCCAATGTGGAGCAGTAATGAACCTCAGTAGCCCCTGCACATCCCAGTCATAGTGTGCTAACTGTACCAACTGCAGCTTGGAACGATCACAAGTCAGCTGGGAAAGTTTGGGGGAACAGCTCAGATGTTCAAGTTTGAGAGCTTCCTCCTTCAAATCAACAGCAAATACAGTTGAAAACACCTTTACAAGGCTTACAGTTCTCTAAAAGCATGAATTCATGGGAGCTCACAATTGTGACACTCATTTATTTCTGTTATATGGAAGGCCACAAAGACAGATGCTCAATTAAAGTGTAATGTTCCTTTTTAATTGAGACAGCGTGAGCACTGCTATTGCCTCAACACACACCTTGTGTAAAACTTCACTTTACTAACCTCTTGCACATGAGTTTCAAACTGGGATGAAAGTTGCCTGTTTCTTGCTTTTCACCTCCATCCATCCCAGGCCTTTTTTCCCCACCTGTAAATTCCCTACTGAGTAAGCATAAATAGGATGCAAATATTGATTTACATTCTAGGGACAGAGCTGCACCTCTTCACAGTAGCTGATAGCACAGCTATAAGAGTGGCAGAGATGGCTACGGAGCTGGGGCAGGTCCAGCAAGCGATGTGCACCAAGATCTGCCTCCCTCTCCCTGGGCCTTGTTTAAAAGGAAAACATCTGAGGAGAGTGAGGACATCTCACTTCACCCTTGCATAGGATACCCCAAGGCAGGGGAGGAGAGGCTTGGGAGCCATGGCTTGCATGGATGAACTGCCCACAAAAAGGGCTCCTGACCAGGGGATCACTGGATGGGCGCATTTTG
This sequence comes from Petroica traversi, assembly GCA_025920805.1. Classification (NCBI taxonomy): domain Eukaryota; kingdom Metazoa; phylum Chordata; class Aves; order Passeriformes; family Petroicidae; genus Petroica; species Petroica traversi. The sequence goes on from JAHLSL010013373.1 coordinate 1,796,611, forward strand.
AAAAACAACCCTTGAGAAATCACCGGCTTTACTCAAATTGGAGGTGATCCGGTGAGCAGAAAAAAACAAAAACCCCATGAAAAAACTCAAACAAAAAAACCCCAAACAAAACCAAAACCCCCAAAAAACTACAATCAAACAAACAGAAAACCCCCAAACCAAGCAGCAAAGATGCAACGGGGGCCACTTTACAGAACTTAGTGTTTTCTCTGTTTCCTGTTGCTCTTAAGAAAAACAAACACTGTTTAGCAAGTTCTTACGAGATGCCCCACAGCCAACACCCTAACAAAGAACATTGAAGTAAAAGAGGGTCTTTTTAAGTTGATCTGCGTAAATGTCAAAGTTACAATTCCTTTAAAGCAAATTACACACGTGTGATTTGTTAGTGCTGTTAACACACGCTGTTACAGGAACTGACACCGAACAAGCTGAAATTCTAGCTAGAAGTTCTTTCTTGTGCATGTGTCCCCCCGTCCTTAAATGGAAGATCCAAGAAATCTGCATGCAGTGTTGCTGTCAACGCCGAGCGCGTCCCACTCCCCATAAGTCCTTCTCATCCGCTCCAGTACCCTGTCAGAGACTACTTTTTGTCCATTTTACCAAGCCATGGGTGAGGCAAGCAACCAGTCTGACAGTCTGGGTGACAAAGGGCAATGTGGAAGATGGGGGGCGGAGGAGTTGTGTAACCCCCGCGGACGCCCTAGGCTGGCAGGGTTTGCTCTTGCCCCGGTGTCGGTGTTCGCCTGGCCTGGAGATGGAGCCCAGGGGAATCTGGCCCTGGGAGACAGGGAAACACCGCATTCCCTTGTCCCCCGCAACCCTCCACACCCACTCGGTGCCCGGCGTGCCAGCACGCAGCCTCTCTCCAGCCCCAGCGGACAGGCACCTCAGCAGCTCTCTGGGCCGGAGGGTGTCCCGTCGGTGACGATTCTCTGCTCTCCCGCGGGACCCTCACCTGGGAGCCTGCAGGAATCTCTCACCGCCTCCACGACAGGGCTGCGCAGGCAGCACAAGCTTGGGGGCCCGAAGAGACCAGCGAGCACGGGGAGGGGTTCCCGGGCAGCGCAACCCTTCCCGCCCAATTAGCAACCCATGGGGAATGGGGGCCTCCAGGCGACGTGCCGGTCGGGGAACAAAGTCCAGATAACTTTTGGGGAGCCAAAGGGGAGCCCGTCTTCGTGCTGGCAGCGACCCGGGACGAAGCGGCAGCGGGCTCCGCCGTACGGGACACCTGCCGCGCCCCGCTGCAGGCGGGGACTGCGCGGCACAGACACTGCCGAGCACC
>JAHLSL010013373.1:1810886-1891108 GCA_025920805.1 Petroica traversi
AGGGGACGATTGGGGATACAAACAGGCCATATGGCTAACCCAGGACAACACTGAAGGAGAAGGAACTGTGCTGAATTTATTGGTACTGCATCTTGTTTCAAACTGCCTCAGAGTTTTATTTGAAGCTCTGCATGCTTCAGAGAGGAGTTCGGAAGAATAAATGTTCAGCCAGGCTGTGTAAAAAGTGTTAGTAGGTATTTCCTTTCACCCTAGCATCAGTTTGGGAGAATCAGCTTTTACTCTCATATATACTTGATGAAAGACTGCTAAGAAACATGCTGAGATTTTTTGCCTGGTTTTTGATTTCCATATCTGAAAATATGAAGTGATAGCAGTGTTTCTGTATTCTCAGTAAATAAATATTCCACCTTAAGTGTATTCTGAAATTCAGATATGTGCCAATTCATTATTTAGGCATAATAAAAAAATTAAAAATTCATCTTTATTAAAAAGTTATAGGGTTTGACATAGTAGCCTAAGGTGAAACCAAGGAGAGATGACACTCTAGCAAACTGACTTCATTAATAACTAATTTCCTCAAGATTACTGCTATTAGAAACTAAATTCAGTGATTTAGAACAGAAATTATAAAATTTCAGTTCCTCTGCCCACCTTCAAATTAGCTGTGGCATGATTTGAGGCATATTTGGGAGAGCAGGTGTTTTTAATTTAGACTTTCAGTCTTTATCTTTACCTTGGACTGTGTATTTTAAGTAAAAATCCTAAACAAGTAAATTGGCAGCATATAATTCAGCTTAAAATCTAACCATTTAAATTAGGAAAGAGGGCATGAAGATCTGAAATGACGTATACTCCAGCTTCATTATGGGTAGAACTGATGGCAATTAAAATTCATCTCCAACCTACCCAGGAGTATTTTCCCTGCATCTGTTAGGAACTTTTTTCTCCATGCTTTTCTTTCACCGCTATTACAAAAGAGAAATGCAGTCAAATGGAAACTAGTGTAAACTCCATGCAAACAATTCATACAGCTTCAGACTTGCTCTATTTTACTGAAGCAATGCAAAGGATTGTACTACTAGCACAATGCTTAAGAAACAGCAGTGGATTTTGAATAAAGAGCTCTGCATTCCACTGGCAGCTGAAGAGATCAAACAGAAAATATGCCAGCAGTATAGACCAATGCATTATCATCCCCTCCCTCTTGCTGCATAACTGTGCTTCATAATGTGCCATAACATTGGCAAGCACAGCTCAGAGCTTTTTAAGAACACAAGGAAGCTCATGAATAATGGTTGAATCAGGAAAGTGATAATTAAATGAGACAACTGAATGCCAGTGGAGTCCCCAGTGGAAAATACTGTTCAGTGAAGATCATCTTCATTTTTCTGGGTTTAGCGGTATAACACTAAAGATATTTTTCAAAACAACATTTTAATGAAAATATTAAAATTCCCAAAACCATATGAGGTATTTTCTTGTATGTAAGCTCTGTTTTAAAAGGGAACATATATTATGGGCTTCAAAGAGAAAGAAAAAAAGCTTTCATTTTTGATTCAGTGAGATAAAATACTTTGCTGGTTTACTGAACTAGTTGACATTATTAAATTTTTATTATAAAATGTGGCAACCAATAATGGGTAAATTGTAAGCATCTTGGCTTAAATGTTTGCTTCGTGCTTCTCCTTGTATTGGAGTTATACTTAGTTTTGTTCTACCTCCAGTTTCACCTACATCATGGCCTTAGAGCAAACATGGTTAGCTGCTGTTTGTCAGTGACCGGTCTCAAATTTTTATACAATAAGCATCTCTACCGACCTAAACTTGTGCTGCAAGGAGAGGCTTCCAGGCTCCTTGTGCATTAATCAACACACAGTAGTTCTGAAACAGAAATGAGAAATGAGTGTTGTTATGGGACAAAAAATTGCCTTTTGTAAAAGCACTAAAAGTCAAAGTGATTCAATGGCTTGACATTCATGGGGACATGATAGCAAATTTTGACTGTAACACAGCACTTTTTGTGACTTATGTTGTTTGTAATAAATGTTCATTCATCCATTTTGATTTTAAATAAAGTCTTGTTCTTTTATCACCTGACTTGTCATTCTTAAAAAAAAAAAATAGACGAAACTGATGACAATGGATCTCAAGCTTGCATTTCAAACAAACTCAGAGCTTTTTTTTAATCAGCAGTTTTTATATATATTTTCTTGAAAGGATATTTTTAGCATCTGAACTAAAAGATCTAGGAAAAATTATTTGGGTATATTTTGTATTTTTTGTTAAAAAAAAAGACATACAAAGATCAGCATTTATCTTGTTTATTTGATTTTTTCAGTAAAATTTCAGGTTCAGTCTTTGTTGTGCTGGTAAATGCATTGGAAATTTGAAGACTTCTTACTACAAAGGAAAAAAGCTCAAAAGCTTTATCACAAATAAATCAAAGTGGCAGAAACAGATTTCTCTCACTTTTAGAGGGAGGATGAAAAAGCAGCGAAGATTATACATTCACAGACCATTGAGCTTCACAGAACCTTAATCCATTGTAATCAAGATTCTGGGTAGGGTATATATAAAACCATAAACTGCTCTTAACCTACACAAGAAGAACTAATAATAAGAATTTTTTTTTTTTTCCAGTAAGGAAACTTAGAGTTGCTCTCTCTCTTGCTTGGGTAACTTGGCTAATGCAGATTTAACGTATAAATGGATGCACACATATATTTTTAGACTCTCTCAGTTGTTCCAGATCCAGTTGATGGTGCACAAATACAGTGTTTTTCTACCAGAGCAAATGAAGCTGGCGGTGGCCTGGTTGCAGAGGTGGGGTGGAGATTTTTAGCTCTGTGTGGGTGTGACCAGAGTGTTCCTTCAGTATCACCAATGTCTTCACTCCTTTCAGCAGGAGAGTCTGGGCACCAGAAACCAGGAGTTCTTCATCTCACAGGCTTACTGGAGCAGAGTGCACTATTGCCTTAAAACCCTGGTGAGCTCCTGCTGTCCCATCTTTCCTCTGAAGTAGGACAAAGACTCACGGTGCTGAAAGGGACAGATCTGAGACCTGTCAGAGTCAGTGGGGCCTGGAGGTGCAGGGTCAGCACCCTGGCAGAGATGTTTCACACACACAGACAGACACACGGACACACAAACACACGCACACAGTGGCAGGGATTTGGAGGTGGCAGCACAAGCAATTGCAGAGAGCTGAGCTCAGCCAGTGGCTGCACAAACCCCATTTGGATGAACTAACTTCCAAGGTTTGTTTGCCCCTGCTTTCTGTTGGGCTGGGGGCCAGAGGGGCAATGTTAAGCTGTGGGAGCTCCCCTCACCATATTACCTTTGTTTCCCAAATACCTGGTGTCATGAGCACCATTTCAGGAAGCATTTTTTTTCTTTGTTCCCAGTGGTGAATACTCTTTTGTGGGTAGATAACCTTCCCTTTTTCATACTTTTGTTATTCATATTGCTGTTGTTATTGTGATTTTAGTAAATTGTTATTTCAAATAATAATTTTTCATGTAATGTCCCGTCCTTACTGAAAGGGACTGGGGAAGGGAGTGGCTTATTTGGAATTCAATTGCCCTGCTGGGACTAAAATCAGCAGACAGTAGAACTTCATAGGCTCAGGCACCGTTCTGAAAGTTGGAAAACTGAATCCCTTCTGTTCGCAGGAAAACAGAATCATGTAGAGTAATAATTTAAATAATTATTTCCCAGCCATATTGATTCCCTGATCTACTGAGCTGGCACACAAGCAAGGTGGTTGAACAGCAACTGAAGGTTCTTGCTGAGGATGGCATAACTACTAAAAAGTAATCCTACACCAAATTGATTTCCCTCCCACATACTAGAAACTAAATATTTGAATTAAAAATTTCCTGGTTTTTGTTTCGTTTTTAGGATTTTTCATTTATATTTGGGGGGGTGGGGGGGAAGGGGGCAGGAAGTGAAAATCACTGGGAAACAATAAATCTAAACAGATCACTTCCATTTAGCTGTTAAACCAAAGAAGAAAGAGAAAATCAGGTCTAGTCTAAGATGACACCCTAAATCATGTTTCATATTTTTTCAGATAGTGCCTATGACACTGACATTATGGAAAAATAGATAGAGATGAAGTTATGCAGTGATGTTGCCAACTACACATTAGAGATGGGTCAGATTATTTATATGTGACTTCAAAAGGTAGTGTAGAAAGCTCCTTTTAGCTTCCCATATGCTAATCTGTATTAAAAAATGTTGGGGAAATGTCTTGAAATGCAGTATAAAAGAGAAATTTAAAATTTTGGTCTTGTTAATAAAGTTAGAGGTGTCAATAAAATAACCACAAAAATTCATTGCCTTCTAAAAAATAAGGCATCTTTTTTGGCATGGGGTACCAGAACTGATTTTAACCTTGGTATTAGTAGCCTTTAGGGGAAATTACTTTTTGGTGAATAGGCCACTGTTATCTCCTCCAAAAACTTAGATTATTTCCCACATTTTGTCCCAGGTTTAGCTAAAAAATAATTGCTTTAGGCTGGGATATCAATGAAAAGGAGAAAAAATTATGTGAGAAAAAGCAAATACCAAAAATCGGTAAGGACCTTAAATAATCTTTAAAAATGCATTGTTCATTGTGAGTGTATCTTTAAAGCTGTATGGTGGTGCATTGGTTTAATTTATATCACATGTGAAAAATTTTACAATATCATTCCTGATGACAAGACAGATGAAGAAATCTGGAAGGTCTCGTAATTTCATAATCTAGTTAATGAGGAAGGATCTAAAAACCATGAAGCTTTAAATTACTACCTTTTCTTTGATGCTGCCTTTCAGGTTAGCTTGAAGCATTTCTCTTAAATTCCTTCAGTATTCACAGCTGTAGGAAAGACATGACAATTTGTAAGTAATTCACAAGTTTATCAGAAGAAAAGATAAATTTCGCTTGGGAAAGATAATTATAGCTGAAAGACATCAAATTACTTTTTCTCCAGTTTTGGCCTGCACTGAGACTGTGAGTAACAAGGCACTTTAATTCTGACAAAAAAAAGAGTGAATAGGGCCCCAAATTTATTATCTTGTCTCTGATTAGCTAAATGTTTGGAAGCTTTGTATTCTTCAGCTGTCCTAGAATAAATTTTATAAAGAGGCCAATCTTTTCTTTCTTTCAGGTACAGAGAAACCTCACAGTTAGAAAAAGTCAGAATTTTATGGATTGAACCCTTTACTCCCAAGGGTGAACATTTGCCATCTTCATACAAATTCATCTTAGTGGGTGAAGCTATGAATTTTTCCGAAACCAAAGCTATCACCTGGCTAAGTAAATATTTGCAAGAGTTTAGTAAATAAAATCTCCAAAATCTGCCTTCCTTAGGATGTGACTTGATCAGTCTTTGCTACACTTCACATCTGCCACCTCCAGAAAAGGTATTCCATTGTTCCACTTTTTAAATTAATCCACACTGATTTTAGGATCTAGTGTCATACTACTAACCCTATGGAGGTCTTCCTTGTCAGAGCAGGCAACTGACTTTCTTACTTAAAACTTTAATTCCTGATTGAGACAAAAGTCTTTAAATTAAATTAATTTTAAAATTATAGCACTTACAGGTAAAAATATATAGTTCCAGGGACCATGTTTTACGCATTTCACTCCCTAAAAATAATACAGTAACGACCTCCTGGAACAGACGTAGTGCATGGTGAGCTTCTGGGTTCCTGTAAACATGGGGCACATCCTGCTGCCTCTCTGCAGCAGCATGGCACTGTGGGATGGTCAGCATGCCTGCCTAAAGAGCACTACTGAGGAGAGGAGACCTGTGCTAAAGGCACAAATGCAAGGAAGACCTGTTTACACAATCTAACCCTGCAAGATTAATGAACACCACTAAACTCAGGATTTCCACTAATCAAAATATCCTTTGATTTCTGCTTTGAGACGTAAATGTAAAAGAAATGGTTAAGAAAATAGAACAGAAGAGAATGGGACAGGTGTCAAACAACTAAGAAAACTACAAAGACTAGATGAGGGATGATAAGCAAAAAAATAAGATTTACAGTCAAGAATATAAACCAGAAGCTTGAATTAAATACCATACCTCCTTATAGCAGATGCAGGAGTCTTTATGTGCTTATAAATACTAACACAATTGGCACATGCAAGACTAGCTGAGAAGGCCTGTGAGCCAGAGAAAAACTTCTATCTCATCGTTCATGAATTCTAGTGCAATAATTTTTTTTCTTAATTACATTGAAAATCAGTTTGGGCAAGATTCCTAGGCACTTGGAAACAACCCAGTTTTCCAATTTGTGTGACAACTTTTGTATGTTTTTTGTGTTATATAAGTCACAACTGGAGTGTAGAAGCACTTATATCATTTGTTTGTTCGTATGTACCTCAGCTGTAAAGAAAAGTGGCTAACTAAGATACAGGCTTATGTGATGATTCTCCTGACAGCATATAGCCTCCTTAGATGATGAAAAGCTGATGTAATTAGGCAGTCTAATAGTCCTATTATTATAAATTTAGAAGCCATCTTCAACACCACAGTATTAAAGTGCAACATATGTGACTTTTCTCCAACTTAAAAAAATAACAATCAGTCTTTACCCAGTAACTCAGCACAAAAACTCACCATTTTTGCCCAAGTGGTGGATTTTTCACTGCTGTTAGTCCATTTTATGAAACATGGATCCGTTGAAACTGTTCTACTGCCTTGAATAAAGCATCTAAATTAATGCTCCAGTAATTATATTGTGTAATATTAGAGAGTTGATTTCATAATGCCTTAATTAAGGAAACATGTTATCAGCATGTACTTTAAGGGACTAAACACTTTAATTATTGTGCCAAATTTGGTAAAAAGCTATCGTTTGTTTGTGAAATGAAAGTAGAAAATGTTTTCAAGTAGTGCTTTGCTTTTCTCTTCCCCTCTGCTAACACCTGTTGTTAGCAGAGAACATAATTTCAGTAAGCCTGAAAGTTCTTTTCTCTTCTTGGTGCATGTCCCTGTCTCCCATTAATTTTGCATAACAAACAAAAAGTTGCAAGCACTTCTCTGAGACACAGAGATTGTATTTTACCAACTTGTTTCTTGTGGTGAGTTAATCTGGCTTGTAAGGTGTGACTTCCATAAATCTAATTTATTTGTCAAAAGTCTTTTCTCCTGTATGACCTACTTGCCCTGTAGACCTCTTCCTCAGTTACGCCTTATACTGCTTTGCCCGTTCATCAAGCAACTTTAATCAACATCGCTTTCAAGTACATGTGTCAAGTCAGGTTGATACTAGTACTAGATTTTAAAATTATTGTGGTTGGAAAGACTCACACATTCCAAGTGCCAGCTAAGATCAAAGAAGGCCACGTATTCTAAAATGTTTGCAATTAAATTAAAACTATGTATGTTGAAGAATGGTAGTCTTTGAAGTTTCTCATTTGTTACTGTAACAAGTAAAGTCATTTGGTCTGAAGTAATTCACGCAATCCAATAATTATCCTTTTAAACCCTTCCTCTGTTACACTAAGGTTCCATAAGCACATGCTATGATTTTTTTAACACCAAAGGGTCAAACATGGTCAAAAGCATATTTTGCAGAATGAATTTTACCTGTAAAAGGATTGATTTCTTTTTTGAAAAGCAATATAAACACTGTATTTTTATCTCCCTTCCCTTCCCTTCCCTAATACTGAAGGCCAAAAGTGAGCAAAGGAGTGGAAAAGAGAGCTGAATGAGGCATATATCTCACAAAACACCACCATTCATACATGATTTAATCTACTAAAATTATTCTGATTCATATAATCAATTATATTCTATTGTTCTGACTCATGCAATTTGAACACTGTCAAGGTTGGGGCATACCCAACTGGTCAATCTATTCCAGCACATTACCACCCTCAAAATAAAGAATTTTTTCCTATTATTGTTACAATCCACCCCTGAATACATGTTACCTGAGGTTCTGGTCAATCAATTGCTTGGGCCAGATTTCAGTGAAGTGACACTGAGTGACCAGCATTTATATGTACATTCTCTCTCTCTCTCTCTCTCTCTCTCTCTCTCTCTCTATCTATATTTATCTGTATCACAGAATATTCTGAGTTGGAAGAACCCAGAATTATGGAGTCCAGCTCCTGGCCCTGTTCAAAACCATCAATAAGAGTCAGACCACATACCTGAGAGTGTTGTCCAAACTTTTCATGAACTCTGTCAAGCTTGGAGCTGTGACCACTTCCCTGGGGAGCCTGTTCCAGTGCCCAGCCACACTCTGGGTTCCTCCATTGTAGTGGAGAGGGAAGATTGCACCACTTGAATCCAGCAACATGACTTGATTGTTGAAATCCGGTGTCTGTTAATCAAAGTGATAGCTGAAGTATTGATCCATTGGAGTGGGGGAAGCCTGTGAGACACAGACTTCAATGGGTTAATATAGGTTCAGTTTCAGGTGAGAACACTCAGATACCTTCTGTGAGGGGAGTGTTTTACACTGTCTGTTCCAACACTGGGTCATGCACAGTCCTGCGGAAGGCCCCAGAAGTAAGTCAAGGGTGGTCTTAGATGGTTTATGGTCCCATGACTGCTGTTTCTCTCATCAGCATAGCTAAGCCACTTATGCCTTTTCAGAGGGGATGAATACCTTCAGGCCTACATGTAAATGTCCCAATACCTCCTTCAAGGGAGAGGTTTTCACCTGAGACAGTTGCATAAGGGAGGAATTTGGCATGATAAAAAGCATTATCCCATCTCCACAGAGTCTGTTTCCTACCAACCTTTTCCTTTATCTGGTCCAACAAACAGCTCCTTGCTAAATAACTGTTGGTTTGTCATCCTCTTGTCTGGTGCTCACTCCCCCGGCATCTGGGCTGTTCTTATTCAGATCAGATGTTTCACCACCACACATCCAATCCTATACATCCAATTCCTCCTTCCCTTTTGTTGGGAAATGCAAAGCTGGCCTCAGCAAAGCACCCTGCCATTTTGCAAGTAGATAATAGTTTCAGTCATTAACTGTAAGTATGTCAGTCTCCCCCAAGTATCTAGCCTGAATTTTCTTTCTTTTAGTTTGTACCCATTACTCCTTTTACTATCAGTACAGTTCATGATGAAAAATCCTTCCCCATCTTCCCTGTACCCCATCTTCAGATACTGGAAGGTTGCTCTGAGGTCTTCCTGCACCTTCTTTTCTCCAGGCTGAACAGTCCCAACTTTCTCAGCCAATCTTTGTAGGGCACGTGCTTCAGTTCTCTCACCACTCTCATGGATTCCTCTGGGCTTGTTCCAAAAGTTCACTGTCCTTACACTGCAGACACCAGGACTGTATGCAGCACTCCAGTCAGGATCTCACAAGAGCAGAGTAGAGGGCAGAATCATCTCCTTCAACCTGCTGGCCACACTCCTTTTGATGCAGACCAAGATGGCTTTCTAGGCTGCAGGTGTACGCTGCCAGTTTGTATCTAGCTTTTCATCAACCATCTCTCCCAAATTCTTCTCCCCAGGGTTACTCTCATTCACTTCTCCCAATCTGTCTGTGTCTGGAATAGCCCAAATTCAGGTGTAGTGTCCTGGTTCCATCCAGGACAAGGTTAATTTTTGCTGTAGCCAGAAAAGCTGTGTCAAGGACCTTCAGATTATTCTGTACTACCCCATATCATGTGCAGGAGGTGGTGGAGGGGGAAGGGCTCCCCTCCAGTCAGACCAGTGATAAAGCAAGTGGTCAGAGCAGTGCCAGATTCTGCATGGTGAGCACTTGTGTGTGGGTCATTCACCTATCTTGTAGATTCTCTTGTTACTGTTAGTTTTCTTATCTCATTGCTGTTTTCAGTAAACTGTTCTTATCTCAAACTGTGATCTGTACCTTTTGTGCCCCCAATTCTGCTCTCCATCCCTCTGTGAGGGGAGGATGAGCTGTGAATTGTTGAGTGGCACACAGTTTGAAGTGCTTCAGTGGGAACACTAAATTGGAGAATAACATTGCAAAGCCATGGCAAAGTAGGACTTTGCACTTCATTTTGCTGAAGTTCATGAGGTGTGCGTCCCCAAAGCATAACGAGGTCTCTCAGGTGGGATCCCTTTCTCCAATGTGTTGTCTTCACCACTGCTGTTGTCAGTGAATTTGCTAAGACTGCAACCCAATCCCACTGCCCATGTTGGTCACAAAGATATTGAACGGTATTGTGCCAATACTGATCCCTGAGGGACACCACTCATTGTTGGTCTCCATGTGTACGATGAGACATTGACCACTACTCTTTGTGCATGGCCATCCAGCCAAATCTTTATCCACTGAGTCATCCATCCATCAAATCCATGTCTCTCCAATTTAGAGACAGGGATATTGTGTGGGACAGGGTCAAATGCTTTGCGTAGATCCAGGTAGTTGATGTCAGTTGCTCTGCCCCTATCCAGTGCTGTAGCCTCATCACAGTAGATCACTAACTTTGTCAGGCATGATTTCCCCTTTGTAAAGCCATCTTGGCTATAAACAAGCACATCTTCATTTTCCATGTGCCTTAACAAAGTTTCCAGGAGAATCTGCCCCATGATCTTGCCTGGCACAAAGGTGAGACTGACCAGGCAGTGGTTCCATGGGTCTTCTGCTTTCCCCCTTTTATAAACAGGTGTTATATTTTGCTTTTTCCAGTCACTGAGGACTTCACCGGCCTGCCATAATTTTTCAAAATTGTTGAAAATGGATTAGCAACTATGGCAGCTTTCTCAGGACCCTCAGATGAATCTCATCAGGTCCTCCCATGGATTTGTACGTATTCAGATTCCTTAGATGGTCGCAAACCTGATCCTTTTCCATAATGGGCTTAGGGTCTTCATTCTCCCAGTTCCCAAACTTGAGTTTGTTCTCACCTTGGGTAGTGTGGCAGGAGCACTTCCTGTTGAAGACTGAGAAATCATTGAGTACCTCATCTTTCTCTTTGTCCAGAGCAGTCAGGTCTCCTGTTTCCTGCTGCAGAGAGCCCATGTTACCCCTAAACTTTCATTTTTTTGCAACATAACTATAGAAGCTTTTTCTGTTATCCTTGTTATCCCTGGATGGACTCAATTCCAGCTGGGCTTTGACTTCCTTAACCTTATCCCTAGCATCCTGTACAATTTCCCTATATTCATCCCAGGCCACTTGTCCTTCTTTCTACCTTCTGAGAGCTTCCTTTCTTTTTGCTCTGAGTTTGCTCTTCAGTTCCTTATTAATCCATGGACACCTCCTGACATTTTTGCCTGATTTCCTCCTTGTTCAGATGTATTGCTCCTGAGATTGGAGGAGGTGATCCTCAAATACCAGCCAGCATTCTTGTGCCACTCTCCCCTCCTGGGCTCTATCCTGAGTAGGTCCATGAAGAGGCCAAAATGCGCTCTCCTGAAGTCCAGGGCAGTGAGCTTGCTGCGTGCCCTCGTTACTGCCATGAGGACCTCACCACCATCTTGTGGTCACTGCAGCCAAGGCTGTCTTGGATCACTACAATCCCCAGCAACAGTCCAACTCCCTCTGAGCTTCCCTGTTACCTATTTGACTGCCTCCTGCAGTTAGACCACCTGTTGCTGGAGGTCCCCCACCAGAGCATACCTGATAGAGTTCAGTGAGCCACTGCTCTCACACTCCCTGGTACTTCCTGACTGCTCCACTTCCTCTTCCAGCACTGCCAGTAAGTAGCTCATCCACCTGTTCTCACCACAGAGAGGTGTTATCTCTGCTGCCCTCAAGCACCAGGGTCAAGCTCAGGCCCTCATTGCAGCTGGAGACCTGGACAACTGCATGTTGATGAGGAAACCACAGTTTATTCACTTCTAGTTGATAGGCGGATGACTCACTCCCCGAATTAAACTCTCCTGAGGTAAAGCTGGGGGGCTGTGCCCCACCCTTGTGAGCTGCTGGTTGAGGTGCCACACCCTGTTCACCCGATCCCTGTGGCCATTTAAATGTCCCACAGATGCTCCTGGCAACTGTCCCTCCATGTCTGATTGGCTCCCAAGGACTTCCAGATCCGCATGGAGCTCTGAGCTGCTGATGGTGTGTCCCTGAGCCCAGAGCAGGGTGTTATTATCCCACAGTCAGCTCTGGGCTTACCTTGGTTGCTGCTGCTGCCCCCTCACTAACTGACGGTAGGTTCAGTGCAGATATTAACCCAGAAAGAATGGAATATCACAACAACTATGTTTTGGTAATCCCACATTCTTTTTTTCAGTGTCCTTGAATGACAGGTATGGGAGTAATTTTTTCTTACAATCATTATTATTTGAGGTTATTGCTTGCCATCACATTCAACTTTCGAGGAGATGCTGCATATCCAATTTAGGTAACTATTTGCTTTGTTCATCAAGTTGCTTATTAGTACAAAAAACCACCAACTTCATAAACTAACATGAAAGGCTTATCTGTGGGTGTGAAACCATCCTCAATGTTACAGGGAAAGAATATTCTACTTCCTCGTGGTCTAGGAAGCTGCTCTGGGTTTTTACTAAGCAGTGCTCTCTTTCTCAGCAGGTTGGATGGTTCATATGCCCAAAAACAGATGAAATGTCAAAGAAAGTTGATAGTGATGTCATGACATGGAAGTTTCACCAGTTCAACAAAATCCTTGTAGGAAAAGAAGAACAAAAGTCATCCAAACCTAATTATGTAAAAGGTGGAGATTAGCATATTTTATAATTTTGTTCAACTATTTCCGTTCCATTTGTTTTTCCTGTGTTTTGTTTTTATGAGCAAATTAATTTTTATTTTGCCATAAAAGGCAGCATCAAAGAATTTCCTTGTTTGGTACCTGACTTTGTGTGAAAGAAATTGATTGCTTTCTGATGGTCCAGGTAAGAGAGGAAAATTTCTGATCAGCTAGGGCTACTGGCTTGGGAATGCTACATGAATCTGCAATACTGGAATGCAATACACAGCTCTCATAATCTCACTGTTTACACAATCTTCTTCAACAAGAGGTCATATAGGTAAGTTACTAAAAATTCAATTTAATCCTTCCCTACTTTTATGTCTGTTTTTTTTTTAAACATCACAAGGGGTTTTCCCCCCCTTATTGATTTTAAAAATAATACAGCATTTGGGTTGCGGAAAGCAAAGTAATATTTAACGAATAAAAAAGCTTTTTCTACTGGATTTTTTGTTGGAAAGACAACTTTCCAGAGTTATCTAGACTCAACTTATATTTCTTTTCTGAACGCAGTATTTTGAAAGAAAACATCCATCCAGTATTTCAATAAAATCTCAAACACAGAGGCTTTATTAATTTCTTATCATATATAATACAAGCCCTGTTTCTGTTCTTTTTCTTCTAATTTTTTGCTTCATAACATTTTACCTAGCCCAATTCCATGACTCATTGCGTTTAATAACTACATTCACATTACATGTTTTTCCAACCATTACTTTTCTGTCCTCTGTCTATATTCCTCTTGACCATTTTTCTTACACTAAAAGGGCTCCTGCAAGGATTTAGAGTCAAATCTTTTCCCCCTCTCCCTTAGGCTGAATTAAATAAACCCTACTAAAAGTAATAAACCACTCCTAGCTGTGCCATAGTGATATCAGTTGTCAGAATGTCAAAGGGAATGTGAGGGCTGAATTCACTGTCACTGCTATTGAAGGAAAAAGAATCCAAAAGACCATAAAACCATAAACATCAGAAGTCCTGTGTCTCAGAGCTGAGAGGAGCTGATACAGAAATAGCAATCTTCCTAAGAGAAATACACATTTGCACTACCCTAATGGAAATTATTGCTGTCAGGGTCAGTACTTGAGTACATGTTCACCAAGTGAGTGCGGCATTCCTGATGCAAATATACTGGACATTGCAAGAAAGATGATAACCTCCCCCCAGACAAAACTCCAAAACAAAGCGAGGGAATTGCCTCTTCCAAGCTCTCTGGGATACTGCAAGTGAGCACTGTAACATGGCAGAATTTATGAGTGTGACTAATACAAGGTGACAGCTCAGTTCAGATCTCTCTGCCCGTCTTTAGTGAGACTATTTTAATGAAATGTTTGTTTACTCTTCAAAAGCTGAACTCAGCTTGCAGGGAATGCCTATTTTGTATTTATCTGAGTCTGGTTTGGAAGAGCTAGATATTTAAGTGACTAACAAACCATAGTTTTGGTGAGTTGGCCTCTTATGGGAAGAACAACAGCTCAGAAAATAACTGCCACCTCTTCACTACAAGCAGCAGATTCTTGCCTTCAGGATAGCTATAGCTATAAGAATTCCCAGGGGAATGAACACAGGAAAGGATCAAAAAAGATTTTTTTAACAGGGAGTTTTGGTGGGTGGGTGGGCTAGTTTCAGCAATTATTATAACAAATTGACACAATGTTGCCAGCATTCCCTAGATAATATAACTTTTGCAAAATACTCCTAAAAAGTGATCATAGAATACAGTTAAAAGAAAAAAAAAGAGTGAGAGTTTTAAGAGGGAAAGAATAATAGTGGTGATAGGTGGCTGCATACTACAGCAAATACATTTTTTTATTGTCTTTAACAAAAAAAAAATATTAAAAAGGGGTCCAAAAAGGATAAGCACATATCAATACTGGGATGCTAGAAATCTATGTGGATTTTATTTCTTTTTTATTTTTCCCTTGGATTTTTTTCCAAGACAAACCAGAGGCAAAATATAAGTGAAGATGTGCTGCACCCTGCTAACAAATCCACAGGATCATAAATCAAGGGTCCCAACTATGACTAAGTTAAAAGAAGGGTAAGAAAAAAAATCACAGGCTTTAAAAGCACATCTTTTTCCCAAAAGACTGAAAAGATGTTAGTCAGCACGGCATCTGAATTTTTTGTGTGCGTTTGCATGGGAGAAGAGAAAGACACAAAGATTAACCACAGAAAATAGCACCGCATGGGGTACAACTGAATGCCCCATGGCTTCCCACTACATTCTCAGCATCACAAACCTTTGCAGGCAACACCAACATTCCGTGATGCAGCCACAACAACTTTCCAATGCCTCTATCTGAGATCTGCAACCCTGCACCAAGCTTTCCTCTTCCCTCATGCGTCTGCTCCCCCTGGGATGCAAAAAACCAGCCAGCATGAGCTTGTCCCATGAATCCCAGCTGCCCACAATAACGTGGAGGTAGATGGCTTGGTGTCAACTCCCTGTCATGACACCCAGGTTTGTCACTTCTGCCTTGCAGCACAGTATTCCAGCACAGACTAGGCTCCTGAATTTTTCCCCCTAAAAATGCTGCAATTCAATGAACATGATTACTAAAGAATATAATATTTTGCTAAATTTTCAGGATCCCAAAAATAAGGACAGATCAAGTTCTTCTATTTTCATTAGGAAAAAGGCAAATATTTCAATATGAACTAGAATTCAAACTTAGTAAAAAAGGGTGTTAAGACACAGCGATATTCATTTAATCATTGATGAGCACTCATATACCATTTTTGGCAGTCAAGGTTAAGGCAGTAAATATGTCTCATTTTATAGGATTGCTAAGATATAGCAATCTAATAAGAGTATAAAAAAGGTTCAAGACATGGTGTTACAGGCTTTTTATTAAGTATTCTGCATGGGCATTACACATTTGATTGTTAAGTCTCATTAGTTTTATCACTATAATTACATATTACTAAAAACTACAAAATGGGGGAAGCATATTTTGTAAATATTTTCTAGTTAGTCTGCTAAATGGCAAGATAAATTTTCTAACCTCTTATGAGGTGGGGTTCAACATTGGCATTTATTTCAATTGTAGCAAGGCATAATCTTTCAAGCCCAGGCCTATGCTTTTTCTCATTTTTCCTTCCTCCCTGAAGAACACTTTTAAAAATTGCTTTTATGCAGCCCTTTTTAATGGATTTTCTTTGCAAGGCTTCTTATGTTGAAATACACTGAATGTACAAGTAGAGATTTACAGATTATGCACAGAAGATACTCTAAAAGAATATGTCTACATGCTTTTCCGCATGTACATCACAGAAGCATATGGACAGATAATCACACTTTAGATTTTATGTACTCAGATGAAAGATTTTTTTTTCTTATTTCAGGTTTCTCTTTCCTTTCTGTGTTTCTGAATAAAAATTTTGTGTAAAGTGTAATATTCATAATTAGGGTATTTTTCCCTTATCCCTTGGATGCTGTTTTAAAGCAGTTTTCCTAGCAGCTATATCTTCACCATATTCTAGCTCAAAAAAATATGCCTATACTTGGATGGCAACATTATTTCTATTTTGCTATGAAAGATAATGAGACTTTTATACACAAAGCCCAAATTTCAGTCAGATAGTGAATATTTTTGTCAGGCAAAGATAATATCAGTATTCATACTGAAGTAAATAAGTCTTAAACTTCTGTTACACCTATTTCCACCTCTGAGTGTTTTTTTAACACATTTCCATGAACACTTAAAATATTACAATTATTTCAAGCCCAGAAGATCTTAACAGGCAGAGAACTGGAAGAAAATTCTATTTGATTTACACCTTTGTTTGGCAATTTCTTTGGTGCTTTCTCATAAGAGAAGAGCATACTGCATTTTGCAATTACAGCACGCAGCATTAGATGTCTTTCCAGGTGAACACCCAGGCCTGCACTGTATGCTTAATATTATGCTACATATCTTATATTAAAAAGACACAACTGATAGCCTATGGCTGCTGAATTTCAGCATTACTATGTGGGTTATTTCATTCCATCCTATAATTGAACAATAGCTCCTTATTGTTCTAGTAGCCTCTAGGCCCATATTTTTACTTTTTCAGGTAACCATTTAAAACCAAAATATTCTGGAATTTCAACTCAGCAGAGAGGATGACATGCTAATGAAAAGAACACTAATAATTCAGTCAGCAGGTACCTACCAGTCATGGTAGATGTCATCTTTTTTTGATCTTCAAAAATGTTTTACATTTTCTATTACATTACAGCATTTTTTGACTTGAACTTAAATCTGATCCCCCTCTAAGCTTTTCTTATTCAATGCATGCCAATTTATTATAATTTAAAAATTCTGTGTGACAGAGAAAAATTTATAGGCTTGTTGTTCACGTTTCATTCCAAAACTTTCAAAAGTAGCACCTTCTGCCGGATATATGTGCTACCTCCCTGTAGGCTGAGATATCTAAAAGAACTTGGATAAACACAATGTTATTTACTCATGAAGACATTTAGAGCCTTCATCTTCTTTAATCCAATTAAAATAAATATGTGATAAATGTGCTACTTTTATCACTCACCATAACACCTCTCATAACACTAATCAGCAAGAGGTGCTAAAAAGCAGAATTAGCTTAATCAGCAGAACCCTTGTTCTTCTTATCAGTCTTAATTTCCTGTCCAAAGGTGGGTTTTGAAACACCCCTTAAAATCACTATTTTCCCCAAGGAAAAGATGAAGTAAATTTAAAAATTATTATTACTTCTGAGGACTACGTCATATCACCTATCACATAGGTTCCTCAGAAGTAAACTAAAATAATTGCTCACCCCATCAACCGCACATCTAGAAGGGAAAAAGGAGAAATAGGGGATTGCTAGGGCCTTGTGTACCAGAGCTGAATTTAATTGTGCACCTTTAAACTCTCCTACAATATCCTTGTTTTGTTCATCCAGCCGAGGTAGCTATGTGGATTTTAAAAAATTGTGATCTTAAAGAAGATAAAGGGATTGATTCAGAACAGGTGTAAGTTAGAGATTCTCTAGATAATGAAGACCATAAATTCCCAAAACAGATCATTGTGCCAGCCTGAGACTTCCACACACTGCAAGGTTTTAGAATAATTTCTTACTGTCAGAAGGTAATTAAATTATGCAACCTTAATGCTTTCATGTGCCAGTGAAGTTTATCCTGAAAAAATCCTAGCTGAGAGAAATTGTCGGGAATGACGGGAGACAAGCACGGGATCCCGGTGATGATTAGCAAGTCTCAGTTTATTATCAACAACTCTGTTCTTTATATAGATGCAATAATGAGGCTCATACATATTGCAAGGCTAAGCTCATCATTGGTCTCTTAGCTAAAAGTCATCTCCGCCTATTCGTATGTTATTGTAGTCTGCAGGTGTTGAGTTCTCTCCTTTTCCCACACATCCTGTTTTCACTCTATGTAAGGATACCTTGCCCAGTGTCCTTGCCCTTATCGCTTAACTAGCTGAATTCCATTATGGCCGTGCTCTGCTAGCCAGCTTCCCACACAACTCTCCACACTTCCCCCGTTTTCTTTTTGCAGTACCCAAGCTTGATTGATGGTCTTTCTTACCATTTGTTGCACACATTGGATAATGCAGGGTATTGCTATGACCATAGCTACAAGTACAATGAAAAATAGCAAAGCTCCTTTTACTATATCTTGAAGCCACCCAGTAAGTCCTAAGCCTTTCAACCATCCACTTAACCCTAAACTGTCTGTTACTTGCAGTTGCTGAGTAAGTTGAGTTAGGGTTTTACGTGGTTAAGCTTAAGTAAAATTCTTGTCTGTTAGTAAGATTGGTAACAGTGAACTATATGTTTGGCTGGGAGTCTACTCCTAAGTGGAGTGAGTCTCTGATAACCCACACACAGAGTAACATGCATGTAAATAATCCAATCACTGACTGACAATGAATATTGATAATGCCTTGTGTAGAAGGCATTTTGCTGCCCAATATGTGTTCTCCTCTATACTTTCAGGCAATCTGCTCCCAGGCCTTAGTTGAGTTTGAATTGCCCTGGGGGCAGTCCAACTAAGATACTTACCACTACAACTAATACAACAAAGCCACTCGTTATCTAATACTAAGGTGTGTCTTCTGAATAGCTCTCCACAGCCACCACACTGAATTGTTAGCACAGCAACGACTTCACACTGTCCGTAGATGGCTTTTCTCTGTGCTGTAACACTGACTGATAACACCCCTGGCCCCAGCCCTTGGTTCTGGACGATCCTTTGGATAATCTGTTTGGCACTTAAGGACCACGGCCTGAGCAGTTCTATCAGTCAACCGGTGACCTGTCCAAGTGCTTACTTGCTACAAGTATAAAGGCAATATTGAAGTAAGACAATACATGTGGTAAAGTAATAAACTTACATCAAACAGAAATAAACAAGGTAACACACATAATCATTAGAACATTAGAGAAAAAATAGTAATTTAGAATGATACATCATCAATTCCCTAAATATTGTGCCATCACCCAGAGTCTGCAATAGCTGGCAAGCCCTGTTTCACACGGAAGACTTGGAGAACCTCTCCCAGGCAAGGTTTCCAAGTTTACCTTGAAAGGGGGTCCAGCTGTTATAAGTCCAAATTGGCAAGTCAAAGTGACCTGAGTACAGTTTTGGTGCAGAAACACCTGGGCCTGTTGGCATGCGTCCAACCAGTTACAGCCAGGGCTTGGCCAGAGCCAAGGCTTTAACTGGAAGGGTCTCCCTAACATCTTGCAAGAAAGCTTCTATTAACAGTAGTTGGGAAAGTTTCCTAAAATCATACAGGTCTTGTAGATAGTTACATAAAAGTATGGGAAAATTTATCAATGGTATCATGATTAAACTGTAAACAACTAAAAGAATGCATATATATAACCTTAAAGAATATCTTATGGATAATGCACATTATAAAAAGTCAGTGAATTCACGCTATAACATTAACAACATATTTAAAATCACTATTACATCATTAGTGACTGTGTGAGAGAATTCTGTGAGCACTGCTGCGAGCTTCGAGAGAGTACACAGAGAGCCTTATCTCTCTTTCGCTGTCTGAGCTCAGAGTACAGTCCAAGAAGGAATTCCGGGGGAGTAGAGAGAAACTCTTGCAGACAAAGTGCAGGCATCTTCTCCCCCCTCTTCGCTCTCTCCCTCTCCCTTGGCCCAGCTGAAAGCCACAGAAGTTAATATCCAGCATAAACAGAATAGACAATTGGGGATACAAACATCATAAAGTCACCCTAGGACACTGTCCCAAGAAGTTCAGATAACTTCCTACACATCAATGCATATATGACATTATAGCAGAATAAAAGTAAAAAAGACAACACTAAACAGCTTACAATTAATAACAGCGATAATTTGGAATTATTACTCATTTTTATATGTTACAATTCTTCATCATAATTGTTTCAGTCGGTTTCACCTTTCTTATCCACTAAGGGTTTAATAGCCCCACTAACCGCAGCGGCTACATAGGCTGCTTTGACCTGTTGATCCATTCTATCAGTTAATTAAATCATATTAACTACTGTCACTGTTTTTAGTAATGTTCTGAGAATTTACTGTGTTTTCTCCATTTGTATTATCAAAGGTCAAAATTCAGAACATCTGGTCTTTCGTTCCCATGTCAAAGTCTGGATGGGTCTTAATGGTCTGATGCAATCGATCAGTGAAGACAGAATACCTTTTGTTGGGCCCTTGCTGTACCTGCAAAAAGGCTTGCGGTCGGCCAGGCTCAGGCAGGGCACAGAGGGCAGGAAGGGCCAACTCCTGGGATTTTTGTAGCACCTGCAAGGCACTTTGCATTTGCATGTGAGTATACAGGTAGTTAAAATGTTGCAGTAGTTCCCGGGGATTAAGCCCCAGTCCCAGGTCCATTTTAAAAGATTCTTAAGTATAGAATCATCACATTGCAGTCCTCTCACAGAGAGTATATGTTGGAGGAGATTTAGGACTGCTGCTGGTGTTTTGTCCACCCCCATCTCCTCCCTGGCCGCTCACCTGGATCAGGACGAACTCCTTTCACAATCCCTTGTTCATCAGCAACATGTACGCTGAATGCCATACATATCTCCTTTCCTCCGCTTTTTCTTGCGAGGCATCCTGCCAGGGCAGCAGTGATAACGACCAACTTTCCAACTTCTCTCACTCCCCTCACTTCTCGCCTTCGCTGAATATCTGCATTCTGCTGCGTCTGAGGGTTCCCGAGCTGCTTTTGTCTCCTTCCCCCCAGTCATGGTAGTATCCCACAGC
Source organism: Petroica traversi (assembly GCA_025920805.1). Lineage (NCBI taxonomy): Eukaryota > Metazoa > Chordata > Aves > Passeriformes > Petroicidae > Petroica > Petroica traversi. Next base: position 1,831,736 of record JAHLSL010013373.1, read on the forward strand.
TTATCAGCAACTTCTCTCCATTCTTCCGCCTCCCATAATCAAATCAATCGGATTATTTTGTAGACTTCAGCATTTAAGCTCACTCAGCATTTAAGCTCACTCAGCATTTAAGCTCTGCATTTAAGCATTGGAGTCCCTTAAATAAATCATATGCTGCTTGCTTTTTCATTTCCTTATTCGTCAGCGCTGTTGCAGCCCTTCAAGGTCTCGGCAGCACGTATCGGCTGGGCCCTTCTATAAGGTCGCCTGGAGCGCGGAGCTCTCATATTAGCATCTTGAGCTCTTATTCGCCATCCTTGCTGCGTAGGATCCGAACCCTTCGTCGTCTCGGCCGTGGTACTCACGTCGGGGTCACCATTTGTCGGGAACGACGGGAGACAAGCACATCCGATGATGATTAGCAAATCTCAGTCTATTATCAACAACTCTGTTCTTTATATAGATGCAATAATGAGGCTCATACATATTGCAAGGCTAAGCTCATCATTGGTCTCTTAGCTAAAAGTCATCTCCGCCTATTCGTATGTTATTGTAGTCTGCAGGTGTTGAGTTCTCTCCTTTTCCCACACATCCTGTTTTCACTCTATGTAAGGATACCTTGCCCAGTGTCCTTGCCCTTATCGCTTAACTAGCTGAATTCCATTATGGCCGTGCTCTGCTAGCCAGCTTCCCACACAACTCTCCACAAGAAATAGTGTTTAACAGACTAGATGTGATAGGAAATGTTTTGCTGTCACACATGTACTTTTGGGTTAATTTCACAGACTTCACAGAAATGATTCTGGGTTTAGATCAGTGTAACTGATGACTGAACTTATTCTTAAATCTCTGTGATGTTTAAGGTTGCGGTAAATACATGCTCCAGGCAGATGATTAACAATTTCAAACTTTTGAATACTATTTTGTGAACTGGGATGACAAAAATGGCAGGGTGTGCACAAATGTGGTAAAGTGACCAGCTTTCTGATGTGAGTGAAAGTGGAAGATACACCATTATCCCCAAGGTCCTAGAGCCTCTCTGCTCTCTTTAGCTGTTAGACAGCCAGATCTGGTAATTCATTCTGCTTTTAAGACTTGACTTAAAGAACAGTACCTTTAAACATTTAATTCCAACACAGAAGAACAATATTCTGAATACACAGATATCAGAAGGGGTTTAAAAGAATTCGAGCCATATGACCATTTTTGAGAATATTATTTCCCAAGACCTGAATGCAGATTCCTCCAGTTATTCTCTTTAAAGGAAAAACTTACTTAAGATATTCATTTGATTGGTTATAATAAACCTCTGGATAGGCTTGCAAAGCTATTTTTCTTGGTTACATGACTAAGGAGGCTCTTAAAATCATTGGTACAAATTCACTACTGGCTTAGGTTAGTATAACTCTGCAAAATTCAGTTGCGACACACCACCATAAACAAAATCAGTTGGTGAAGAATGAGATGACTTCTGTTATTCTGAAATCCATGTGATTCTCCTTTCTTTCATGGGCTACATTCCAAAACAAGGCTCCAATTTTGCACAGGATTGATAGAGTTAGGTTTTGTCTGGTTCTCATTGGAGCTTTCCATATTCCACACACATAATGACAGATTTATTGCCTGTCACTGAGTAGAATGAAATATAGCAAGTAGAAAATGTTGACTTTAGAAGCAAAAGCTTAAGTAAACCAAAGTACTGGCACATTCAGTTCTTACTCTGACCTGAATAAGTTGTCAAATAACAGTCACTTTGATAATGATTCCTCAAATATACATTCAAAAGAAAACAGCTTCTATTGACACACTTTTCTTACTATACAGTACTCCTATAACACTAGATAATATCTGAGAAACTGTCTGATATGCTTGTACATACTGATATACAAGTAGCCTGCTTTTGAGCAATCGTATTGTATTACATAATAACTCTGCTATATGTTTTCAGTACAATAAATAAATAAAATACATATACATTGAAAAATATCATGCTCGTAACATGTCAAAAACTAGAGAAGAAAAGCTGAAATGAAAAAATGAAGAGAAGAGAAGAGAAGAGAAGAGAAGAGAAGAGGAGAGGAGAGGAGAGGAGAGGAGAGGAGAGGAGAGGAGAGAGAAGAGAAGAGAAGAGAAGAGAAGAGAAGAGAAGAGAAGAGAAGAGAAGAGAAGAGAAGAGAAGAGAAGAGAAGAGAAGAGAAGAGAAGAGAAAGAGAAGAGAGAAGACAAGAAGACTGCTAAATAAGTGAGCTAAACTTAAGTGAGAGGTGATAATATGTATCTTTTATTCTAAACAATGCCTTTTTCTTCACTTTTTATAGATGAATGGGCTGGAAATATCACACCTAGGTCAGTTAAGAGTAAGATGTCCCTTTACTTTGTTCAACCTGAATCAAAGCTTCTAAGCAAGTATTGTGTGGTGAGTACAGGGGTCAGTGAGGAAGGCATCAAGCCTTTTCATCAGAGAAAAATGATGTTATAAAGCTTAAGCTCCTTCAAAAGCCCTCAGGTAAAAAAATATTCCGCTAAAGGCAGAACAGAAAGAAAACGCAGACAACCTCCCTCTCATTATTCATCACAATTAAATAATCCAAGAGATACACATATTTGACTGGCTACAGCATATTTTCTGGTTTGTTTTGGTTTTGGAAGAGCTAGTTAATCAGAGCTTCTTATTTTTCAGTTTCAAAGAACTAGACTCCCACTGACCATGTGAGCCCATGATGGAATACGATTTAAACTCACAGTTAGAGATGGTATTGATTATTTTGGCTAATGTGAGAATATGATGTCTTATATCTAAATTTCCTTAGTCTAGAAACACTGTTGTTAACCTGACTTCCACATGCTGTGAGGGAAAATGTTTGGGGTTTAGGGTAATAAGGAAGAAGTTTTAAAATAATGAACACTCATATGTAAATGTTAGATTGTTTGGGCAAGGGAAGTGGTTCTTGCTAGTCATGTTAGTACTAGAGACCACATGTAGGGTCAGACCACCACACTTTTTCTTACATTCTGGTGTTGCACTGAAATAATTCTCCTTCAATATCTTAGAGATGCTCCTACATCTTTATCTCCTTCCAGAAGTGTGATATTCACAGATGGTGGAGGTCTTATAAACTGGACCCCACATTGTTCCCCACCTTGTTCTGGCTATGTGTGCCTAAAAAAACCAAAAAGCTAAAAGCCCAAAAAAACCCCCAAACTAAAGAAAGTAAAACTAATCAACCAAACCAAAAAACGCAGAGTTGTTATGAAGAGGAAAGGCCATTCCTTGCTGCACCTTCTCCTGGTACTGGGAACACACTAATAGTGTGCAGCTATGCTATCTGGAGATGAGGAAAAAAGAATAAACCTGAGCATCTTTTTCCTGTCCAATGATGTCAACAGCTGCTTGGAATGAGACAGAGTTCAGGTATCTGGCCACCACTAGCTTCTCAGACAGGTTCACGTCAATTCAAATTCAAGACTGACTTTCCCAGAAAAATTTTTCATTCCAGTTTTCCTACCAAAATCTCTGTGTTTATGAAGTAATTTTTGATGAAAAATATTATGCTCCATTATATTTGAAATTCAAAAGACACTTCAAATTGCATTGTTTTAAAGATGGCTTTCTTTTCTCTAGCACCTCCTGAGTATAGGAATGGTCCTCCCTTCACAGATCTGGAGATTTGCAAGCAGTCAAGCCTCTGGTTCTTAATCTTTCTAAAGCTGCTAAATGAAATAATACAGGTTCTTCATTCTCTTTTTATATAGTAGCTTTTACAGTTCTCCAGTCTTCTGTTTCTAAACTCTTTTATCCACTTCACAGAAACCCAGCCCACTTGCTTTGCGTAGTACAATAAATGACAGTGTTATAGCACAATACAAATATTAAAGTATTAAATTATGAAGATCATAATTGCAGTATGTCAGTGAGATTAAACTGTGCATCTTTTTTATGACAAAATGGAGCATTCTTATCTCACTGGTTTCTCAGAATTAGCATATTCAAATAGAATCTCTTCACTACTTAATCTTTAAAAATCAAATTTTGCACAAGTGAAGTGCAAGACAAGTGAAGTGTCTCTGAGAGATAATCTCTGTTCTTTTCCAGTATCAAATTTGAAGGTAAAGAATTTTGCTTTTTTAATGCTTATTTATGCTGCAAATTCAAGTGGAAACTGCTTCAAATGGGAGTCTCATAAAAGAGAGCTTCTCTTTTTTTAGAGAAGAGAGTAGGGTTTTTTATTCCCTTTGCAGCTCCAGAAAAGGGTTATCAGAGCCTGAAAGAACATTTACAGAAGTCATTCTTAAGTGTCTATCCATCTTACCTTAAGATAAAAAACCCACAGATACTGAACTTTCCCCCAGTTGCTACACAGCATACAACAAATGGAGGTAATCTGTTTATTTGAGACAGCTGTCAGTCAGCCCAAACACTATTTTGGGTGCTCAGGTGCTGTCTGTCAGTTTCAGTGTATGTAGAGAATAAGCCAGCTAGTCATTTAGCTATTGATTTTAATTTAGCTAACCTCTTTATACCACCAGGCTGATCTGTACCTGCGTTCAGTAGAAAAGTTGGTTTTAATGATCCCTGATGCTGCAAGTTCAACATACCTTAATGAAAATTTTCAGTCTTAATTTAATTTGTATAAATAAACTTATATGTATGTGTCTGTGTGTTAATTTGCCTCTAGAGAGTGTTATGATTTAATTTTAATATTTCCTTTATTTAAAAATTTCCTACATAATTTTAAACTCTCAAATGATGCATTATTATTTTCCCATAATTTTGGCATTATTTTATCCAGTAAAGACAATTTCTTCCTTACAGAATTCTTTTTTTGAGTCCATTCCTCTCAAAAGCAAAACTTTATAAATAATGGACTTTTTGGCTTAGTGCCTAACCAACATCTTCTGTTATTGTTGTTGTTATTCTGGCAATTAAAATATTTTTCAAGCTAAATCTGAATTATTCCTGCTAGTGTAATGGAAAAGGCATTTCACAAGTAAGGAGAAGATGTTTCCACCATTGTTATGTTATCTAACTCCCAACATGTTTGCTCTGCAACTCTAACACAAAATATGTCCAGGACACAAATTTTAGTCCTTCTGCCAAGGCAAAGATTTGAGCCTGATTTGTTATAATTCTAACAATAAATAATTGTCTGGAATTTCTATTTTCTATAAAAAGCTTAGGTATTTGTAGGACTAAAAGGAAAGAGAACAGTTAAAAAATCTCACTGCTTAAAATTCCTCAGGTGATGGAACCCAGTATTCTGTACCTTCTCCAACAATCACCTATTAGGTGTTAAGCAATGTACAGATGGCTAAACAGAGCATGCGAGCTTTCTCCACAGGATGTGAGTTTTCAACATAAATCCTTCTATAAAATGAGTCAATAAGGAGTCATAAGTCCAAGTCTTCCTTCAGGTATGTGTCTTCAGCCACAAGCTGTTTAAGGACCACACAGCTGCACACTCCTTAACTCTGCCACTAATGGCATATGGGAGAGAGTACAAAGGGCAAAAATGAGAATAATTGTGGGCTGAGGTAAAGCCACTTAAATAAAAAAAAAAAAAGGAAAACCCCCTCCAATTTCTGCAAAACTCCAACCTCTCACCACCAGAATATCACTGCCCAGCCAGTACCCAAGCAAAAGGGACTTTGAAAGAATTTCCACACCTCTCCATTCATTATTGCTGAACATGACATTCTAGGAACGTCATACATGGAATAGCTCTCTGATTTAAGGCAATTCAGCTCTCTTGGCTGTGTTGTTTTCTAGCCAGCCTTCTCACTGAGAGGACAAAGAGGTAAATAGAAATTGCCATGATGCTGTGCAAGTACTGCTTAGCAATAACTAAAACATCAATAAGTAAAACAGCCATGAGTGTCAACACAGTTTCTGTCACATAAGCCACAGCACCACATAGGATGCTATGAAGAAAATTAACTCCATGCTATTAAAATTTATACCTTATTCTATACCACTTGTGTTGTGCTCGTGTACTACCTTATTTAATCTATTATCATAAGACACCACCATACTCTGCCCTACCTTTTGACATATTTACAGATAATTACCTTCATTCCCTTCATGGACCACCTCCATTCAAATATCAATTCAAATGTTCATTCAATTAATTTAGTCCTTGTGTTGGGTTCCACAAGTTTTGATGGTCATTCAGGACAGGACAGATGGTGTGTTAGGCCATGCTGCGCTTGCCAAATTCATTATAAGGTTCTTTCTCCATTTTTTTGCACAACTCTTGCTTTGGTTTTGACATAGAACTTTGGCATCAGACAGCAATAGCAACATACAACTGAGACCATAGATGATTTTCACCCAAGGTAAAACCTCCTCAAGGTGCACATGGACCCATGGTTTTGTGTTATCCACCAAGGTCCTTAAGCAAAATTAATCTCTTGAATGGGTTTCCTTTATCCTAATCCACACTTTCTCAGAGTCACTAATGTGCACTGTGGTAACTATATGTCCTTCTACAATACGTAGGGATTTTGTTTGGGCAGAACAAGGTTGTTTAGCAGACCTTCTAGTGTAAATCAAACAAGTAAACTCTGCTGGATTTGCATTCCAAATGATTGAAGGTCCCAGAACCCATCACTCTAAGTGTAGTTTCTAACTGTTCAGTTAAAAGTTGGTGTGCAGTATGTCAAGTTGTCTGAGTCCAATAGTCTGATTTGATTTATACTGGAGTACTTTCTTGCCTTGAGACTCATTTTTCAAGGCTCAGGGTGGTGTTTCAGGCAGAGGTGTTGGTTACTCATCATGTTGTTGGTCATCTGGTAAGAGTTTCCACTGGTTTAAGTGAGTGGCATTAATCTTGGCTCCTGGTAATGTAGTCCTCCCTCTATTAGTATCTCAGCCATCATCTCCATGCCAGAAAGTCAAGCTTTACCTTTTTGGATCTTTTGATTATGGCATGTTTTGAATTCCCAGGATAACCTGTGCAACAACCTCAGTTGGTTATACTTACCCTGTGAACACAATGCTGCATCCCTCTCTTCATGTCCTGATGCAACAAGGGTGGCAAGGAAAGGCAAGGGAAGAGTGACTAACTTCAGACACTGGCATCATGGGAGCAGAATTATATTTCAAGAATGTGGGTAGCATTGCAAACAGACCCATTTCATTTTCTGAAATGCAATGACAAAAGACAGAAAACAACAACTTCTGAGAAACAGAATTCAGATTCAATTGCATCCCACAGGCAAGAAAAATGTGGCCTCCAGGGTAGATTATAAAAAAAGAATGAGAAATTCATGTGCAAATTTGGCAAGTTGGATGGTATGTCTCTCAGAGAATTAGAGAATCATAAAGGTTGGAAAAGACCTTTAAGGTCATCAAGTCCAACTGACAGTCTAGGGCCATCATCATATTGACCATTAAATCATATCCTCAGGTGCCATATTCTGGGAATGGTGACTCCACCACTTTCCTTGGCAGTGTCTTCAAATACTTCATAATGCTTTCCACGTAAAAAACCCAAAACCAAAACCAAAAAACAAACAAAAAAGAACCCCTAGTATCTAATCCAAATGTCCCCTTGCACAGTTTGAGGCCATTCCTGTCATCTTGTCTCTTGTTAGCAATAAGAAATTGATCCCCACACTGCTACAACCTCCTTTGAGGTAGATGTGGAGAGTGATAAAATTCTCCTGGGCCTCCTTTTCTCCAGGCTAAACCATAAAGCCCAGCTGCATTGGCCAAACCTCATACAACATGAGCTCTAGACCCTTCCCCAGCTCCATTTCCCTTCTCTGGACACGCTCCAGCAGTTCAGAACCTGTGGTGATTGTCTATCATACCAAGTAAGCACCAAGTCAGCCCTGTACCTGATATTAATACTGGCTAGGGGATTAATAGCTCGAGAGCAGCCCTGCCTAGGGTTCATGTTGAGGGTGTTGGTGTGTGAGAACCTCAGCACGGACTGGTAATGTGCACTTGCAGCCTTAAAAGCCAACCATATCCTTGGCTGCATCCAAAGGAGCATGGCAAACAGGTCAAAGGAAGGGTTTCTGCCCCTCTGCTCTGGTCTGGTGAGACCCCCCCTTCAATGCTGTATCCAGCACCGGAAGGACATAGAACTGTTGGAGCAAAGGAGGCCCACCAAGATTATTAGAGGGATGAGCACCTCTCCTATAAGCACCTGGAATGCTGAGTGCATTGGGATTGTTCAGCTTGGGGAAGAGAAGGCTTAGTGGTGACCTAATTGTGGCTTCACAATACTTCAAGGGAGCCTTCAAGAAAGCTGGTGAGAGACTATCTAGAAGCTTATGCAGTTACTGGACAAGGGGAAAGAGATTCAAACTGAAAGAGAGTAGGTTTAGATATTAACTGTGAGAATGGTGAGGCACCAAAAGAGATTCCTCAAAGGTGTTCTGGATGCCCCATCCCTGGAGCTGTTCAAGGTCAGCTGGGACACACTTTGGGCAACTTTGTCTAATGAAAGGTGTCCTGGCCTGTGACATGGGTGACATCCTTAAGGCCCCGTCCAACCCAGGCCATTCTATGAGCTGTAAAGGGTATTGGCTTGTTTTTGTTCGTTTATTTTTACTTATTTCAAGCACCTGTTGGCTACTTTTCAAAGGCAGTTAAATCAAATAAAATTAAATTAAGACAATAGAATATTTAAAATAATTTAAAATTTGGTTCGGCTTTGCATCTGCTGATGTAGCTGCCAGATGGAAATGCAGATTTTTAGGATAGCAAACTGTATTCAAACATAAGATTAAGCATTAGATTTCTGGTGGCTATTACTCAGAGAAGAATGTGAAAGGAAAAATGTAACTGTATTTTGCTTATTTTGTAACTCGAGACTGAGTATTTCACTTCAATTTGGTTGCAATTGCAAGATCTAGCTTTAATCGGTTTAAGCCACGGATATGAGCTCTTAACGTAAGGCAAGTATAAAAACAGAGTCCTTATAAACTGGGGAGAAAAATGAGTACTTACTGGTAAAAGAAAAAATCAGTTTTTTTAAAAAAGGATGGCTTTCATGTTTTTGTCTCCTTTTTTTCCTGGCTATAATAAAAAGGGTCTATTCTGAATTCAGATACCATAATGTCTTTTATAATTGCTCATGAATGATTTTCTTTTCTTTAATGAAAATAATGTGTATTTTCTTCTTAACTACTCATTCCACATTGCTTCAGGGAATATACATTTTACTCTACAAAAACAGAGCAGTTTGTATAGTTTAAAAAAATATTGAAATGGTCTTTTCAAATTTCTTTGATAACTTTACAAACATTAACTTTATCAGTATTTATACAATATAGGAGGAAATTTTCTAGCAAAATATCCAATGAGACATTTTAAAATTTATTTTCGTATGACCCAAACTTGCTTGCTATGTTGACACTTAGTAATGATTCTACAATTAATCACTTGGTAATTTTATTTCTTTTTAGAAGTAGGCAGGGTTGGAACAGTGCCCTTTTCCTGCTTCATATAACATCTAACCCAGTTTGGATGCTAGAGAAATAGATTAAAACAGAAATAATTAATAGTAATGTGTGAACACAAGGCAGATCAGAGCTGTAGACAGAGGCCCACAAAGATACAATGGCAGACACCTCATTTTTCTCTTGTAATTTCCCAGTATACACTTGCTGGACCTGTAAACACAAGAGAAACATAAAAAACAATAACAATCTAACAAAAGAGATATGAAAACTCCTTACTGAGACTTGCATCTGGATTGCAAACCTGATCTTGGGACAGTGAGGTCAATCCTCAAAACACCTCTAAAGTTGAGTTTTTGCACCCATAAAGAAACTAATCCTAAATTGTTACGGATTTATGGGAGAACATGGCTTCAGACCCATGTCATGTGCTATAAATGCATGTCTCCATTCCCTCCTGTAATTTCAAATTGTTATCATTATCCATTATTAGTAATAGGAACAGTGAAGTGAGTTTCTTTTAAAAATCCAAGACTCACAAAGTCCTAAAATTTGCAGCCATGCAGCATATTCATCCTAAACACACATGGGACTTTTACCTACCTCATCTTGAAGTCCTGGCTCCAAGATTTTTTTTTTAGTTTATTAGATTGACTTATTATAAAACAAGCATGATTTCCTTCTGGAATCTTGTTGTTTGAGCAGTATGTTTCAACATAATTAGCTATTAGCTAATGGATTGAGAAATATATAATTAAATGTGAAAAGCCAAATATGAGTGAATAGTAATCCTAAATGCAAGAAACAGAATCATCTCCTAGTAAGAGCAACATATTGCTTTTAATAACTTTTGCAAAAGTAAAAACATGTGCACTATCTATTCTGTCATGTATCTTTTATTAAGAAATAAATACTAATATTGTAGAGATAAAGCTCTAATGGAGGTTCTAACTTCACACAGGCTAGGAGGGCTTAAAAATGAAAATTGTCAGTTTCCAATATCTGATATCTTTTCAACAGAAAACACTCTTTGAATTTCAGTCAGGACACAGTCCAATGAATAACTCTGGTGGCATTTTATTCAATATTTTATCATCCTTGAGGTCTTGTAGGGTTGAACCTACTGCAAATACTAATTGCATTCCTATTTGTCTATGTGCTCATATATATCATATTATGTGTAAAATATTTTTACTTCTCTGGTTATAATATCTTTTCATTGCTTGTAAAATTTCTCTCTTGAGTGTTGAAGTGACTAGCTTTGGAAAAATAACCAGTTTGTTCCATATTGACCAAATATTCAAAACAAGAATATACTATATTTTTGGCATGTGCTTCTGTGTGGTTATGTGTGTGAGTGCACCTAGGTATAAACATACCATTATTATTTACACATATATTATTGATAACTTGTTTCTTATTCGTTTCCTCAGATTTGGTGTTTTCTTCTCTCACAGCTGTCTCTGATAGAAGACGCCACAGAAAATTCATTCACCGGTTGACAAGACTGAAGGTAGTTTGCCGCTTCTTGACATGGTCAAAATAAATAGAATCCTTACAATTAAAAAGTCATTCCTTAAACTTTTCTGGTTATAAATTGTGGTGACTGTCCTGGTTTAGGGCAATATTTAGGAGGAAACCTCTGCAGAGGTCTCCTCTAAGAAAAGCCGATTCCAACCACCCCTCCCCCAACAGGTTTGGGAAAAATTTCCTTGGAGAAAAGTGGAAAAAACTATTTATTTAACAAATAGAATATTCACAAGCATAGAAAATTTGCATAATATGAAAACAATGGAAGCTCTCCTTCCTCTGAAGAGATGGTAGATTCAGAGTCCGTCTGAGTCCGGTTCAGTTCTCCAGCGGGGGGGCCGATTGCCAGGCCCGGCTGTGGAAGTCCGGGGGGGGGGGGGGGCCGGGGATTCCCTGGTGTCTTGGGCCCATGCGATGCCAACCAGTCCCAGGAGGAGGGAAGAGAAAAAATAAACAGCAAAAGAAACAAAATCTCTCCCTGCAAAAAAGCTGAGAAAGATCTGAGGAAACACTCCGCTGTGTGCTTTTTCCAAGCACACACCAGAGAGTGAGAGCGAGATATCTATGTACTGCCAGAATGCAGACTGTCAAGGCCTTCCATGGGAGTAAAGGTGTAACTCCTGCAGACAAACGGCGCGTGGTTTTTTTTTCTCCACTTTCACTCTCTTTGTCTCTCTGGGCCAAACTTAAAGCTGTAGAGCTTAATATCCAGCATAAGCAAGAGGGGCAATTGAGGATACAAAAAAGTCATGTGGCCAACCCAGGACAGTGACATAACCTGTCTTCTTGGCAGTCTTGTGATCTGAGACAGCAGTAGGATTGAGAACCTGAAATATTACTTCTAGGATTTTGCACTCTCAGAGAAATTCTGGAGTCTGTCCATGATTATTAGGCTGTTGCCATTCTAGGAACACATCTCTCTGAGATCCATAGGACTTTGCTTTCCCTACAATAAAAATGACATGATTAATACTCTATTCATACAGTGTAGACAATAAGAGACTTGTCAAAGCTCCCAAGTTACTAACACTTCTGCATGAAAAATTCCACCAATTAAAAATTCAACTGAGTCTTTTATGATTTTATGTATAGCCTACCTGGTTTTGTACCCCTTTTTCCTGGGTGCAGAGACAAGGGAGTGGAGCTTTTAGTGCTGTTTTTTCAGTTCTACTCACTGCTACTACAGCGGGGAAGTAGGGGGTGTGTGGTTCCCGCAGGAAAATAAACTGGGGCTGGAAACAAAAAGTTTGCCATTTTTATCTCTCTCTCTTCAGGAAGATGGTCCCAGGCCAGGCTCAGCTGTTCCTTCTCCTGCTCCTCTGAGTGGCAGTGTTTGTGGTTTGGTGCTGAAAGACAGCGATGATGGGCCCAAGGCACTGCTGTGAGGGAAGGGAAGGGAAGGGAGAAGAGGCAGCAGCAGCGTGAGGGCAGAGCCGAGCGGGGCCCGGATCCCTGGATACCTGAGGGGAGCAGCCTAAACCGCTGGGATTGGCACGGACCTGAACACGTGAAATGGGTGCTCTGAGATGATTTAGCTTCCGATGGGCTTTGTTTGCCTAGATTGCCGTCGTTGTTTGTGGACTGGGGGTGGGTGAGGAGACATTCAGCTGTGGAAGCTTTCATTCATCACATTGTTTTGTTTTCCCAAGTACCACTGGCCCCAGTGCAGGTCCCATCTTGCCTTGGTCTGGGAAGCCATGTCAAGTGCTGTCTTAAGGAAGCATTTTTGTTAGTTCAGTGGTGATACTTTTTGTGAGTAAAACACCTTCTCTCTTTTGTACACTCTTTATCATTAATATGATGATTATTGAGGTTTTCAGTAGGCTGTTACTCCAGTTTATAATCTCTCCCAGCCTTCCTCCATTTTCAGAGGGGGAGAAGGGAGGAGCTTGAGTGGGTTTAATTTTCTAAACAGGATTTAAAACCAACACATCCTCATATGATTTTTGGGAAACATTTCGGCTTTATTTCATTGCTTATTTCCAGCCAAAAAATAACTTAATTTTCTACAACATTCTTTCTCTGAAGAACAAAATCAGCAATTATAGCTGTAATATTCAAAGTGCTTACCTTTTAGGAATACATTTTTGCATGAGTTCTTTTGTATGATGAAGCCAGCAAAAGCATTCTGAATATTCACAGAAAATTTTTGTGCGTTCATCCAAAGTATCTGAACAGCCATTACAAAAAGGATGATTTGTGACTGAAGGTTTCTGATTTTGAAATGGAGAAAATGTATTCTTTTTCAAGGAAGTTCAAATCAGGGTATTATAAGCAGAAATTCAGCCTTCACTAAAGTGCTTTTAACAAGTCATACCTTGTTTCCTGCCTGCTTTTCTACCAAAATTTTAATTTAATTGCTTACATTTGTTTGTCTGATTCAAAAAAGGCTTATGTCTAAGCTGAACAGTGTAGACTCCTCAGGGAACTGTATCTACTTAATATCAAAAATTTTTCTTAAATGTAATGGCCCTTCTAATAAGCGTCTGCTACTGTTTCATATGAATGTTGCTGTATGAATATTTTATATAAATTTTCTGGTTTTGCTGTTATTCATTTTCTAATCTTCATTAACAATAATTGTTCTGATTTGTTTGGCATTTTTATTTAACTTTATTGAATTATAAGTCCACAAGTTCGCTCTTTATTTTAGACTTCTAGTTAACTGTGTTCTTTCTACAGTTCTAGACCTTCCTATTCATCACATAATATTCTACCAAACTTCACTATCTTTCATCATCATTGAATAGATGATTTTAAAACAAAGTAAAATATTTATTTTCAAAGAATTTGAAGAATGTTAATTTTGAAGAAGAATCCCATGGTTAATTGGAGGACAACATTCTAAATAAAAGGGATACCACAAGAGGAGGATTTATTTTCCTTTACTAAAATTTTTTTAGAGTTATCCTTGTTAATTCCAGCTGTCTACAAGATATTTATCATGCAAAGCATTTCACAGAATCATAGTATCACAGAATGGGTAAGGTTGGTAGGCACCACAGGGGATCATCTGCTCCAACCTCCCTGTTCAAAAAAGGTCATCCTAGAGCACATTGCATGGAGTTGTGTACAGCAGGTTCTTGAATATCTCCAGTGAGGAAGACTCCACACCCTCTCTGGACAATCTGTTCCAGTGTACAGTCCCCTGCACAATGAGAAACTTTGTCCTCATAGTCAGGTGGGACTCCCTGTGCATCAGTTTCTGCCCATTGCCTCTTGTCCTGTTCCTTGGTGCCACTGAGCAGAGCCCGGCTCCATCCTCTTGGCATCCTTCAGATGCTTATTTTAATGAGATCCCTTCTCAGCTCTCTTTTCTTGAGGCTGAACAAGCCCAACTTTCTCAACCTTTCTCAGAAGAGAGATGGTCCAGTCCCTTAAACATCCTTGTAGCCCTCCTTTAGACCTGCTGCAGGAGCTCTATGTCTCTTGTACTGAGGAGCCCAGAACTGGACACATCACACCAGATAAGGCCTCTGGAGCAATCCTTTTACTAGGCTGTCTAGAGAGGCAGGATAACCTCCCTTTGCCTCAAGGCAATATTCTTCCTAGTGCACCCCAGGATACCACTGGCCTTCTTGGCCACAGGGGCCCATTGTTGGGCATGGGCAGTTGTCACGGATAGTATGTTGTCCACCAGGACCCCCAGCTCTCACTCTGCAGAGCTGCTCTCCAGCAGGTCAGCTCCCAGGGTAAAATTGGTACCTATGTAATCCTTCCCCAGTTGTAGGGCTCTGCATTTCCCCTTATAGAACATCAGGGAGTTCTTCTCTGCCCATTTCTCCAACCTGTCAAGGTCCTTATGAAGGCCTGCACAACACACTTTGGTATTGGCCACTCCTCCCAACTGTGTATCTTCAGTGAATTCACTATGAAGGCATCTTCCCCTTCATCAAAGTTAACAACAAAGAACTTAAACATACTGGGCCCAGTATTGAGTCTTGAGGGACACCTCTAGTGACAGGCTTCCAAATAGACCCTGTGACAGCGATTTGGACACTCTAGAATCTGATGTCCAGCCAGTTCTCCATCGACTGCCCACTCTTCCAATCCACACTCCCTGAATTGGCTTATGAAGGTTTTGTGAGACAGTGCTGAAAGCCTTTCTAAAGGTAGACAGCATCCATTGCTCTCTCCTCATCATCCAGGTGTTTCATTATAGAAAGCTGTTGGGTTGCTCAAGGATGATTTAACTTTTGTGACTCTATTCTGACTTCTCCTGATCAACTCCTGTCCACATGGATAGAACTGGCCTCCACAATGAGGTTCTCCATCAACTTTCCAGGAATTGAGATGATTGGTAGTTCTCAGTGCACTCCTTCTTGCCCTTTCTTCCAGTGACATTTGCTTTCTTCCAGTCCTCAGACACCTTTCCTGAACTCCATGACCTTTCAAAGATGATGGTGAACAGTCTTGCTGATTTCCACCAGTTCTCTCAGCATCATGGATGCAACCTGTCAGGGCCTGTGGACTGGTGGGTGCCAAGTTTGCCTAGATGATTCTAACCTGAGTCTCCTTGACCAGGAGTCATGGAGAATTGGGTTAAAATCTATCTGTCTTCCAAGTTTCATTTATCCTGGTCTCCTGGATTGGAGTTTTCTGAGGGATGATCTTGTCAGTGAAGACTGATAGAAAGAAAGCATTCAGTAAGTCTGCCTTCTCTGCATCCTTTCTTACCAGGCTGCCCTCACTAATAAAGGACCCACATTATCCTTCTATTATTGATGCACTTGGAAAAGCACTTCTTGTTGTCCTTGATATCCTTGGTGAGATTTAATTTCAGGCAGATCTTGGCCTTCCTTTTTGAGGTTCTGCTTACTTTGACAACCTCTCTATATTAATTCCAAGTGGTCTGACCCTGCTTTCATCTTCTCTGTGTTTTCTGTTTATGCTTGAGTAATGACAGGAGTTCCGTATCAATCCACACATGCCTCTTGCCCCTTTTTTTTGATTGGGATGCAACATTCTTGAGCCTGCAGGAAGTGATCCTTGAATATGAACCAACTCTTTTGGACCCCTGTCACCTGCAGGTTGCTCTGTCCCATAGGATTCTTTCAAGAAGATTCATGAAGAGGTTAGCTCTCCTGAAGTCCATGATTACAATCTTAGTGGCTGCCCTGCTTCCTTCTCACCTGATACTGAACTCCACAGCCTCATAGTCCCTTCAGCCACGTCTGCCCCCAGCCTTCACCAAAGACTGAGATGAATTCAGCTGGTTAGAGCACAGTGCTAATAACACCAATGGCTGTGGCGCCATTTACTCAAGAGTAGGACTAGCTTGATGATCCTTGTGGGTCCCTTCTAATTCAGAATAATCTCTGATTGTCCAACAAGGCCTTCCCTCTTTATTAGGATGAGGTCCAGCAGTACATAGTTCCTGGTGGAGTTCTCCCCTACCTGAAACAGGAAGTTGTTTCTGGATTGCTTATGCTTTGCAGAGTGCCCCTATATCCAGCACATGTAGGGGTAGTTAAGAACCATTGTCTCTGCTTTGAGCCACCTGTAGTAAACCTCATCCACTTCCTTCTCTTAATCAGGAGCTTGTAGCACACACTCACAATAGCACCTTTATGGATAGCACCCTTTTATCCTAATCTATATGGTCTCTACTTGCTCATCAGAGACAGATATAAATATATTCCAAGTGTTGTCTGACAAGGAGGGCAATTCCACAGTAGAGCATTACAGTCTTCATGACATAACTTTCCTTTTTGAATTCTTGAAACCAAATCTGAAACCAAGCTAATTACATCTTCTGCCTGCACAATACAATGTATCATCATAAACACAAATTTCACATGCATTCTGGTCTTTCAGCAGCAGTCTGATGAACTAGAAGCTTAAAACTAATTGCTTCTACAAGGAGATGATGAAGATTGAGGAAATCACTTCAATGGCATATATTTATTTATCTTAAATGCAATGACACAGACATAATTTTAATATGAATAGTGCTCAGTACTTCTCTTATTATGTTAAGGATGCACCATTAATCTCATGAAAAGCAATGATAGCTGCATTAACAATGAGCAGTACTCCCTTTTGATAAAGACATTAATTGTTATTCATACTACAGTTTTTTTCTCTGTAACCAAAACTGAACTTTACAATCAAGAAAACATGGGTTGGAGTAACAACTTGTTTGGCTCAGATTTTTTTGAATCTGGTATGAGCAACCCTTTGTTTCTTATATCCACAGTATGTCTTTTCATATAAGTGTAATGGTTTCATAACTATAAATTACAGATTCACACAGGTTCAAAATCCTCTTGCTTTTAAGCATTGCATTTCCTGATGATCTTGTTTTTGTTAATTTCCTTAAAGAGAGAGGAAGTGAAGGGATCCTTTGCAGAAAAAATGGCCAATCTTACAACCTTCATGCCCGCAAGGTTACCAAATATGGTAACTATGAAATCAGAGCTGATTTAATTAATATGGTCTCTGACATTTACGCTACTTAAACACACAGGCACTTACTGAAAGTATAAAGTTTAAAGTATAGCCATAGTAGTCAGAAGTATAGTAACTCCTGAAGTCTCCCTGAAACTAACAATTAAAAGAAGCCATCCCAATCTACTAAAAAAATTGGTCCATGGGCATAAGTGTCTCAACTTCTTAGTCTTATCTTCCTTCTTTCCTCCTTCTTTTCAATCCAAGTAAGGTAAAATGAAGATATTCTGTTTTCAGTTTCAGGTATCAGTTAAACTCCTGTTCCTTACCATAGTAGTTTAATAACCTGTCACATGGTATCTTAGTCTAAGACAATTAGAAGAGGCAAAGACTCTTATATGTCTCCTTTAGTTTTAACCTCTAGATACAAAGGTGCTGGGTCCCCTGGGATAACAAGATGGAACAGATTACCTTCCTCCCAAGATAGTGTCCACCTATCCAGTGAACCAGAAGGCAAAGACAATATGGTGGAGAATCACCTCTTGGCTCAACCTTCCACGGTAACAAAAAACCTGGAGGGCAGGGGCTTACAAAGGAGATCAGGGGGTGGATGGAAGCTGCTCTCATTTCTGGAAAGCTTCGACCCCATGGTGTTGGTATTAACATCTGCCAGTTAGGAAGTTTCTAACACAGTTTTGAATATTAGAATTCAGATGGTTTATTGAAGCATGCTGGTCACTCAGAGGATCCTTCCTCTAACTGAGTGCCCCAAGCACTGGGTAAACAGAGCTTTTGTAAACAGTGGTTATATATTTATCAGCTATTCCCACCTACTTGAAGTTTATGCAAGTCACACCCTCATCAAAGTCCTTATGTGTTGCTTTGGGGGTCTGTCTTCAATGTTCAGTGTCCTTTTTAGGTGGCTGTTTCTTGACCCTCTCTTTTGAGTAAGTGCAGTATTATTGTTTCTCACAACTTCTGCTATGTCAGTCTTGCATAGTAGGACTGGCATCCTGATTGCATTTTGCCTAACTAACTCATATTTGTCTGAGTTGCATCTTTTATCTATTTCTCCAAGGCTGTGCTGTTCTACTGTCCTTATTTGTGTCAACCCTGCTTCCTTTCAGCAACTGTGGAGGTGTGTGTGTGCGGTCAATGCTGCCACTTGCTGCCTCCTCTTGCCACCCACTGGGCTCTGTTGGTGTCAATGGAGTCTTGAGTCACTGCCTTGATGATGGGTGGGAAGAAAATGGGCTGGCTGGTCACCGAAGAACAGCTCCCCTTACCCTGCTGGTCCCAACTACGGTTCTGGAGCTGTCACTTCAGCACCTTTTGGCTTGGGAAGGGCGCTCCTCACCACCTTGTCCTGCAGAACTGTCCTGAAAAGGCTTGGAAATGGGAAAAGACCTGCTGATTATCTGGTGCCAGGGTCTGCCCTTCACTTCACTGAGACAGAAAAAATGGACCCATTTTCCAGTTATGGCCATTATTTTTCCCCTGTTAAAACCACACCAATGAGTGTGACGTGAGTGGTAATTGAATAGACAGCACTGAAACCCTCAATACCTTTGTCTCTGTACCCAAGACACATAGTACAGAACGTTAGTGAATTAAATTCTCACATATTTTGTGCCTTTTTACCCTTATATCCCTTTTCTATCACAATATTTCAGTCCTTTGCAACCTCCTATCTTTTCTGATAATGCCAATGACCAAGGTGACTTGCCATGCTAGGTGTATTGCTGGTGCTATATTTGTTTTGCCTGGCTAGATAGAAAGTAAGGTGAAAATTGAAAATGCAATATCTGATTTTCACTCAACTTATCCTCAAGTAGAGGTGTTGCTGTCTAACCAATTTATGATCTTCTCTGTATTCTGAGAAAATTAATTGTCATTGAGACATGTCAAGTTTGACTGAAATTACCCAGTAGAGCAAAGAAAGCATGGGGGCAGGAGGACTGATGAATGTGCAGAAACCTGATAAACACTGAATGTCTCATGTCTTACCCAGGTTAAGAAAAGGCATAAAGACTATATGACCTATTTTATATCCCACCTTTATAGGATCAATTAGGAGCCATTCTATAACTGCTTTTAGTCTGATACAGTTCCAAGAGTCAATGAAACAACGATTGGCTTTTTAACCAAAGTAGTTGACTCTCTGTCTGAATTTCCTGTTTGATGTTTACTTGCTTCAGTTCTTAAGAAATTGTCAGCACATCTTTACTTCTTATGTATAGTAAAGGAGGTAAAAACTTCACTTCTCTCCTATGCATGGCTCCCTCAAATCCATTTGGTCACATAGCTGAAGTCAGTAAGTCAATGATTTTAGAAAAAAAAAAGTGGTGTTGCTCTTCAAGTGAATTTCAAGCTCATTTTATCTCTTAGTTGATGAATTAACTGACATGTCATAAATGTTTAAAGAAATGTATAAAGAAATAAATGTATAAAGAAATTGCAGGAGGCATATACATAACCATTTTCTTACCTGGTCATACCATTTAAACCAGTCTTTAAACCATTAATGTGTATGTAACACACTACTGCATGTATTTTGACTATTTGCTAGCATTAAATTATAATGCTGAAAAGGCAAATCTGATGCACTCTATTCCCTAGTGAAAAAAGTACTCATAGATGTATATGCATTTACTCTACTAATTATATATCATCAAATCAAATACCAGTATTCAATATTGTTTTAATCCAGAGAGGATTTTTTTGGTGTTTCTGTTGAAGCAACAAAGTTTTCAAACTATTAGCAGCCTGCATCTTTTGCCAGTTTAACTTAGGAGAGGCATTTATTTTTGCTGGAGATCTGAGATCAGAAAATAACCACATGTTTAGGCACCAAAACTCAGCAAGTAACTCTGAACTTATTCTGTCACAGTTTCAATAAATCCTATCAGATGTATTGAAATAATAGACTCGGTGATATATTATGCTGATAACTCCATCAAGCATTTGATTTATGGCTAAATATTGACTTAAAACCTTGCATAAGAAAAAGAGGTTAAATGAGGAAAAATAAGTCCCCAAGTAATTTGAAAAGATTCACCCTATAATTTGCCTGGTTTGTTGTCTTTACAGCTTAAATCCATTAAAATGAAAAAGCTAAGTCTAAACATGAAAAGCACAATTAGAACATTGAAACTGGACCATTTGGGAAAGTATTTTAAAAAAGGCTTGAAACCATAAATTGAAAATCCCCGATCTCTCAGATGAGAAACATCTCAGGTGGAGATGGAGCTGTTGACATGGCTTTCTTGGTGTCTCCTAGGTGTCAGAAACATTTTAGGATAAAATCAATTAATCAGCAGCTAGGTAGCAATCGTGCTTGAAAGCATCTATAAAATTGAATGCTTCATGTATTCTGAAGGGATCTTTTCTCTGAAGGGATCATTTCTCTAGAGAAGAAACAATTTTCATATCTGCTTTCATCTCAGCAGTCTTTTAGATTGTCTGTTTGATCATATTTATAACAGTAAATATTTTCCTGGTTTATTTACTCACTATTTCTTTAATATAAAATAATCTTAATTTTGTCTTAGAAACAAAGCTTTTGGTGTTTTAAGGGCAGTTAAGATCAACGTGGACCTGCAAGTGGCAATTTTCCTCCACTCTGTTGGAGGTACAAAAGACTTCGTTCAGGGAAGTTACCTGGAGTGCCCAGGTTACTCCTCTACTTTGAAGTGTCCCTGAGAGTAGTATCCTGCAAAATAGTTTCATTTTGTTTAAAGACAATAATGTCTCTGGGAAAATAGACATTGTATTAAATTAATGCTTAATGATGAGTCTTTTCTTGGTGGTGTCTCTGTATTTGCTACAATGCTTTCCAAAAAACACCCTTTTATTGATGACATGTTGAATAGGCAGTATATTTGCAGGATAAGATATCATCATTGTCTTTTGTCCATTTGTTGGAAATGTCCTTAGTAAAGGTAAAATGTTTTTATGTGCTAGGCTGTCCAGGAATATGTGGATGTGGCTGCACAAAACAGTGTAAAAAAGTAAACACAATTACATTTATTGAAGTTTAAATACTCATAAAGTAGCTCAACTGTTTAATTCTGGATATGATTTTAAAATTATTTAATATTTCATGGTGCACATACATATTCAACATGTAAAGCAATAAATTCAGTTTGCTTTCTGTTATCATACTTATTGCACAAGTTTCTCTGCAGTAAAACAAATCTGCGAGCACTTTAGCCGAAGCTTTGTGCTTAGTACTTTGCAAGGTGACATCTAGCTACTGAACACTAAGACTGTTGTTTTTCTAAAAGACTGGTATTAACTGATACCTTGCCAGCAATGAAGTAAGTGACTGACATGCAAACTAGTCAAATATACAACCTCACTTTAAAACAATAGGATACTTTTTTGTCTGAAAGCCAGATATATAAATGCTCATTTCTATACACATTTCTTATGCAGCCAAGAATCAGGCAGAGAATCAGTTGCAGCTACCTCAAACCAAGTCTGGGAGACAAATGCAAAATGTTGTCATGGTTTAAGCCCAGCTGGAAATAGAGCCCCATGGAGATAGTTAACTACCCTCACCCAGTCCAATGGAGGAGACAAAAGGCAGAGATCCAGAGGTGAGGTAAGAACCATTTACTGCAAATAGCGGTAAGATAAAAAAAACAAAGCTACAACATCAATGTTAATAAAAAAAGTAAAAAAGAGGGTGATTTACATACAAAAATGCTCACCATACCAGCTGACCTGGTCTGACACTCTGTGTCTCTCTGAGACAAAGAACAAAATGGGCCTTGCTCCTTCCACATACTGTGTTTGCTCCCTCCCAATCTCAGGCACTGAAAAACAAGTTTCTACAAACTGCTCCGTTTGCCATTCTGTACCCCTAGGAAAGGGTAAAATTGCCACAGATCCCCCTTTTTTCTCCACCCAAAATCATACCCCCTTCTTCTCAAAATTAAGTATCCCTTCTTTCCCCTAGGTGTTGATGTGGGCAACATAGAACAAGAACCTAGACATGTCTATAGGGCCAAAGGCTTTGTCCCCTCACAACCTTGGCCAAAGCACATGTATGTACAGGACAAAGAGCTCTGATAACCTCAGGAAATTAACAATTGAAAAGATTAATTTTCTCTTAATTCACTTGTGTCATTTTGCCATGCCACCTCATTCTGAAGGAATGGCAAGTACTTCAATAGACAAAGCTGAAGAACATCTCCTCTTTCTTATAGGCTTTCTGTCTGTTTCTAAAAAGGTTGACTTTATTAAGAACACAAACATGGTTGAATTGCTATCACCAATTCTTATAAATATTATGTGCTGTGGATCTTGACTTCCATGATCTTTTTTTGCTGTACTAGTAACAAAAGTCACCAGAGCTAGCACATAAACAAACTTAATAGAAGCGTGACTGTCAGCCCAGTTGTGTGAACTTGCTAAGCTGAATTAAATGGCAAATATAATCTAGTGGCCTAGAAGCAGAGAGAGCAGCTTTGATTTCCTCATATTTCCCTTCAGAAAATGTCAGCATTCTGCTACTATTTTGAACACACACTATGCCCATTTCAGTCATAATTCTGTCACTTATAATTTTACTGGTGTTTGTTGGAGGTCTCATTATAATCCTTTGCACACAGCCTCTCATGAGAGGTTCTCTCATGAGGAAAAAAAGGCATAACACTTATGGCATGAGGTATGAAGCCATAAGGGCACCACAAAACCACAGAAATGTCCAGTTAAAAAGAGTGAATTCTGCTTTAAAGAACAGAGCTGTATATTCAACACTCTGCCGCACCAGTTTTTGGCCTAATGTTGTGTTTTCTTGTCTTTAAGATGCAAGTACTTGGAGAGGTATGCTACAATACAGAAGCTGGAGTCATTGATAAAAAGAAAAGAGTACTCCACAACAGTAAAAATCCTGATTAAATAAAAAAACCCACCACAGTAAACTTCTGTTTTAGCAAGCGATGTATCTAGAGACATATATCAGCACATGGCAGGAAAAAGGCCTTTTCAGTCAAAGGCTTGTCTCAGTTTACTAGAGACCTAATATACACCCCTATAAATTACTTGGCACTATTGGTAAATTTACTATGCTTCTCTATTTTCTACTTTCTCTACAGGGCTTGTATTGTTACAACAGGTACAAATTATTCTCACAAAATTTAGGAATTCCTTATGGTCATCTACACTCTCACTACTGATGTTGTCAAGGTCTCTGCACTAGGCAAATATGGGATCATAGAAAACGCTCATGAAAATGGCATGAAACAAGTCCATGGGTGGCACAACTAATTTTGACTGAAAATTTAATTTTTTTCACTTTTCAGAGGAAACTCAAAAAACCCTAAGGGAGGCTTGTTTTTATGTAATGGGAAAAAAATCAGTTAAAATCATAAAAAACAAAAAGGAAAATTAGAATGATTATATGACTACAAATTGCCATTCCCAAATTTGCAGTGATCAATATTTACTGTACCTAAACTTTGGAGTGCAGCCAAAGAGCCAGGGAGGGATCACAACTGAGACTGATTGCAAAGCAGTGTTCTTAAATCAATGAAATTCTCTTTCATTGATAAGTTTTCCATTGCCATTAAAAGCACTTTGGAGCAATACAGAAGACTTTTGATTTTTGTCAATGTGCAGAGTAGGACAGTACACTGATCACTTTGGGCACTTGTACCCACTTACTCCTTAATTGTTGAACTGCAGATTGGATTTTAAAAAATGATGACGTTTCTTGCTTGTTCACTTTTCTTATCACAGGAATTTTGTGAAATGATAGTAAAAAGTCTACAGTTATCTCTACTAAAATAACTTTAATAATTTTGATCCAAATATTAAAATTATTAGAGATATGAGTCTGCCTGAAATGAGGTGCAGACAAGACCATTTGCTGAAACCAACAGCAGGGATTTTTATTTAACAGTAAATGTGAGCTAGAGGGAAATAAAAGAAATAGGGAAAAGAAAGAGAAGGAATAAAAGTAGAAAGGTATACAGTCACTCTTCACTGGGTCCCACAACAAGGCTTAGTGATGCAATTTCAGTGTGTGGTGGTCTCTGTCTTGTTCTGTCATGGGTGAAGGAAACCCTGTCAAAGTGGTGGAGGAAATCCACAGAACAGAGGACTCAGGATCCTCCCCTGAGGGGTGAGGAGTTTCACACTAAACGAGGTGACATTGTGTATCACAGGACAGTTCAGGAGTCTTTCACACCTTCCAAGGCCAGCTGCCCATTACATCAATGCAGTTGAGTCCATCATGGCCCATCAGCAGAGCTGAAGACCTTCCGCTATGCTTGAACGTCCCTGTACTTTCCTGGCAGGGGAGTTGTCACAGCTGAAATCACTTACATAAGGGTAAAGAGACAGTACCCCACTTCCACACTTCTTTTCTCATCTTGCTCAACACTGAGCTTGTAGCCTGAGGTGGTGGGTGTGCTCTGCCTTCTGCACCTGGGTGATTGCTTTGCACATCAGCAGCTTGACTCCTGATTGTTTTAGCCATCAGCATTCCAGGAAGTCTGTAAACCACGTTCCCAAGACTAGGAGGAAAGTATTTGTGTAAGGGAGAGGATGTTTCTCTTACTTGTGTATGACGTCATGAGCTCTTGAAGACAAGAGATATTTTCCATGGGCTTGGATTACAAGAGAACTCGATGACTTCCTTCATCTTGTAGAATGTCCAAATTAAAATGACTGTCAGTGATGTGCCTCTAACCTCATTAGATGTTCACTACTTTCTGGTCAGTCTGTCCTTCCTGTTGGATATTTTTGGTCCTTTCATCATTTCTGCCCCATAGCTGCCCAACAGCAGCACATTGTCTTTAGGGAGGGAATTAATTTTTCTGAACATGGCTAAAAGCTTCTGCAAAGCTTGAGTACAATCTTGCTTTTTAAGTTTTTCTGTATTAAAAAGATTTTTAGACTATGCTATATAGAGTTGCTATGAAAAATGTAAAAACAGTAATTTTATCCTCTTGAAAAGTGATTCATTTGGCTGTGATTAAGATATTCTGTATTTAGACTTGAACTGTCCTGTTCCCAGTGTACAAATCAGCTTTCAAAAGCATACAAATCTTATTCATGACTTATTACACTGAGACATCTAAGTGTTATGGCAAAATGCCTTTTCAGATATTTTGATACCTAAATTTCCTGCATGGTTTCAGTTGTCCTTGTTTTCTGTCTTAGGCTTTCTCTGACAAGGACTGGCATGCTAACAAAAGAGATGATAGGGTGTAAGATTGTTTTTTTGTCTGCATAATGACTCTAGGACCATGAACAGGTCCAGAACATTCCTAAAAGATTCTTAAACATGGATGATAAGCTCAAGGTACAGGTACAAAAGGGACTAACCAATTGATTCATTGCTTTGATTTAATTTGTTAACAGAGAGGATCTTGTGGCTGAAGTGGTTGTTGGTGGCAGTCCTGACCACAGACATTATGCAGCAATCTGGTGTCAGCAGGAAAAGTGACAGAAAAGCTTCAGTCTGGATGTGAGGAGGGCAGACTAAAGATTACTCAGGGAACTACTTAATCACGTCCTCTGGGAAAATGCTTTTTAAGGTACTGGGATCCAGCAGCGCTGATCACATTTTAACCTCCTAAGAGGGCAGGAGCAGGAAATTTCAAAATGTCAGAAGTCAAGCAGACAAGACAGAAAGCTGGCTTGGATAAGCAGGCATCTTCTTCTGGAACCAAGGCAAGAAAATAGAATGTATGGCCAGTGGGAGCAAGATCAGGTGATGTGAGGAATACAAGAATGGTGCTTGCCACCGTAGGGAGAAACTTCATGTAGCCAAAGCTCAACTGGTATTGAAGTTAGCCAGTACCGTGGGGGACAAAAGAAAGTGCTTTTTGCAATAAATCAATAGTAAAAGGCAGTTCAGTAATGACTTTGTCCTGCTTGAGGAGGATGAGGATGGAGACCTCACAAAGAGGGACAAGGCAGAGACATTTATTACTTTCTTTGCTTCAGTTCTCAAGACTAAAGATGGGCTGTGGGAGTCCCAGTGTAATGAGCTGGGGGATGTGACAATGTGAGAGATATGCCTGAGCTGAGGCTGTGAGAATGATGAACTCCCAGTTACTCCTGAACTTGTGCAGGATTTCCCCCTCCAGATGGCTGGTGACTGGTCACTTTGGGCTCCCCAGGGCTCCATCCTAGCACATGTTCTCTTTCTATATCTTTGTGAACAACTTGGATATGGGACTCCAAATTTGCTGAGGACAATAAATTCGGAGTTGTCCTCTCCCTCTAAGGCAGAGACGCCCTGAAGAGAGACCTCAACAAATTAGAGGCTTGGACAATCACCAACCATATAAAGTTTAACAAAACAAGTGCTGGATTCTTCATCTGGGACGAGGCCACCCTGGATGTACAGACGGACTGGAAAATGAGAGGCTGGACAGACGGACTGTAGAAAGGGACCTGGGGGTCCTGGTCAGTGGCAAGTTGAATATGAATCAGCAGAGCCCTGGCAGCCAGGAGGGCTGAGTGTGTCCTGTGGTTCATCAGGCCCAGCATCACCAGCCAGGCAAGGGAAGGGGATTGTCCTGCTCTGCTCTGCACTGGGGCAGCCTCACCTTGAGTGCTGGGGGCAGTTTTTGTCACCACAACATAAAATAGACATTAAGCTCTTAACATCTAAACAAGGATGGTGAAGGGTCTGGACGGGAAGCTATATGAGGAGTGGCTGAGATGTCTTGGTTTGTTCAGCCTGGGGAAGAGGGTCCTGAGGGTAGACCTCATCAAAGTCTTCAACTTCCTCAACAGGGAAAGTGAAGTGGCAGGCACTGATCTTTTCACTCTCATGTCCAGTGATGTGACTTGAGAGAATGGCATGAAACTGTGTTGAGGTTGTTTGGTTGGGTATTAGAAAAAGATTCTTCACCCAGAGCATGGTTGAGTACTGTACAGGTTCCCCGGAGAAGTGGTAACAGCACCAAGCCTGCTAGAGTTCAGAAACATTTGGGCAACACTCTCAGGCACGTAGTGTGATTTTTGGGTTTGTCCTGTTCTGGGCCAGGATGTGGGCTTCGATGATCCTTGTGGGTCCTTTTCAAATCAGGAGGTATTATGATACTAAGATTCTTTGACTTTCTTTTTTTTTTTTTTTTTTTTAATGTCAAAATGTTACTGTTTTACAAAAGTGTCCAATATGAATCTTATCTAATCCTTAACCCAGTAACATTGCTTCTGTGTTCCATAATGAATCAATGGTACATTGTGACTTGACTGAAATGCACTGTATTTTTCAATCATGTCCATTATGTATTATATATATGACTTAAAGTCAGATACCAATCACAGATCATAAGGTTATTGTACTTCCACTCTTAAATCATTTTAGTAAAGTCTATGGTGAATATTTCTATTAAAACTTCCTGTTGGTCTGTGTCCATCAACAGGGAAATATTTTTGAATTTTAAATGGATACAAACACTGTTATTGTGTAACAGACTCATGACGTTAATTTGCACCTGAGAAAATGTAACAAATTTTAGCCTTCAAATGTACTATTTTGTGTTTCAATCTGTCTTCAAGTAAAGAAAGCGTATTTTGCATGTGATTTTTTTCTTTATATTTTTATGGAACTGATAACAGTGTAAGTTCACCTGTTAGCCCTTGCTGGGGCACACAAAATATTTGAGAGCTATAGGATTATGAAGATTACATCAGAAAGGAAAGGGAAATACAGTGTACCTCACCTGTACAAAAAACAGAATCTGAAATTAGCATTCTCACCATGGAATTACTGTAGGATACCTCAACATCATTTTTGTGGGTTAGATTCTGGCTATCTTTGGTCACCAGGTAAATACTATTTCTAGGAAAAACATTTACTATTTGATTTAAACCTCTGCTGGCTGTTGTTTCTATCAATTGGTATCTACAGAAAGTTTTGTGTAGGAACTAAGCAATAATAGAAAAGGCGTCTTCTTTTGGTAATTCTAGGACAAGAAATGTTGTAAACTCAGATTTAATTTAACAGCAATGGAATGGTTAAGGAGACCTAGGATATAACTTCCTTTCCTCCAGGACCACCAATATGGGTTCCATTTACCTCTGTGCAACATTACACTACAAAACCTCAACAAGTGCTTTTTTTCCAAGCAATTTGTTTGTTTCTTACATGTAGCTGGCAAGAGCTATTTCTGTCACTTTATATGGCAGACTTGTTTAGATGGATAATAAGCACAGTAATTTCAGTTCCCAGGGCAAATCCTAATACGTCCCTCATCTTGCAACACATGAAACCTATACTGAATTATATAGCAAAGGACTTACATAGATTCTGCTAAAGCCTGCCATAAATTTCTTTGTCTTTGAACTTTGAACATACTGCATATAACAGCAATTTCTTGTGCCAGTCCTTTAGATTTTGCAGTAGGTGTTCAAAAGGGAACATTAATTATTCGTAAACTTGTTCAAAACCCTCGGTTGCATTTTCATTAGTGCAATTTGTGGTACTCTCGTCACTGTTAAACAGTAGAGAAAACTGAATTATATTTAAAACAAATGAGAGAAAAAGTTTCTTTCTTCAAAAATATGCATTCCTGATCAATGTAGTATTCTCAGCCAGTGCAAAGGAAAAATAATTTATTGGGCAGATCTCGTCTTGTGGAAAATAAATACAGAGAAAAATTCTACTTTAAACCTAATTACCTATTACCACTGTAAGCCTTGGGGGAAGATACACTTCAATACATCTTTAGTGGGAATTTTGCTTCAAAAAGAGAGAACACTTTACCCAGTCAAACCCCAACATCTGTCACTGCTGCTACTGACTGATCTCTTAATCACAAACTATTTGTTTCAGACTGGCTACAGGGTTTAAGCTGATACAAATATCCTCAGAAGTCCCTTTACAATGCAACTTTATGCAGATTAAAAACAAACAAACAAACAAACAACAAACAAACAACAAACAAAAAACAAACACCACCCCCTTTTTTATGCCCAGAAAAATTACAGAGAATAGGCTCAATATCACTAGGCTGGACCGTACAACCAATAGCAAATGACACCAAGAGTAGGTCGTGACACAGTGTTTTCGGCTATTCTTTCTCTGTAGGAGTCCTGACATCTTTTCATATCTTTGTCTTCCAGTAGGATTTACTGTGTCATTGGGAATATTTTTTCTTTCCTTCCTTTTTTTTGCAGTTAGACTCAAGGCTTGAGCTCCAGACGTTTTATTATTTTCATCTCAGATTGCTGGCACTTGCTTTCTGCCACACAGTTGTAAAGCTGTGTGTTTCTGGCTTCTTGGTTCCCAGTTTGGAGGCTGGATTATCATTTGCTTGGCAGGGGTGGCTGTAAGCATGTGGGATGGGTGCTGCTGCATGGGGATCTGCAATTTTGGAAGCTGTTTGTCAGTAATGCTTGGCAGCCCTTTCTGGCTTCAGCAATGTGCTAGGACCCCACAGGCATCTTTAAAGATGAAATGAAAGAGCTTAGCAGTTGTCCTAATTGCCAAATCCTGATTGCATCCTAGGCCACACTGCTTTGCTTCTTCATTCTTTTGGTGGAGACTAGAGTGCTGAGTACCCAGTTATCCCTAACTAAACTCTGTTCCTTCTCATTTTGGAGTCACCCAGATGTCATGTCCCAGCATCCCTACATTTTCTGTGTAGTTACAGAGGTTTTCAGGCCCAGCACACCTGGCACTGCAAAGAATTACAGGGCTATGCACCCTGTAAAGCTACTGAGCTACTGAGTGTACTTCCTATAAGGCACAATAATTGGAACATGTGTCCAGGAGGCCTCTGCCTCCTGTACAGAACCATCAGAGGTCACTTACATTGCAGAGCAGGAATTGGAGAAAAGGAAGAATTCATTCTCCAACAGAAGACACCAATATTCTTATTAACACTCTTGCCTGCAAAGGCAACGAAAATTGGAATGAAAGGAATTGCTGTCATTTTCCCAAGTATGTAAAATGAGTGCAGTAAAGAAACCACATTGTTACAGCTGGCAATCATTAGTACTGGCAACACAGGCTTGTCTTGACAAAATTATAGTAGTAATAAACAGTGTCTTGCCTTAAATAGAAATATTCTGCTTTCGAAGCTTTCTGCTTTTACTTACACAGGAAGTTAGGATTTGCTAATTTGTTATTGGATCCAAAGTTCTATGTTGTGTGCTACTAGGATTTGGTGAGATTTATTTTGTCAGCATTTTCTCCTCTAAAATGTAATTTAATTAAATAATAAAATTGAAGCATTTTTCTGAAGACATACTTGTTGCTACAAAAATGAGATTGTGAGAGTAAAAAAAGCAAAAATGATAACATTTCAAAAATAGTCACTTTGATTTCCTAACATATTAATTAGCTGGCATTGTCTACTACATTTAAATACTTGAAATGCAATGTGTTTCATGATTGAAGTTCATGGTAAGTTCAGGGTTTTTCAGTTCTGGAGAGATGAGTTCTGCCAACTCAAACAAAGGGACTGGAATGTGGCTGGAGCTGCTTTTGCTATAGAGAAAGCAAGAGAAGCAAGAGTATCACCAAGAAAACAGAATGGGTACGAGTGGGGTCAACTTGAGGTACATGGCACCTCCAGCTGCTCTCCCAGTAGCAGCAGGAGTCAAACTGACTTCTTGTGCTTGGGAGAACCAAAACCTGCAGCAGGCCATTCTTTTTGTACCGTCCATTTCCACTACCTGCAGATTCAGGAAACAGACTTTATGCCCTTGCATTGATTAGATGATATGTTGTCATTTCTCTTTTTCAGTGGCTAGATAAAGAAAGATTCATGGTCAGTGGATGCTAACATCTCCATTTCAGAGAAATGCATAAATATTTTCCTGATAAATTCTAAGTGTTCATCTAAAGAACAGATATTTACAGAAGGAAGGTGAGAAGGACTATCTAGATTTTTCATTCTATATGAGCTTATATGTAGTGTTCTGTTCGATCTCATGGGTTTAGGTTCTCTTGGTTTTTTTTGGATCCAGCATTTAGACCTCAGTTTTCAAATATAATTTTTATTAGTTAGTAGCCTCTGGACAAACTAAGAACTGGATACTGATGAGTCATTCTCTTAGCTCTTTCTTTTCTCCATATTTTTCACTTCTAGAATTATGGGGAATATAGCTAACTCTACTTGTTTATGTTAAGAGGTAACAGAGTTTAATTCAGCATAGACCTGAAAAGTATCTTCTGGTTTAACCACTTATTGTTGTCACCAGAGATACTAGGGTGCATTTTCAGCAGGGACCACCTGAGACCCACTTCTCCATGGCACTCTAAAGTCAACACACTTGACGTGAAAAAGTTGTTAGCAGAGAGTTTGAGAACTGCTGGAACCTGAAACAAGTTCTTACTGCTGATCCAAGACCACCTGAATTTGATTATTCCTTTTTTTTGGATAGGTATGTTCCCAGAAACTACCAAGGTGAAAATTAAACCTTTTGTTTATGATTGCCGGAGATGGCTTATTTGGTTGGTGGGTGGATTTTTTTTGTTTGTTTGTTTCCTTGTGTTTCTATATTTTTTCCCTATAGTTACATTGTCAGTTAGGATTACCTCTGAATTTTTTTCTTCTTTCTCTAAATCCTAACCTAGTACCTAGAAATAATTTTAAAGTATATTTAAATTTCAGTGTGATTCAAAAAATGTGAGTATGGATGATTCCTTTCCAGTCCTACAGAAGAGGGCTTTCTGAAATGTGGCAACATTCTTAATAAGGAATGAAGAAAAAAAATAACCAAACTAAAAAACTGACACCCACCCCCACCCCCCCCCCCCCCCCCCCGAAATAATACCTTAGTGATGGAATATTTATCTCTTGGAAGAAACTAAGAAAATGAACCACTCTTAGCTCCCAGTGGTGAGGGAACAGCATACAACTGGTGCTGCTGATTTATACAGGTCCATAGTATTATTCCAGAACCTTTACCATTGAAAATTTCTCCATGGAGCCTAGTGTAGGAAAGATTGTTTCACCTAATATGGCCTTTGAAATTGCCATATCAAAAGAATATATTGAAATGAAGAGTATTACCATGTTTATCAACAACCTGGGTGAAGGGATAGAATGTACTCTCAGCAAGTTTGCTGATGATGCAAAACTGGGGAGAATCTACCTGAAGACTGTGCTGACATTCAGCAGGACCTTCATGGACTGCAGATTTGGGTGCAGAGAATCTCAGTGAGGTTAAACAAGTGTGAGTGTAGGGTGCTGCATCTGGGGAGGAATAACTCCCAAGACCTACTGGAGAGCAGTTCTGCGGAGAACACAGTCTTCATAGATGACAAGTTGATATGAACCAGCAGTGAGTCCTTATGGCTAGGATGGCCAATGGTATCCTGGGGTGCATCGGGAAGAGTGTGGCCAGCAGGTCGAACATCTGGAATGTTGTGGTCAGTTCTGGGCTCCTCAGTGCGAGGAAGACAAGCAGCTGCTGAAGAGGATCCAGTGGAGGCCATAAAGATTGTGAAGGGTCTGGAGCATCTCTATTGTGAGAAGAGACTGTGGGAACTGGGCCCTCCAGTTTAGTCTGGAGAAGAGAAAACTGAAAGGGGACCTCATTAATGTTTATAAATATCTCCCAGGTAGGTGTCAGGACTCTTTTCAGTGGTGCCCAGTGACAGGACAAAGAGCAAAGGCCTTAGACTAAAACACAAGAAGTTCCCCCACAACCTGAGGAAGAACTGCTTTGTGTTGAGGGTGGCAGAGCAAGGAACAGGCTGCCAGAGAGGTCGGAGTCTTCCTCTCTAGAGACATCCAAAACCCACCTGGACAGGTTGCTGTGTAACCTACTCTGCATGACTCTGTCTTGGCAGAGGTGTTGGAATAGATGAACTCTGGAGTTTCCTTCCAACCTGAAAAATTATGTGATTCTGTGAAGTGTGTAGGTGAAGGAGACATGAAATGAAACCTAAGAAACATTATTTTTCCCAGCAAATTTTAAGAAATATGAAAAAGAAGGAGAGAATTTCCAAGTAAAATACTTCCTGGTTTACAACTACTTTTGTTTTGTTTTGTTTGTTTTGTTTTTTTCTGGCAAAAGTGGCTTGGAAATATATATCAAAATTGCTTCTTACAGCCTAGCATATGTTCTCAGTACAGCCAAATGAAAAAAAAAAGAGAAGTAAACCAAGCATGATATTTGGAGGCAAATGTGGAAGAGATGATTAGGAAGGATAATTTGGAGGTAAATGTAATGCATTTTTTCCCAAAAGGTTTTTTATCTACTTAGGTCTGTACAGAAGGAATTATAGGTTATATATGTGTAGATACAACCTTTATATAATCTTATTTATATCAACTAAGAACTCGTCATCACAAATGGTTTTGTTCCTCCCAGGAGTCTACAAGTTTAGTTATGAGGATCACAGACTTTTCTATGGGATAAGAGGATGCCCATTTCTCAGGAGATAAATAAGATTATGAGTCTGCTTCTATTTCTATCCAAATCAATGCTAAGTCTAAGTATCAATAGGCAGAAACAAGGCTTGTGATCACATGGAACATCTGTGGCAACTGAGAAAGGAAGACCATTTCCTGACTACTACCCCTGTGCCTTAACTACACACCTCTTCTTTGCCTCCAATTGTTCCCTCACTTGCACAGGAAGTTACACAAAAGCTTCACTAGGTCCATGACAAAAAGTTGCATAGTTCTGCTTTCCTTCTGCTTTTGTTCATTTACCTAGCTGGTGAAATGGAAAAAGACAATGATAAATTATCAAACAAGACTAAGATAGAGAAATGGTAAAATTCCAAAAGTTCAGGCTGTTCTACAGAGAAGCTGTTGAATGTTTGCAGCTAGACAAATCAATTGTTTCTGAGAGAACACTGATATACTGAACTTGGCGGGCTGTGAAATTTTAATGCATTTGATCCAGTGTGTTTATCAAAATGTACTCCAAAACAATATGCAAATGAGGAATCACAACTCCCGCAGTTTTATGAGCTTTCTGGAGCTTCTGATGTAAGACTTAATTTATTCATCTCTTCATTGAGTTACTTCTTCATTTTCAAAGAAGATTTTCTTTCCTTTCTTGTGGATTGAAAGATGTTCATCGCCAGACACTTTCTGATGCCAATCCACCTTCACAAAGAGAAAGCTCATTTTCATGAAGAAGTTGTGTTTTTCCCTAACGATACATTTTTGGAGTTGTGTTCTCGACTATATATTGCAGAGAATATGATTATAAGCTTGTCTTTTCTCTAAGCTAAATAAATTACAACAATTGTTCCAACACTTTCCCAGTGAAATCTAAATCAAATCTATTTTGACTCATTTAAGGTATCTAGGTAGACTAGGTCATATGATGCTTGCAACTCAATGCTCCCTTACTTCTTGGTACTGTTCAAAAGGTAACTCGGCTTTTCTGTGTAAAAACTGGAACTTGCTTACACTTGTTTTGTATTAATCCAGTTTTATCACATTCTATGAAGTCATTGAAGTTTTACTAAAAATGCTGAAAGCAAACTGAACACTGAATTCACATTACTTATCTAGAGTCCCTTTTTTAAAAGGAGTCACATAGAAAAGATGAGAGGTGACGGATACAAATTACTCCTGGGGAGATTCTGATTGGACACAAAAGGAAAATTTACTTCACAATGAGAACAATCAGCCATTTAGAATGATCTCTCAAGTGAAGTGCTGGATTCCCCAACAGTAGACACTTTTTCTCAGCAGTCACATTTCAGACATTGTTCTTGAATCCCTCTTTTAGAGACTATACAGCAGTTCAGGGCAACTAAAGGCGACGAAAATTAGTTCCCCACCACACACATATGCAATTCAGTTTATTCCACTTGAATTAGAAACTTTCGGTGTGATGTGGTATTATACAGGAGCAAAGGATGGAGCAACTGGCTGAAATAATGACCAGCTTCTCTTTCCAGTAACACATCTTATGGATGTTACAAACTCTTTCAGATACTGAACAGCTTCACTGTGACATCTGAGGTCTTGTTCTGTACTGAAAGTAGAAACAAAAGTTGCTGCTTCCTTCCTCTGTTATTAATTTATTTAAAAGCCGAATCAGTTTTAAAAATGAGTAAATGATTTAAGAAGTGAGTGTGAAAATGGAAAAGTATTTACATCCAACAGAAAACATACTCAGAGTTGAGCTGGCAGGGTTTACAAAATTTTGGTCCTATTTATGATGCATTATTTACAGTCTTTATTTTGAGTTTTATTCTAAGTTTAACAGGTGGTGAAGAGGGTAACTCTTGTCAGGTGGTGCTACACCAGTTGAAAGTAGCTTAGGTAAAAAGTTGCAATAATAAAGTCAGAAGGTCACAAAATTATAGAATGTTTTTGGCAGACAGTGTCAGATATACCATTATATCTTTTGACAAGCTAGTATTTAATTTTAGCTAAAAAAATTAGTGAGGTTGAGGGAGTGGGAGATTTCTTTCGAAAGTCTGAGTCTCTTTTTGACATTTAAAAAAATGAAATGTTTTTAGTTTTTATTTTAAAATGGATTTTCATTTACCTCATTAGAAAAACCAAAACAACAACAATAACAAACCCAGAAAAAGCACCTATGTGCTTAGGAAAAAAACTCCCAACAAATAACTCTGAAGATAAAAATAAGCCAGGGATCAATAAATAATAATTCTAACTTCAATAAGTTGAGAAAACTGAAGGTAAGTATTGTGAATATTGTATTGCTCTAATACAGCAAAATCTACAAACTCGTCTGTAAATTGCTGCTGAAAAGATTTAATGAGATTTTATAGAAATGCTCATTTAAATAGTTAGCATAAGTGAAAATTACCAATATCACACTTTTTCAAACAGTTCATACATGATGAATCAGCAGACAATAGGCGACTTCTGAAGCTTATACTTTCTTAAAACAAGACTTGCACTTGGTGGCCAGTACGATGTTTTATTCCTGCATAAAGTGACTACTCAAATATGGAGGCTACGCTGTTACTGACTCAGGTTCAAATAAGGTAAGTCTAAACATTTTTACCCTGTCATGAACTTAAGTGTTTCATATTTTAATTGACAACATTCATATCGTTGAGCTTTTCATTTAGACTTTGATAAAATCTGCTCAGAAAGGCAGATGGCAGGCTGTTATTTTTAATTCACAAGCAATGTTAAATATATGCCATATGTTATAGAACTTTTCAGGCACAGCCTTTTGAATGCTATCACAATAAACTGACAAAATTACATGAAAGGGAAATCTGATAGAGAACAACACTATTGCAGTTTACATTTTTGAAAAAGGAATAAAAATGACCATGCTTCCTTCTTGCTAAAATATAATTATTCAAATCACCAAACAATCATTGAAACGTCATAATTGGTGCACAAAGGAAGTATTTGTGGGCTTGTTATCTATTGTCCTGAATTTAGGAAAGTCTCCACACTCACTACCTGCACTAAACGAGATGTTTCCTTGCAGAGAAAACGTTCATGATGTTTTAAGCTGCTGTATGTAGGCAGCTTCATGTGTAGTTAGTAATAGTAATGAAAAAAACTGGGCCGAAGTAAAAATAGTTTTTAGTGTACTTTGAGGTCACAGCTATTGTCAAAAGAAACATTCAAGCTACAGCTTCCCTAGAATGGCAGCAGTAGCAGCAATTGTAAAGCAACTCTGAAATATTTTCTTTGTCAAGGAAATTTAGCTAATGGTTATATGGAAGCCCAGAAACTGCTGTAGCAAAGAGAAATATGCCGGGCTTTGGTAGTTAGCGGGAGACCCATGTTTGAAAAGGCTGCATCCAGCTTGTTTCTGAATTGCACATGGACTTCTGGCCTGTGAGTTTTCAGGAGCAGCTCAAAGAGACAGACAAGGCAGTGTGTACAATAACAACCTTTTGAATTCAATGTGATATGGAGAGTGAGATGTCTCCCAGGGAGTGAATAACAACCTTGCAGGTCAAAGCTGGGGAGAATGGTGTCTTAGAAATATTTGTGCATGTGAACAGGGCTTGCAGCCTCACTTATCTTGTGGTTAATTGTGCCTGAAGCTCTCCCTGGAACGTCCAACAACCAGCATTGAAAAGGGAGCACATTCAACAGCTCCTGTGCATCCATGATCAGCCTGGACGGGTATGATGGATATGTCAGTTGGGCTGTCATAAGCAAGCATTGTTTATTTGGTCTTCTGTTTTGCATGGTAAAGTTGCTGGGGTCCTGAATTTATTCAGATGCTGTACACTGCTTGGAGCCACTGGAAGTAAGTTTTAAAGTAATGGTATAAATGTATGTGCAGAATGCCAAGAACATTTCTATACAGTGTAGAGATTGATGAATTATTCATTATGAATTATTCATAACACAAATTTTGACATTTTTCTGGAATAAATTTCCATTTTTTTAATTCTTCACAATATGACTAAATAATTGCTGAACTTTTTATTATCAATCATCAGAATACTTTTATAGATTCTTGGTTTCTTTTTCCATTACTACTCTTATTGCATTCAATGACACCTGATTAATCCAGCCACTTCTGTAATTTTTATATCTTGGGCCACAAAACCAGTAAACTAATGAGATCTGGCAGTGCTATGAAGGCTGTTAGAGAAAGTGCATACATTTCTTATTTAGAAATATTTCCTTTTGTAAACATTCTTGTATGAGACTAGATTCACAGAGGTTAATTTCATTATGATAGAAAGGTTTCTAGAACTTGCAGTTTTTCAATATTGTTTTTCAATATTGTCATTGAGAGGACTACCAATTGAAGTGGTTTCCAAAGTACTGGCTGACATTCACATTTCTTAAATGGAATTGATCTAAATCTAATTTTCAGGTAAATGTGGGATTTCTTAATTAAACTCAGTGAAGACATATGACTGCAAAAGCTGAATAAGAAACAAATAAACACAGAATCAGAACCCATTTTCAGTGGTGTTCAGCTATAAATTGGGAGAACAAGTATAGATTCAGAGCTATACAGTGGTTAGTGTCTAGAAATTGCTTGTAAAGATCTACAGAAAAAATCCTCATCTTTCTATCAGCCCTCTACTTGGTATGCACCTAAGGAGAAAAACTGCTACTGAAACACCAGAGCTTTTGAGACTTACCAGTAAGCAAAACAAAAAAGGTAAAAATGTCACAACAAGGAGCTTCAGTCAATGAACTCTAGATCTGGTGGCAGCTTTAGACTCTATCTGCTAAAAACATCAATCACATATAAACTCCCCTAGATGCTCTGGGCTAATTCCCATTCTTGCAAGTTAAGTGGTTGGGTGAATAAAAATAAGATTAAAAAAAAAAGAAAAAAAAAAGATAAAAATTACAACCTTTTCTTGCCCAGTTTCCATGGAAATGAAAGTGGAAAGACTGCTGGCAGTCAGCAGCTGAGTGTGAGAACTCTCGCTTGCAGATGTCAGTTCCTCACTGCTCGCTGAAAACTGGAAGTGTTGGTTTTAAAAATCAGCTGCAAATCATGTCTTCAAAACTCTGAGGATTTAAAAAAAAAGTTGATTAACTGGTTTTAAAATGGGAGCATTTAAAATGTAAAAGTCTTTACATTTCCATCCACCTGGCTGCTGGGACACATTCCTTCCATAAGCAAAAAAAGCAGTGACTATATTTTCAGTTGCTATCTTCTGGATTTCACTTTGGTTTAACAGTTTGAGTTGATTACTTTGCTGACTGCTGAGAGCCTTCCCCACTTAAAGGAGGCACATGCTTTCTTATTGGCTTAGTAAAGTACTCATGGATTCTCTTTAGATACGGATTGCTAAGATTTACATTAATTTAAGCATATCAGGGAAATTAATGGATCTAGTTTTAAATCAAGATGTTTACATATAATATCTTTCCAGTAAAGATTACTAGCATATTTGAAATAAAGACTGAGAAACTTTCTAAATGTCTTTCAAGAGTCATACAGTTTATACCCAAGTTTACCATTGTTAAAGCAAAAAAAGTAAATGAAGATTTTTCCTTCATATTACAAACAAAAAAGAGGGGAACATATGTCAGTTATATCCAATGTACATTCTCTACAACATGTGAAAACTCTCCTCAATGCATTTATTCCACTCTGTATCTTAACAGGCAGTTTACTGTTCTTAAATGCTAGATGGAGAATAATGACTGTGAGGGATTTTCCTGAAGATCACAGTCTCAATACAATAATGATTATAATATATAATTTTCCCTGGAATGACTGTCTGCTAATGGTCTGAATGAGAAAGCAACTAACTCATTCGCAAACAGCATCATTAGGAGCTGAGGCAAATAAGCAGCTGATCTTGCTTGTTGAGTACACTGAAGCCTTGAGACTAGTTTTCCATGTTTTTCCTTACTCATTAATTCAGTTTTTGTGGCTGCTGTGGCAGGTGGAGTATTTTATATTATTGTCTCATTAATCAGTTGTGGGTTACTGAGGAAACTCTATAAATACCTGGTCAGGAGACAGAGACAGTATAATCCACGGCAAACCAGCCATACCACCACAAAGCTGCAGTGGAACCAAGACCTTGGTAAAAAACTCGGAATACTGTGAGGCATCTGTGAGGGTATCACCTATGCAATGAACAAGATTATCACTTAAACCATGTGAATATAAGAGAACACAAAGCAACACTATACTTAACATTCTGATTGTATGGTAATGAGAATAGCAGATTTTAATACACAAAATCTCCTAATCTCTGCTTCATGGTCTGACTCAAAGAAGCTATTGTTTTAATTCTCTGTACAGATGGATTTCACAATTAGAAAATTTCCTGTTCTTATTTTAAGTTTTAAAAGAAAAATAGAATAAACGTTGCTAAAAGCTTTTTTTTTTTTTTTTTACTCCCCTTTTTAGCTATACTGGCTTCAAAATAGCAAGATTAATCAACAATTACCCAGAAAAGAGATTTAGTTAAATCATTGTGTGTTTATTTGGTTAGAGGGTTATGCACACAGAAAGACTAGAAACCACTGCAGCAGAGGAACTTCACTAGTGAGGTTGTGCAGGGCTCTGTCCTAGAGTCAGTTCTCTTCAACAACTTCAAAAACAACTTCGATGAAGAATTGGAAGTAATATTTAGTTTGGCGATGACACTAAACTGGGAGGAACTGTCCACTCCCTCAAAGACAGAGAGGCCCTGCAGAGTGACCTGGACAAACTAGAGAGATGGGCAATCACTGTATGAAGTTTGACAAGGACAAGTGCTGCATTGTTCATCTGGAATGAGGCAGCCCTGGATGTACAGACAGACTGGGTAACGAGGGGCTGGAGAGAAGGACTGAGGAAAGGGACCTGGGGATCCTCATGAGTGGCAAGTTGAGCATGAGTCAGGGATGCCCTGGCAGCCAGGAGGGCCAAGCATGTCCTGGGGGGCATCAGGCACAGCATCACCACCTGGGCAAGGGAGGGAATTGTCCTGCTCTGCTCTGCTCTGGGGCAGCCTCACTCTGAGTCCTGTGTGCGGTTTTGGCCATGACAATTCAAAACAGATTTTAAGCTGTTAGAGAGCACCCAAAGGAGGGACAAGAGGATGTTGAAATATCTGGAGAGGAAGTCTTTTGAGGAGTGGCTGAGATCCCTTGGTCTGTTCAGCCTGGAGAAGAGGGGACTGAGGGGAGACCTCAGTACGGTCTTCAACATCCTCACTAGGAGAAGTGGAGGGGCAGGCCCTGATCTCTTCATTCTTGTGGCCAGAGACGGGACTTGAGTGAACAACATGAAGCTGAGTCTGGGGAGGTTTAGCTTGGATATCAGGAAAAAGCTTTTCCCTCAGAGGACCAGTGCAGGAGCCCCAGGGAGGTGGTCACAGGACCAAGCCTGACAGAGTTCAAGGAGTGTTTGGACAATGCTCTCAGGCACATGGCTCTTGCAGTATTCTGCACAGGACCAGGAATTGGACTTGATGATCCTGATGGGTCCCTTCCAGCTCAAAATATTCTACCATTTTGTGATTCCTGTCACACTCTGCCTGAGAAACCTGAGAAAGAATGCTCCGAGGGCATACAGGACAGCATATTGTTTAAGATTTTTTTTTATTTTATTTTTTTTTTACTGAACATCGTACACCAGGCACTTAGAAGATATTTTGCCATGTGTGAACTTTCAGGGAGAGAGATGAAGCTGTTAAGTGTTCTAGCTAGTCAGGAGTGGCGTAGTTTTAACCAAGTTCATAGACTGCAGTCGAAAAGCAGTTTTCAAAAAGAACTCAGTTTCTTTTTTTTTTACTATACACTACCTCATAGTTACCAGTTCTCTACCCATGTCTTGCTACCAGTGTATGCCTGTTTTCATCCTTCCTACTTGTTAGGGCTTCTAGTCTTTTCCTTTGGAAAAACCATTTTTTAAGCGATGCATATGATGAGATTGGTCAAAATATCTATTCCTGCTAGGGTTTGTGGAGAGAGGTGCAATTATCAAGGGCGGACCACATTGACTTTTTTTCTTACACCAGACAAAGATGAAGCTCACCTTCCCTGGGTAGCTGAGCTATGTCATTGTCCATAGTAAGGCCTGTAACTGTAAGTGATTCAGGCCTTTATTTCTTTCCTGAGGCTTATTGATACTGTCTTTACTCTTAAAGGTCACTGTTTCCAACTAAAATGCTTTTATTCTTCTCCCTTCAGAGTGTCTTCCAATCCATTTGTAGTTCTTTCCCATCGTCTTCTCTCTTCCAGACCCTTTGCATTCCTTGTTTCCTCATGCTTTTTAAACAGGAATCTTCCATTGATGCTGAGATGATTTTTTGCCCTTTTTTAAATACACATTTTATATATTCTCTGTATGCTTAGCTTACATATTTATAGTCGGATACTGTAACTGAGTTCTAAGATTTCCCTAGGCAGGAGGATAAAATCTTGTAGAGGTCTCCCTGATGAAGGCCTGAAGTCTTATGCTATCTTGGTTCTTCATGGGAACCAAGGCCAGAACCAGTTCCCTAGGACATATTTTTATAAACAGGATGACACTGTAGAAGTTGCCAGAGTAAGGGGATGTTGCTATATCAATTAAGCTTCTCATTGTGGAATCTTTGTCAGATATGCTAGTTTGCAAAGTCTATAAAGATTGTGCATGCATTGTGTGCTGCATTTTCTGTGTTTTCCACCTTGAAGAGTTGTCCACCTTAAGGATCCTTATTAAACGAGATAAAACTGCTTTTTTTCCTCTTAGTGTCTGTCTCATAATTCTAGAACCAGAGAAAAAGGCAACACCATAAATGAAACCTTATTTTGTAGTACCCTTCTCTCAGTTGATTTTTAGGAGGCTTTTCACAACCTGAATGTGACATTCAGTAAACTAAGAAAATAATGCAGTCTGATTCTATGTTCTGAGGTGTGAAATGACTTTTTTGCTAGTGGAAAGGCTTTTTGCTTGCACCCGCTGACTTATGCTATACAATATTTCTTATTTAACTAAATGTATCTTTTGAATGCAACTGCAGTAGGAGTCTGTATAGGAGGAGGGGGCATGCCTAGTCCACACTTATTTAGCTTCGACTTGGTGTGACCAGGGAGCTGATACAGCATGGTTTGCTATAATAGGAATGTCACAGCTCCCAGAGCTTTTCTTCTCCTTTTTATGGCTTTCCAATTTGCCTGGCTGTCCTGTTTCCCTCAATATAATCAGCTATTTGCAGAGGTGGTACTGCCAGCCGATGATACTGACACTTGGCTGATGTAAATTAATTTGCATCATTAGTTTGATTCGTGGTACTGTGCTGCTCTCAGGGCACTGATATTAAACAGTGGGATCACAAAATGAGCTGAAACTCATTGCAACAAAGTAGTAACTTCCTAAGACAATGACTTCCCTCTCTGTACATAAACTTGTAGTTCACTTTGACCATGACATACGTCTAATTTGAGAGTTGGCAAAAATTAAGTATGTATTGCAAACAAAATTTTTAAGGTACTTATGTGACACTTTGGACAATTTAAGCTTTAAGTTAGCTTCTTAGTGCTTCTATAAGCATAATGCCAATATGACAAAAACCCTTAAAAAATGTGGTGTGGCAAAGAATTCATATTCACCTAGCATCTGAGATTAGGAAAGATCACAACACCAAAAGCTACATATAAAAAAATGGAAAGCAGCATCACATTACTGACAGATCACAACTTCCGGCTTAAGTGGACACAACCGTTCTTCCATATGCCATTCCATACTGTTCCTGGGTCAACTTTTTATTTATTTCAAATATTTCATATATCTGTAAAGTAGTGGGCTCTTCCATTATCAGACTGATTGGTACAGGCATGATGGTACAAAAGGAGAATGATAGAGTTGCAATTTTTTGATAGTATCAGTATGTAAGTAGTAAAAAATGGGCTGTTGTTTTATATATTGACAATACAATTGTCTTTTTTTTTTTAATCAGGTGCTTTGTCATTTTTTTCTGATTTGAAAACCTTCCCCATTCATTTACTTCTCATTCAGCATTCCTAAACATGAAGACCCACAACACTGTGATCAAAAGACGATTTCCATTAATTTCAGCAGTCTTTCAATAGAACTGAAAGAAAAAACAAATTATCACAAGTATGTTGTAAAACAGTTTACATTCAAATTTTAATAGAAATGGGAAGAAATACTGCACTTATTTATGTTCCATAACCCTTGTCTCCCTGAGATAATCAGAAACATTTTTCCTACTCTTATTGGGACTGTAGAGGAAAAGAAAGAGACAGAAAAGTTCTTTTGAAATGCACATCTGAAATCTTGGAGTCCATTACCAAGTCATTAGTGTACACAGCCCCCTGTGATGAAATTTTATTTAAAAATTGTTAATCTGATCTCGGGAGCTATTTGGTTCAAGCAGGAACCACTGCTAATTTGAACTGATTGGTGGTACACATTCCTAGTTGTATTACTTTTCCTGTTTTCTTCCAACTGGTTCTATCTAATACCTCAGATGATTCAGGCTTATCTAAGTTTTGGAAGAAACATAACTCCTTTTTGCCAATGAAGGAACTTTAAAATAGTACTTTGATTAACTATCCATGCCCTCTATCTGCAAGACTTCTTCAGTCAAATGCTCTGCCACTGCAGCTCATGACTGTGATCAATCGTCC
The DNA here is from genome assembly GCA_025920805.1 of Petroica traversi. NCBI lineage: Eukaryota > Metazoa > Chordata > Aves > Passeriformes > Petroicidae > Petroica > Petroica traversi. The sequence goes on from JAHLSL010013373.1 coordinate 1,876,009, forward strand.
CAGTAAGAAACTTCTTTAGGCAGGCAGGATCAAAACTACATCTAGTGAGCCAATGCACCCAACCAGATTTCATACTGACCTTCCCCCAGGAAACAGAGAACTTTTCTTGTCATTTGCATACAGCTGCTAAGTGTCGCTCAGTGCACTCTTGAGTTTCCCCCATCAGCTCCTTGCAGCATTTTAATCAATAATTTCTAACAGCAAATGACAACAGTGAGAAAGGCCACCCTGCTAACTGTAGGAATATCATAAAAATTGAGAAATAAACAAGAAATGTCACAAGCTTTCCCGTGAATGTTCCGTGACATACTGTTTGTGTTAGACCGCTAATCAGTCTTGATTCTATGACAAATTTGAATACTAATCCCTTCTGAATAGGGATTAGGCTTCAGCATGTAGAGGAGGGATTAATTAGAATTCATCTCATCAAGACACAGCTTGAACAAAGTTGCACAGCACTCTGTACCTCAGACCTTTCAGTGCTGACAACCAATTGCCTAACCACCACTGAGTGGCTAAAATCAACAAACTGTAACTTATGAATGCCCATATTTTCTCAGTCAGAAACTGATGATATGTTGTGTTGCTGTCCAGAGAGGACTATTTTTAGGCAAAATGCTTTCTGGTTACAATAGAAAAACCATCAAACAGTCCTGAAAAAATGACAATAAGTAAGGGAAATTTCAGTGGAGATCATGTTGACAGAGTATGAGCATGAATGTTTTGAGGCCCCATCTGTTGATTTATGTATCATTGGCCCACTAATTTCACTATTGTGCAGGCTCACAATAGTGAAATTACTTCATTGATTCAGCATGAATCAGACTATGTATTAATGCATTGCTGGAATGCCCTTTCCCAGGAAACATACACACTCAGGAATAGCTTTGACCTTCTCCAAACCGTATTCATGCAAAGGCGATGGTGGCTAATGCAAGAAGTGGTATATGCTTAAAAGCAGTTTCTACTTCTTTAGCTACAGGGTAGAATCAATGAGTATTTTGACCACAAAATTAGTAGGGCAAACTCTCCAAACTTTTAGGACTCTTTTCTCAGTGTGAACTAAATTGGCGTAGCTTTGATGAACACATGGAGATTTACTGATCACATAAGCTGAATATATTTGGAGTAGTCCATGATGCACTCTGCCGTTGCACAGAGAAACATCCGCAGGCACTCTGAACTAAAGTACTTTGTTTACAGCAAATTGTGCATGGCTATGCAGCACTTATAGTTCTGCATACTCTACAAGTGCAGTATAACCACACTCAGGGAATCTCTCACAAATAACTCCCTTTCTCTGTCTGTCTGACAGTACCCCAGCAAAACAGTAGATGAAGAATTGAGGGCAGAACAAAAGTAACCTTGAGACAGGTTCACAGGTTTTAGCTTGTAAGGAGCATTTCACAGTCCAAGTCTCATTCATTATAAGCAGCGAAGTGTTAGTTAATTAATTTGAAATGTGAGTAAAAAATCAAACAAAAATTCAAATGTAGAATCCTAACACTGTCACACCAGGTGGTGTTGACCACTTTTGCAAGCTTTAAAATCAATGTGCTGATCTCACTGACCCCATAATGGGGTTGCTTCATCTGGAACATTAGATATCGACCCACTTGGGTTTTGTACCTTTGACATGCTCTTCAGTATATTCCCTTCTTTTGAAGACAACTTCAATCTGTAAGTATTCTTTCAAAGAGAATTAAGCAGCCATACAGTATGCATATCTGTGCGGGAAAAAGAAGAAACGTCATAGACTATGAAAATTTTCATCCACATCACTGTAAAGCTGTTCAGAAGTGCTGGTACCAAGCACCGTGACATGGCTGATGCTAAAGTAAATTGTATTAATAGAAAGTAACTTTCATAATTAAATTCAGTGCAAACCTCAAGCTTTTGCACTGATATAGAATTTTGGCTTTTTCAGTCAAATATCACTTACTGTCCCGAATAATTTAAATGGTGTTGCTTATTTTCCTCATCTATGACTTATGACAGAAAGACATATTCTCTTTGAGGCTGGTTAGACAGTGTCATGCAAATGAAATATACAGCAATGTCAAATGTTGAACAAAAATATCCCAACCAAAAACTACTGGCAGAAGTGCACATATGAAACCCTGGACTAGTTGCATCCAGAGATCTTGGGGTTATTGAGCATAGGTAGGAGTTCTATGCTTTGAGTGTCCTAGCAAGAACAACTGTTTCACCCAAGACAATGTCTACATCTGGATGCTGCACACAATTTTTAAAAGAACTCGGTCAAACACTACAATATAATTTCTGCTTCAATGTGCTGAAGACTTTGTCTCACAAATTCTTAAAACAGAAAGCCTAAAAACTCCCTGCATTGAGAAAACATTGTAAAAGGTAACTTATTATTGATCAAGATGTTGATTTAAAATGAAAAGTCACAAAACTTGCAGTATTTTTCTTGTTGCATTGGGTTTGCCTTTCAGGGTGTTAGAGCTAATACTAGAACTTTTCACAGAAAAAGCAGTTATAAAACTGCAAAGGCCCTTAAATATTACCGGTTCTGAACAATGTACCAATGTACTGGCTCATTCTCATAACAATTAGTGCCCAATTGAGGGAACAAAGAAGAAACTTCAGGAAGGTGTGCAAGCCAGCAAGTGCAGGGCAAAGGGTCTGCTCTGTTTTAGCATTGAAATCTGACCAATGCTGACTTGTCAAAAACTGTCATAAGTCAGGACTGAATTTGGACCTTGTGGTCAATTCAAATTGTGGCTAATCACGCAAGAGACAGACAAGAGTAGCAAATTCTTCTTCAGTAAAGTCAAGCTTTCTCTTGTTATCAGAGAAGAATTCTAAATAAATGCCATGCTCATTGTATTATCTTTCTGTTTTTCCTGTTGTCATCATATAGTTCTGACATCTTTCAGAAAGCACACATATGAAATCTTCTGTGCTGTGTAAGTTTCACACTTGAAATTTGAAGAACTTTTTAGACTACATTGAACAAAGGTTTTGTTACAACGTAGGAAAAATACTTATGTGTAGTACATAGCAGGTGAAATCTAAACAGGGACTTATCTGCTAAGAGATTGGTTCAAAAGAGGAGTTGCATAGCAATCATTTCCTAATGGAATATGATTCAAGGTATATCTGAAAAAATAATCCCACATTATCGTACACTGACACAGTGAAAAAAAGCTCTGTTACATTATCCAGCCTTTCTCTGTGCTAATACAAAAAGACAATATTCTTGAGAAGCTTGCCAGTTCAAAATTAAATTATTTATATGTTGAAAACTCTCCCATACCCTTGGGAGACTTGCAATCCACCAGACATCACTTCCAGACTAGTGTTCCTGATCCTGATCCTTCTCCCATCTTTATTCTAATACCCTTAAATTAATTATGTTTCAACACCTGTGAGTAACAATCTCAATTGTGTGACAGTAGTTATGATGTCAATTGCTCATAAATGGTTTGGGGTTTTTTTGATCATTTGGCACTTTTTCAGTCAAGCTATGTACAAGCAGCTTGTCAATTTTCACTTGTAATACTCCTCTTTTTGTCTGCTTATCTTCAAGCTGTTACTTTCAAAATTCCATTCATATAGAAAGGAAGTCTCCCAAAGTGCCCATATCTGGAGATTTAAAGCCACTGTAAGGTACTTAGAATAACTTTCTCTTTGAATATTCCTGAATGTGTAGGTGAAAATACATCAATTTTTGGCAGTATTTTTTCCAGCTTAAAGCTTGGCGAAGCATCTAATCTATTTTGGAATGGTCAAGGTCTCACCACTAAATTATCTTGGAATTAAAATACATGAAAGTGGTTGGAAGCACTCAGAAAAGCAGCCGACCACCCAGCTGGCTCTACTCTTCCTTCAGATCTTAGGAAAACCTTTTTTCTCCATCTGATGGTAGGAATCTCAAAGGAAACTCTGCAACAACCTATATTTTCTGTCCACACATAAATGTTACTTGTCTTTTATTTTATTCCTTGCACGAATCCTGCTGGACAAGGTGAGGTTTAAGAGTTTCACTCTTTGGTAGCTGTGTTTCCCTCCTTGTGACTAATATACACCTTTTGCTTTAAAAGGACTGAGGTCCTGACCACACCAGGAAATGGATTTGTACAGTGCCCAGGTGAGAGCATTTACCATGAGTAAGTGTCTGAAGACAGATAATCTTCATCTCGATGGAACACCTCTGGGGACAGGATGGGCACCAGAGTTGTAACACAGCATCTGCAGCGTGCCACTCCTGTTAATGGCCTGAACCCTCTCTGGGTGACAGTCACAACCCCTCTGGCTTTGCCCTATACAAAAGTAATGCTCTTGCCCAGGGAAACACAAAGCAAAATGTGAACAACTCTAGTCTGAGGAACATAAAAGCCAAAAGTGTATGTGCCTGAAGTAGAGACCTGGAGAGGAGTAAGATATTTTTAATCTAGTTGTTTTCTTGATATTTTACCTGTTTAACAGATCTTAAAGGACACATTTTCCAAGTATTTGTCCGCTCGCTGTGAAATCCAAATATACTTCTTGTATTCACAATACTGTTTCACAGGTTTACTGCCCATCCTAAAGAAGCTTATACTCAATTCTACATTTTACAGAAGATAATTATCATCCAGCTGAAATTGCTGACAGCAATTAAGTTTATTATTTCTATTTCATTATTGGTTTGTAAATGCTTCTGAATTTGCCACATATTAGCAATTCAGGCAGAAATGGGTTTTTTTGGGTTTTTTGGGTTTTTTATTCTGTTTGTTTGTTTTTGTTTTTAGATTATATTCAACAAGTCATACTTGCTTCAGGAAGATTTATCAAAAGATATGTCTCCACTCAAGTTAGGAAGAGACTGTCTGCTATTGAAAAAAACAAACCATATAGGAATTCCATCTTTAATACTGGGCCAGGAAAGAACAGATAGGGAAGTATACATGTTGCACCAGAGTTTCCCATTATTCAGTACATGAGGAAAACATGCTTTCACATACAGAGAAAATGCAACACAGTTAAAAAAAATTCTTTTCTTTTCAGCTAGGCCATAAGTGCTGAATGAAGCTGGGGTCTGGGAGGACAATAGATAGTATCTGACTGTATAATTAAGGTACATATATTTAAAAAGAAAAAAAGATCAAACCAGCCTCACATCCCCCACCCCCCACACCTTCTTACCAGACTTAACTTTGTTCCTGAATCTCTCCCTCCTCCTTGCTGCCAGTGGTTCAGAGACTCGAGGAATGGGGGCTCTGGTCAGTTCATCACATGCTGTCTCTCTGTCTCTGAGGCTGCTCCCTCCTTGGGTGGAAGACTCCTCACATCCCTTTCCTGCTCCAGTGAGGGGCCCTTCCCATGGGAGATAGTCCTCCATGGACTCCTCCAATGTAAGCCCTCCTCAAGGGCTGCAGTTCTACACAAACTGCCCCAGCATGGTTGGCCTGGGGAGCAGCAAGTCCTGCCAGCAAACCTGCTTCAGCAGGTTGGTAGGTCTTGCCAGGAACCCACTACAGTGTGGATTTTCCGTAGTGTCACAGCCTCCTTCAGACAGCTACCTGCTCTGGTGTGCAGTCCTCCAGGGGTTGCAAGTGGATCCCTGCTCGCCCTGGGCTTCTGTAGGCTGCAGGAATGCAGACTAGGACAGCATGGTCTTCAGCAATGGCTGCAGGGGAATCTCTGCCCTGGCACCTGGAGTACATCCTGTTTGTCCTTCTTCACTGACCTCAGTGAGAAACAGGACTGTTTCTCACTCTCATTTGGCTCCAATTGCTACTCTGCAACAACTGTTTTCCCCATAAATATGTTATCTCAGAGTCACTACTGGTGATGATAGGCACAACCAGTCCAGCAGTGGTTCACCTTGGAGCCATCAGGTACTGGCTCCATAGGACATGGGGAAAGCTTCTGGCATCTATTTTAAGCAGCCACCCTTTTCACCCCTCCCAGAACCAAAACTGTGCCATGCAAATCCAATATGGATGAATTCATAGTGTATGGGCCACTTTACTCTAGCATTTTTCCTTCACTTAATTGTACTGCAATGCATTTGTGTTGTAATTAATAAATATCCCTATGAGTCCAAGGCTTGAATCCTTCCCTCAGTGGTTGTAAGAAGATTTTCTATTTGCCCCTGCCTGATTTTCTATTTGCCACCTGTCATTATTCTTTATACAATAAAAGAAATATTACAAAGAAATTTGTATAAAAAGAAGTTACGGTGCTTCGGTGGCAAAACTTATCTTTACATAAATGGAGATTGCTTTTACTTGTGATATCTCCAGCCTTCAGTGCATTTTCTACAGTAGTCCTGGAGAACAGATGCAGAACATACCACACTTGAAGATGCTCTCAGTTTGTCTCATAAAAACACTGGAAAATGCATCCAAAAGTGGAGGGAATAAGAGTATTTGAATAATTTTGTAGCTTGCATGTTTCTGTGTTATCCAACGTGAATGATTTTTGCAGACACAGAGCCCTTAGTTCAACAGCTTCATGACATCTGAACACATTTCTAGTTTACTTCTCTTACAGCTTATTAGAAGACAACACTGGAAAGGTGTTTTTGCTGAGTGCATTTCAGTGTTGTGCTTACCACTTATTTAAGTATCTTGAGCATATTCAGAATTATTTCTGTGATACTCCATTTAATATGGGGCTCTTTCTCATTCATATTATTCCTTGGTCAATACCAATACATGGTACAACATCTATGAATTTAGACTCAGGCTACCTATCTAGACATGGTCAGCAATGTAGTGTTGGAATAAAATTTGTTCTATGCCACCCTTCAGAAGGTTTATAATACAATGACATTATTACAAGATTTATGAAATTTCTGGGCTAGTTAATTTTCTTTCCTCAGAAAGAGAGACTGTTTCTCATCATGGTATGAAATGACATGATTTTAGAGATGAAATTCTGTCCACTAATAAAGACAAAACAAGTAACTTACAACATTTCTTCCAGGTGTAGTATAGCAGTCTCATTGTTGTTATTATAAATAATCAATTGAAAAATATTGACAAATATTGAAAAATATTTTCATGTTGAGAGAATCTTGAAATATATGGAAATGAAAAAATTTGTAGCAAATAGTAGACAAGGCCATTTAAGAGAATTTTTCCCCTACAATACAGAAGCTGAGATCAAAGGAATGAGATGAGAGTTTGATTTGCTTTTAGTGCGATACATTGGCAAGAAATTTGATAAAATATTGTAGGGGTTTTTAAAAACACCTCAGCTTTATTGTTGGAAATGCAATATTGAAATTGTGGCATTCACAAAAGCACTGATAGCTGTAGAGGTATTGTTAAAAATACAAATCTAGTTAGTGGCAGATATTTTTTCATCACGTCCCCGTGATCCTTAGCTCAATAACCCTCAATATACCAGACGGATAGTCAGGGGTGAAAATAGATCTATTTTTGTGCAACTCAGTCATTTTTGTATCACATCTTCCATACTACCAATGTTTTCGTCCTTTCAAACCACTTAGAAGGGGTCCTTAAAATGATCCTTAAAGAAAAGGCCAGTGAAAACACCTAACAAGTTGTATTGGAATGATCATTAGTACAGAAAAGCAAAACTCCTCGACCTGAACCCATAAATATCAGACTTTAATATACCAGTATGTATGTATCTGCACACAATTTGGAGAGAGAAAAATATGCTTCTCATTTCTTACTTATCTCAGTGTTTTTATTTATAGCATTGAGTAGATTCTTCAGTCAACCTAAAATAACTAAAAGAAGAATAGCCTTACTATTTCTTTCCCTAAAAACTGCAGAATAAGACAGCCAAAAGTTTGTTGGTTTTACAAAGGATGGTTAAATAATTTGTTTTTCTGGGTAGAAGTTACCTAAGAAACACCGTAACTCCTTGAAAACACTGTGGAATTCCTTTTGCTTCATTAGAAGGAATTAAAGACATTGGTATCATGTCTGTAACAGCTCAAACAAATACCTTGACTTCACTAATTAACATTTTTCTACTCTTTTCATCCAACCGGAAAAGCCAGAAATTTGCTTTAGCAGGATCGAGCTTGATTGTATCTCTTCATTTGGAAATCCTTGTCACTGTTGGCATGCAAACTCGGAATTTCAAGTGTCAGAGAAGAGCTCAGAGGAAATTATTTAAAGTGAATTCATTACTTAATTTAAAAGAGAGTTATAAATTTCAATAAGAAGATTAATTAACTCATTAATTAACTCATTAATTAACTCATTAACTATCTGGTTTTGATTTCAAATGCCATGAGCTCTGTTTCTTTCAGGATACAAGCATCTAACTTTAAGAAAAGAGAAATATCTCCATATCCTCTGTGCAAACTTTTTAATTCCTTGAACAGAGTATATATTTACTAGACTGAACACATGTGAGACCATCAATTGTAGGTAACATTGCCTAGCTTTTACTAAAGACTTTTGTAAAAAAAGCCTACAGTCTCCCCTACTGCCCTAACTTAAATCAACACATGGAATGCATGGTGTTAATAAAATACATTATGATATTTTGGGCTAGGTTTGGGTGGGGGAATCATGTGAAATTCACCCTAATTCCATAGTGCAGATAACTGGTTCCAAAGTTTAAATCTCAATTAATTTGCGCTGTATGTAGTTGGAGTTTGAGAATACAGATGATGAGGGCTTTAGCCTAGCTTCAGTAGAGCATTTTGTTAGATATGAGACTCAAAACAGAAATATCCTTAGAACTCATGGTTTTATTTTCAGATTTCTCTCTTTGTCCTTGATTTTTGATTCCTACTGTTATCACAGTTTGGCAACTTCTAGTGAAAGATCTGTGTGACTGGAAACAACTTAATAGTATAAAAGTTCACAATTTAAAAAGGAAAATATTTATTTAAAATTTGTTTAAATGCAAGCACTTTCAGATGGAGTTTTCTGCAGCAGTGTTTGCTGTAATTTACTAAGTGTACTCATGGACTGTTTGGGAAGCTGTGGGTTTAGAGATGTGACACACTTTTAATTGTAATATCCTCTGTCCAGCAAGGTCTGGTAGCTGCAAGCTGACTGTGAAATCAAGGAGGTACAACACTCTGCTAAACATTACTTATTTGCTGATCTGATTGAATAACCTGATAATGCACAGGAAATGCCTGATCAGATACAGATAAGTTAGCAATGATTCTTATGTTCCTACTTTTGAAGAAAGTTTTAAGTCAGAGTGCACTATAGAATTATGTAACCAATGAAAAGGACAACAAAAAGAACATCTGCAGAAACCTTCAATGCAAAGAGTATGAGCAAGATGACAAAAAATTATTTTTGGCTGATGTTTGGTAGCTTAACCAAACAGTATTAAATACTTTTATGCAATTATTTAATTCTAGATATATGCACAAGGTATATCTAACCTGGCTTTCTGGAAACTCTGGTAATCACTCAGCTCAAGTTACTATAACAGTCATTGACCGTCAAACACTTCCCACTCTAGCAATTTTCCATTCCCTAGCTTTTTATAAAAGGAGTCTGCTGTAAGAACCTACACTGCTCCACCCCAGATAAGAGTATCTCCACTCTGGCACACAGGGCAGGTTTACTTGGCTGCATGCACACCATTGCTGCCAAGTTCCCCTTTTCTCTGAGACACCTTAGAGATAACTTCACACTGAAGACTCTGTGGGGACACTGGCATGAGAAGAGAGCAGAGTATGACTGTGTGTTACTACATCTAATGATTTACTCCATAAAAGACCAGCAGGCAGCTAATCTCCATTTTAGAGATGAAAAATAAGTACAGGGAAAGATTAAGGCCACTTCTCAAGTATGATTACTTATTCCCACTGAAATCAGTGTAAGATTTTTATTTAAATGGGCTGTTTTCTCTCAAGCCTGTTGATTAAAAATTTTGGAACATTGGACCATGCATTCTGCATGTTATCCTAGTTTTACAAAATCAAACAGATAATTCTGAAAGTGATAAATCTGAAATCTATGACGATCCACAACCAAGAAGTTACAGAGGGACTGTACAATTTTCAGAAGTTTCATCCTTTTTTCCCCCCTTTATTTATGATACAATAAAACAGTGGACTATTGAAACTGCTGTGTCTGGAATCCACTAGATTTCTATTATTAGCTAAGTCAGGTTGTTATCTTAAAAGAATGATAAATGTTAATGAGAAAACAAATGAGGAAAATGAAAACTTGCAAACAAATAATACTCTGCAATATTGGTCTTGGTGATCTTGGAGGTATTTTCCAACCTTAATGATTCTGTGAATATTTTTATTAGATTAATTTTAACACCAAATAATAGTTAAAGCTGATGGTTTATTATCAAGTTCCATGTTCCAAACATAGCTAAAATCAGGTCACATATAAATGCAAGGTGTAAATTATTTTAGGTAAGTGACACTTGTCACATAAGGATGGTATTTATGGCAATTAATGGAGATTATTTTAAATGGCAAGTAATGGTGCTAAAAACATCAGATGATTCACCCTCAAACTGAGTAACATGTGTAAAGGGCTAATATTTTCCAGTGGGAGGGCATGTCACTGAAGTGGGGAAGAGGACACTGACTGTCACAGAAGGCAGGACCATCACGAGAATAATCTTGTTATCCGTCTGAATAAATATTATATTCATTGCCAGGCCGTAGATGTGCTTATACAGAGCTTGTACATGGTAACTGGTATTCAAATAAATAATGGGAGAGAAAGCAAATGGTCTGTGCAGGTCATGTGGCTGTTTGGTAAAAAGATTTGCATTCATTTACAATTTCTTTGTATTTGCTCATCCCATGCAAAACAAGACAAAAAAACACCAGATTTTTCTATACCTTATTAATTTTGTTGGGGAAGTACTCGTTTGGTCAAGTTCATCTTGACATTTACATCTTCCACTCTACCTGGAAGCAAGGAGATAATTTTCTATGGTGTCTGTTCTCTATTTGAAATGAAACATTTCTCTACCTCTTTCATGTAAAGCCTTAATAAGTTTATGTCACAATCTTTTTCATGTAATAGAATACATTTGATCTCCAAGAAATTTATTCCTCGGTACCTCTGATTAAAAAAGGTAAAATCTAAATGTCTTTTGAAGAATTGTTCTGCTTTACCAAAAACTCAATGGAATTTTTTGAAAATTAGAGCTCTAACAGATTCTTGCTAAAATTATATGTATCTGTATACTCTCCGTGTGTGTATATGTGCAGGGGGAAGAGAGCTTTTAATTGTTTAGTTCTCCAAATGGCAAAGATCACATGTTAAGATAAGAACAATTTACTGGAAACAGCAATGAGATAAGAAAACAAACAGTAACAACAACATTATTAATAACAAAAGTGTAAAAAAAAGAGAGTGGTTCCCATAAAAATGCTCACTGATCTTGACCCAGCCATAGCCATGCCACCCCACTATTCCCTCTGGCCCAGGACTGGGGTCCTGCTGCCCGGATTGCTCTGTCCACCTTTGCTTGACTGGAAGGAGTCCCTTGTTCCTGGAGGAGAATCGCTTCCCCTGCCTCTGGCAATGGTGTGAGGTGGAATAGGAAAACCATCATGTCCTAGCCATGTTCCCTCTGGCTACTGCAAAAATTAACCCTGTTCTGGCCAGAACCAAAACAGAGATCTCACTGCTAGGATACAAAAAACAGATTGAAAAGACCTGCCGTTTGACGGGGTACACTTTTCCCACATTGCTACCAATGGACTAAAATAGTTTTGTAGAGTAAAATACACAAATTCTAGCTAGCAATGTTCCTGATTACCATACTAGCAATGCTCAGAAGACTAATTAGCTGTAATAATTTTTCGAATCCAGAAGGATATGAAAGGTTGAAGAGGTAAAGAGTGATAGAAAGAAATAGGAAGACAGGTGCAGGGTGCTGGAAAAGAGAATGTGAGAGAGTTTAGGCAGAAAGATAGTCACCACCTTGTGAATCTCACACTGTCCAGCTGATCCTTCTTCACCCAGGTCTTCTCAGGTGTTCTTTTGAAGGCACCACGTTTAACCAGTAGAAGTCCCAGGTATTCATGGGGCATAGATATTGGTCCCATAACTTGGGCTGGCAGGTATATAAGGATTTCCTTCCCCACAATGTGTAAATTTTTGTCGGGATAGGTTACTCAGATCTACCTCACCAGGCCAGGAATTAGCATCTTCCTGCTTTTGCCAGCTATGCTTATCTCAAGTCATCACAATGAGAATTCTTTGTCTGGTATTTTATCTTAATGGGAAATCCCTTCTGTGTCTTTGGCAGTATTTTGAGACAGGTAACTGCATTCTATTATAGCAAAAAGGCTGTGCTCTACTAAAGTACATGTGCACAAACTTATAGACTGCTTTGTCATTTACTCTGAGATTGAGTACAGGAACTGTCACCACTTGGATACTGCACAGGAAAAAACAATACTGAGTAAATTTATGTTGTTTTTCTATTCTGGGGAAAGACTTTCCTTCTGTGTGCCCTGTTTTACATCTCACAAGTTTGGAAGACACAAAACTGATGAAAAAAAGAAGTAAAAATACAGTTGGACCTGTATAACACCTTTTCATTTGGAGGTTGCCAAGCTTATGGTAAATGTAACAGACAGAATCTTCCACAGAGATTCACTCATCAAATATTATCTCATCTAGTCCAGGAAAATGCATGTCATGTAAGAGGAGACGATTGATTTATTTGAGCTCATGCCTTGACTTTGAAACTTCACCACTTGGTAATGGCTGGAAGACACAAATTTAGAATTTAGCCACATAGTCCTGTAGTCTTATTAGAGCTTTGTGCTCAGTTGTGGCCTCCTTTAGAAGTTGTGGAAAACTTGATTTGCATGTGGATAGATGTTACAATTCAGTCTAGGTTTATTAATTAATATTGTGAATGAAAGGCTGTTTTTCAGAAAAAATAAAAACTTTTATTGGATATAGTTTATTCCTCCCTCAGCCTTCGAGCTTTTTGCTTTGCACTATTTTGTGCGCAAGTTCTAATCTATATTTTTATAGTCTGTGAGTTTGATGCAGTTAAATCTATGGCCTTGTTCAGTGCCTGCAGAAGTCAATGAGAAAATTTGCTCCAGAGGGCTTAGAATAGGGTACAGAGGCATTTACTAACCAGACAATTAGTTGTTCTCTTTCACCAAATATATATATTGAAATACTGTGGGAAAATTTCTGATTCCATTTAAATCACTGTGAAAACTCACTAGGACCAAAATTTGACTCAGTGTAAATTAGAAATGATATAAAGAAAGTGCAGTGCTGAGAAAGAACAGCCACACAGAGCTTTGTGTATAGCACTGGTAACCATTTCAGAGCACTAGTCAAGCGGATATCTCACTTCTCTGCCAGAAGAAAAGAAGAACTAAGAATCAAGCCAACGTTTAAGAGGACTACAATCTTCATTTCTGCCTTTGTCAGAAATAATTTGTACTCCTAAAATTTTCGAAACTTTTCTGAGAGTTTCTTAAGGAAAAAAAGTCTTGCAAAGTATTTGCTGACTCTGCCTTCTCTTTCAGTTGTACACCCTTGAGGTGTCTTAGTAAAGCAGTTAAGTTGGTATGTTAAGCGTACCCTTGAAGAATATGAAAGGCAGTAAGTCTGAATGATTGTGATGTATTGAAATTCACTCCTGTTTGAGCAGAAAGGATGAATCAGTGCATAAATCATTTAATTAATGAACACTAAATCTTTACAGCAAAAGCTGGACTTGAAAATAAAAAAGAATGCTTTAGAGAAAGAAAGAGACAGATTTACCTCCTAAATGTATTTAATTTTGGAGATCTTTCAAGATCATCTCAGAAGATCCAATGCCAACATTTTTACAACATCAAAACTTGTGTCTTCTTCCTTTTTCACTGTTTTAAATTTCACTTCTAAATTCAAAGGAATAAAATGTAACCTTCCAGTTGTAGCTTCTCTTTTGTTGGCTTAAATGGCACAAGGACAGTAATTAAGCCACCCAAACCCATCAAGACAGAATTTTAGGGGTAGTGATGAAGCAGGCTGGAAAAAGGCAAGAGATACCAAAAGCAGCGTAATTTTTATTCCATTTATTTCTGTGTTCTTACACGGGATTTTTTGAGATTTAGAAAACTTTCTTCCTATTAATTTTCCCTTAGGACAATTATACTTAATCAAGGTAGGAAATGCATTTTGGGACACTAGCAGTACAGTAATATTCACTACTAGGTATGCCACATATTCATAGTCATATTTTTGGTGCAGGTCTTGAAAGAGCTAGACTTTCTTTTGAAGCTGATTTTATTAGAACTTACTTTTTTCTATGTGACCTTTTTGTTTAGTCAAGACAAGTTACTTATAAATATTTTGAAGCACATTGGACAGAATGACCAGCATTATCTACCATATTAATTTTAGAGGAAACTTATTTCAATGCTTGTGGCAAACTAAAAATGTGCTGATGTCTTTGCAGGGATGACAAACAAATTAAATTAGCTCTTTTCAGGTGATTAATCTTACTCCTTTTGATAATTCCTGCACAAAAAAGGATGGTTTGTAAAATTGGAGCCTACAAGCAGTCAATGGGCCTAGGATACTGGAGAACTGTAGTGTACAAACAAAACATCCTCTCAACATATAATATTCAACATGTCCTATTTCTACTCATTGTAAGAAAGAAAAATAATAATTATCATTATGAGATAAAACCAATAGTAATTAATTAATCAGATGGGATTAAGACTACATATACCTTAATTGGCTAGAGTAGAATGAGAAATTCAAGAATACTGGAATTCTGTATGTCACTTACTCCATGATTTCAGCATCATCAGAAGGTAATCTTAAATTACTTGCCGTATATATGTAATGATGTCAATGGAAAATAACCCCACCAAACTACCATTTTTGGGGCACTAAGATGTTTGTAATTCCTTTAGATTTACCTGAGCCGAAACCACAGGTTACAGAACCCGACAGTGTCTCAGCTGTCTGTATTGTCTTGTCTGTTGCTGCCCTTCAAGTCAGGCTACGTTTGAAAAAGTCATTGCTTCATGGTGGCAGTACACAGGGCCACCTCAGTGATTTGTTTTCACTGTGTTCTGAAACTCTCTGCCAACCTTCCCATCTGAGCACAGGGAGAAGGATCATAGCATTGTTGATGCTTGAACAGATCTCTTTAAGTCACTCAATCCAGCCCCCCC
>JAHLSL010013373.1:1891118-1927280 GCA_025920805.1 Petroica traversi
CCATATTTTCATTATAATCTAAAGGTATTTTAGCACCTAAAAATGTCTGCTCTGTAGAATATATTATTTAAATTTTCAGCTTCAACCAGAACACAATGGACTGAGTCTGATAGGAAAAGGGAGAGGGGGAAGGGAGAGGAAAAGGGGTTTCTTCTGGGGGAACCCCTTACTTCTGTTTGTCAGAGCAATTCCTTCCATAATCAACACTAAGGAAGCTCTACTGATTTAAAATAGTGTTTTCTATTGGCTAAAGTAAAGCTAATTCTTGTTTCTCAACTGAAGGTTTTTAAAACTCTTTTGATTGACAATATGGCAGATTTTTTACAAGGAATGGTTATCTAGTGGCGACTGCCATGTTACTGGTTTTTATTTTCTTTGGTATGCACTAAGAGTCCTGTTTGGAAGGTCATTACAATCAGTGAGTTACTCACAATCTCCAAATTATTCATGTGATTCAGTGATTCTGGACTGAGGCTATAATTCCCATCACTTGCAGCAGAAGCAGACTAAGGGCACAATTTATTTCATGCTGACCTTTTAATATTTAGTGAGTACAGTGAGTACAGCTGCAGCTGCTGCTTTCCACAGGTCTCCAGCTTGTATGTTTCTTCCCCCAGATCAGGACAATATTATCATCCAGCCTGCATTTGTTCTGAAGGATCTCTTTTTCAGGAAACCAATATAGCAAACATCTTTGGCAAAAAAGATACTGTTGTTCAACACCTATTCCTTCTGCAAGCATGAGATCACCTTGTTATGCATGACACTTCATCAGCCTTCTGATGTCTGTCTAACAAAGAAGAGAGAATATTGGTACTGTGCATAATACCTACTAAAACAAACGCTTGAATCCCGTTTCTTAATAGAAAAAAAGGATGAGCATCTGGTAAACTAATAGAACTTTTCTTAGGCTTATCAGAAAACAAACCAACATGGAATAATTTTAAATTCTGTGTTATAAGGCCTTTTCTTTCTTCTCAGAATTAATTATAAACCAGGATCAGAGTATCATGACAATGCACATTTGGCTCCAGGTTTAGACTGCTTGACCTGATTTGGATATCCTCAAGAGAGTTGTTAGGTGCTGAGTATTTAGAAAATGTGAGATTTCATATAGGTATCTACTTTATCTACACCACTATCATCAAATTCATAATTTTCCTGTTCAGTGAATTGTGCCCCAGATCACATTCCAAAAGTACAACTGAATTTCCCCTGACTTTCAGACAAGGGACATTTTTGCTAGCCTAAGGGATATGCTGTACTTATTAAGATGAAATGTATATTTGGAAGTGCAAACAACACTGTTAATATTTCAAGTAAGTTTGATAACGGAATTTCTGCTGACATTAAAAGCTATACTAAATTGCTTCTTGGGTTATTTTGAGAATACCTCTGCTTCTAATATGATAAAAGATCATAAACCAGAAAAATGAAAGCATTAGTAAAAACTACTTCATAAAGACTTATCAGCCTGCTATCAGTGAAACTGTTCAGACATGGTAAAATTTCAAGCTAAAAACACTGAACAACTTCATATACTTCTAACCAGCAGCGCGGCAAATCTGACATTTAAGCTTAATGAAGAAAGAGAGAAAATTTTATTTTTTTGTGACAATATAGTCCATAATAAATATTTTTGGACAGCAAAGTACTACGCAGCTCCTCAAATCCAGCCACATCTGAGAATCTTCTTTCCCTAGTTATTACCATGAGACACTTGTTCTGTGTATTGTCCAGTCCTGTAATTTCTTTTTCTAAATGTGATAGTTAGTTCCACTTATCCAATGAAACCAGTCACTTTTAGAATCTTAGTAGTTTTAAGACATAGAAGAGCTATATTCTGCATTTCTTTTCATTAATTATTTATCTTTCTGCAGGGTAAAGCACTTCACATGTTCCATTCTTTCCCCTCAAAAATGCATAGTGGACCTTGTAAAATATGAAGCACCTGGAAAAACAGGCTTAATTGTAGGCAAGATGGTAGTTATTTTCTTGTGGAGGTGCCTGCAGAAAAGCTTAGAGAAATGTTTTTGAAGATAATAATCCTGTTCAAAGGCGGCAGATTCAAAACTGTCATGTACTTCTGAAAGTCTAGGATCATTCTCATTGCAAATTCCTTAAAATGTTTCTGACAGCAAAGATTTTAGGGAAAAAAAGAAGAAGGATCTAGTTTTTCATGCAGTTTATATTTAGATCAGCATAACTCTTACAATTACAATCTAATGAAAAAAATCTTTTTTTTTCCCCCTGGAAAATATTTCAAAGCATATATCGGTTTGAAGGATTGAGTTTACTTGAGTTAAGTAATGCCACTCTTTAATTAAATGGCGAATAATGTTCTTCAAAATAAATACAGACAAAATCCTGCAAGAACTTCATAGGAGACACAGCAGCTTACAAATCTGTTTCAAGAATAGGTATACCTAATATATTATAAGCTAAAACAAAGACAATTTTTCTCATCAAAACTGCTGGAAACAAACATACTTCCTATTATTTTCATGCCATTTTCATATTGTTCTATTCTCCTGCTTGCCTCTTTGCCCCTCTGCCCTCCCCCTGCCCCTGGCCTCAGTCAGTTTACAGAAGATTTGGTACATTGTAAGGAAGTTGAGGTGTAGAAATGAAGAAATATTGGACACACAGAGACGAGAGTGTGCAAGTCAAAAACAGAAAAAAAACTTGTCCTGGGAAAAGGAATGGAATCATCTAGAAGAACATAGCTTTGAGTGTTATTTATACAGAAAATTTACAGTGTTCTCAGTATTATTTGGAGGCAATGGAAGTGATAGGAAGACAGTGGATCGTAAGGTTGGCTAATAGTCCCCACGCTGAAAACAACTTTGGCTAAACAGGTTTATATTGATCAAACCTCTTAGATCAAGAGCTATTGGTCCAAAATACTGCTGGCTGCATATAGTTTGAGTTCTATTTACAAGTCCATTAGCAGATGCTTTTTGGTTGAAAGGTCACCATGAAGAGAGCACAAAATATAACCAAAAGGAAGCAAAATAAAAAAGGATGAAGGGGACAGAACTGCTTCAAGTCTTGGGCGCTATGGAAAATCATCCAGCTCACTTCCACGGTGTACTCTAGACAACAGCCACTAGAGAGCACCTAGTTACAGTGACATGAGTACCTGTGCTGAAAGGATAGCACAATCATTAAGTAAAAAATGGGAATGATTTATTAGTTCTCAGGGATTTTGTGAGCCAAATAGTGCTCCAAACACACTCACTCACTAAGGAATATCTTTTTAAAAGGACAAGAAAACAATTTATTCATCACTTTATTAACACCAGCAGCTGGAGCTTTTTATCAGGTGTAGATCATAGCTCTGGAAGGTCTAGGACTCATGCATTCATTCGGGTTGTGATTAAAGCCACTTGTATAGAAACCATGGGAAAAAGTCTTCTCCCATTGACATCAGGCTCCCATGAAGGGTGGAGGTCAAGGAATGTATATTCAACCCTCAGTGGCCAACTATAGTCTTTTGTTTATTGCTGTAGCTCATCAAAATATCTTCATAGTATGGGATGCATGGCTGACCTCTGCAGAAGGCACTTAACAGGCTTGTGGGATTTTCTCTGTTGCTTCCAGTACAGACTGCCAGAGTCTGGACTAGAATTAGTAAAGGTACCAGCTGGACATTCCTGCTAATTGGTTTAGATGCTTCTTATGTCTTACTGAGACATCAGGATGTTTAGACTCCAGCTTTTCTGTTTAGCACACAATAGTGCTGGAGGGCACTTGCTGTTTTCCTGCTTTCTTGTGTGGTGAAAGGCAGTGACAGAAAGTAACCTGACTCCTGCCTCTATTGTGTAACAATATCAGCTTGTATTTAATAACAAACAGGAGCATTTCCCGTCAGTTCGCTGCATGAGTAGAAGACCATTCAGCCATATGTTTTCATGAAATCCCGATGGAACACTTGAATCATTATTACTTCCCCACACAAGATGATCATTAGCATACTTTTATCGGACAAAAACTTGTCTGCCAACCATAATTTGAATTTTTACAGCATCTTTATTTGTGATGCACTGAAATAAAGCATTTTGAGAAAGACAAGACTGGTCTGCTTTTTAAGACTTACTAGCTCTGCTCAGCTTAGGAGATGGTTGAAGTTTACCTGGTTTATAGAAGATAAAATTCACAAATTACCACACTCTCATATATTTAATTAAAATAAGCCAAGCCTAAACAACATCAATTATTTAACCTTCCCAGTATAAGAGCAATTTTGGGTTAAATTGAAATGGAAATGAGCTATAAAGGTGATATTAGTCGGACCAGTATCCCTAGAATCTTTAATCTGCGAGTTAAAAAAAATGACATAAGCCATTCAAATCTTTTTGTAAAGAAACACATGCATTAAGAATAGTGCTAAAAGAAGTGACAATATATTTCAAAGCTAAAGTAAATTTGTTTAGAGCATTTAGATTTTTCTAGCTCTCCTTTCCTCTGTTTTTTAAATTCAGACTTCCAATATTTGAAAATTCTTGATAAGTGCTGTGCTGAAATCTGTGCTACAGAGACATGAGAGGATATGCAAATCCAGCATCAGATAGAGCTGCTATGTGAGCAGGGCAGATCTGAACAGGGCAGCCATCGGGAAAACTGTTTTTGTAAGGTGTGTTTCCTGCATGGGCTAAAAGAGTTCATCTATGCCCATGGTTTTCTTGCTGTAAAACAACACTGCATAGCACAGATGAACCTCCATTGCCTTAAAAACATCGTTAGACATAGGTGTTGCAGGAAGGAGAAAATCACTGTCTTTGAGTGTGAATCCATCACATGTGGGCCCTGTGAAAGTTGCTCTGGACCTTACTCCATGTTTAAAGTTCTTAAACTTTTAAACTAAACAGCCTGGCTGCTGTGACTGAATACTGTGCCCAGACTTTTTCCTGCTTCTGTTCTCCAGTACTGCATTGCACCTGGAAAAATGCAGTCATTTCCCAGCCTTCTCAGCATACTTTTGTCAGCATTATGCCTTCACAAACATATCAGGTGCAAAACCTAAATTACTGACACTTAGAGAATATTGATTCATGCACTAAGACACTCTTCTTGTGTGCATTGAGACCTTCAACCATGAAGAGGCTTTACTGTGATGTGAGTAAACCAAAGAAAGTAAGAGCAAAAGGAGGAAAGCAAAAGAGCAGAAAATAATCCCTCTGACTTACTCGGGCTTGTTGAGATGAACACACCTGTATGTAGTCTGAAAACGAGGCAAAAGAAAACAAAATAAAAACCAAAAATATTAGTAGAGTGTGATTAGACGAGCAATGATAAGCAGTAAGAAGCCTAACAGTCCCTAAAACTTTTTTTCTGCCTACATACAGCGAAAACTGTGGAAACCAATGAAAGAGAGATGTGAAGAAAGAGTGAAGAAAAGTATTCTCCCAGGGTCCAAACTCCTATAAGTTGATACTGTCCTGGACAAATCCAGAGCTGCACAGCTTTGCACCAGCCAGAGAAACACATTAAAAATGGTGATTCTGCCATGTAACCTGAACCCTGTTTAGGTATGCGGTCCACTGCTTAGTGGGCCATCCCAGCCTATGTTTTGTTCCCTTTTTTTTTCCTAGGTCTGAAGGCTCTCTGAAGATTTGAAGGTGGGTGTTATAAAATGAGAGCCTTCAGTGAAGTTCAAGATGCTTACTGTCAACAGCCCTTAAACAGATACAGTGTTTTCAGTTTATAAAGTGGGGGCAGTTTTCCATTAACAAAATGATCCACCAAATTAATTTTTCAAATACTGGAAAGAAAAACAAATATCTGAATATTAAAGTCTGAAAAGCTTGGCACTTATATTTTTCTGTGTGTCTGACAACCAAGTTGAGGACTGTTTCAAATGTTTTCAGTTATTTATTATGTTTCTAACAATATTCCTGATCAAACATTCTGCAATGAATTTGTGGTTTGATTTCTTTTCTAGTACGATGATTACAAACTGTAAACAACTTCCCTTTTCCCTGAAGATTATATAACTTTATAAAAACAGAGAGGAGGGGTGGAGGGCGTGGAACAAAAAAAGAAAGAGAATCTATTGAAGTAGAAATAAAAAAGGAATGTTTGATATGACTAATAATGACTATATAATGGGTTTCACTGGGATATGGAAATACATTCCATGAAAAGAGCAAAAACCTGTGTGAAGGGCAGCCTTAATCTGTTTTTCTTTCCCATGTACTTGGTGTTGCTGTCACCAAACCAGCCCATAAGGACAATGAATAGTTGACCCAGGTCACCTGGAAGTCTCCTTAGGAGTTTTTGTGATTAGAGGAGCAACTAATGGTCTTATTTGTTTCATAGGCTGATGGAGAGAATAAAAAGTAGTAGGAATTCCAATTCCTGTGAATAGAACACAAGTGTAATTAAGAGACACTGTTGGCATTTAATGAAGATGCCTCCCCATAATATCTAATTTTATTCATCTTCTGTTGAGGACTTTCACCTCATTAGTGCTTGTCCAACAGACTCTTGAACATCTGACAGCCTGTTGGGTTAGACAGCCTCTAGTAATTTGCCTTTGCCTGGGACAGAGGTGGGTGTGCCAGCCTCAGGCAGCCAGAAATCTCACTTGTGCCAGGTGATCCAGTAGCACCTGTTATGAAAACAGTGTTCAGACAAAAATTTACATTCTATTAAAAAACAAATATTTTCAGTAATGAAATAAATATTGGTGAAACTAAACCATGAAATCTTTAGAATTCTGTTTAATGACCACTGTCCTTGTTAGCTGCCCTGACTTGTGGGCTTGCCTCATTAAACCTGTCTCAGGTCTGTTGAGACTTCTCCAAAACCATGTAGAAGTTCTGTAGCCCATTTTCCCTGTCTCTGTCACAGAATGTTGCTCTTGAAGCAGTTCAAGCAGGGGCCTGAGCAATCTGCTTCTTGTGAAGTAAATATTTCATTTAGATGATAGCTTTTTTCCACATTCCTTTGGATTAAACAAAGTAGTCTCCCATAGAGATTTGGAGGATAGTGTTCTAGATTCACCAAACATAACTTTGCTTAATTTGGTGAACACTTGTATTTATTAATGAGGGTAGATTGGTTGCATTTTTTTGCCTATTTAAAAACATTTAAAAAGGTTTTTTTAAAATGTCAATTTTAGTAAACCTGATAAAAAACCCAAAAAAGTATATGTATTCCTAAATTGAGTCATAATTTACATTTTCTATTGAGAAATAAGGACAAACCATATTTTATATAAATTATACAGAAGAATACATTCTCTCTCTAATACTTCATTGGTGTTTGGATAATACCTTGGTATTAACCAAAGTCAAAGGTCAAAAACCTGTAATATGACTAAAATCATACTTATTTTCACAGAAATTGTAGCATTGAAGTCTGTGCTGTAACACTGACATATATTCTTCCCATGATGGGAGCTATATGCCAAAAATACCCTAAGAAAAAAATCAACACTAGCACAACTGATCTTCTTAACTACCTTAAGAAGACATAACAATACATGAACAAGTTGTTAATAACCTATTTTTCTTCCATGGTGTTTAATATGATGTATCACAGGTGCTCTTTATCATGCAGAACTTTATTTCATTATTTCAAGTAGGGATCTGAGAGGAAAGGCAGTTACTTCCTGCCAGGTGCATATGAAATTTTTATTTATTTCTAAGCAAAGTACTCATCTTTTGTTTCCTTCCATCTAAAGTTTTCATTATGTGGACTTTAAGAGGAAAGGAGCCAAAGTATTGTCCCATTTTAGCTTCTTTCATCAATCTGTGTATGAAAATGATTAACCCATGTGCTTCTGTTTTAGGTTTAAATATTAATGTGGTTTTTTCTGAAATGAAATATTCTAGCGTTTTTGTGCACAATATCTTATGATGTTAAGAGGACCTGCAAGTCTGTTAGTGATGGTGTCAAGAGCTTTGGCACAAATGACTGTATGACCACACAGGCTACATTTGAAAGATTTGTTTAATGTCTTTACTGACTGGAGGGGCAATTTTTTGATGCAAGATTTTCATTTTTTGTGTTCTTGAAGTTTTCAAATCGTAGCTACAAATCCCTTTCATTCAAAAGAGTTAATACAAAGAAAAGCAAATATATATTTTGTGATTCTTTAATCTTTCATATCTTTAGCAGTAATTAGCTTGTTCCTTTCTTTCAAGCTAGGCCATTTCATTATCAATTATGTAAAACTTTGCCTTAAATAATATCATAAAGGAGCTTTTAAGGGAATCAGGAGGAACACATGACTCACCAAGATCTCCATAACTAACCTTGTGACTTTTTAATACAGTTCCTCTCTCCCTCAGCCTCACCAACTTGAAATGCAAGCAAGCCTTATATCATCATTTATCTTGGAAATCTAGCCCAAAACTGCACTTTCCAATTCTCTCATCCAGAAATGTGTCAGAATAATTCACACTTGCTTCTATCACTGCCTTTGACAATTTGTTCCATTATTCAGTAATCCTCTGCATAAAGAAATTCTGTCTGAACTGCTTATACATTAATCCTTTCTTTTAGATCTATCTATTATCTGGTTTTGTGTAAATTATTATCTCAAACAGTGCCTTAGTGACAGTCTGGTTCTCTTCCTCCAGGATTTTACATGGGCCTAATTAAGACCTCGTTCTGCTAAGATCTATGCTCTCCATGTGTCTGAATTCAGATATATTTAACTTCTTTCACCAACAAATGAAAAGTGTCTTTTCTTTTTCATCTCTTACAGAAAAAAAAGCCAACAACAAAACCACGATATTGGAAACGAGATGGATTATCATTTACATTGGCTCAGCAAAGATAAACACATGAAAAAGCACTCATGTTCAGTAAAACATCTTAGCATAGAATGAGTCTCCTGGCTTGATTGCTCTTAATAAAACTATGTCAAAAGGAAACTTTCAGGAGTCTTCATCTGCAATATCTGTTCTCCACTATGTGGCTCTAGTGAACTGGCAGAAATAAAGGTACTTGGTTGCACCTCTCTTAGTATCAACAGGACTTTATAAAGATTTTATGACAGGTGTTTTGTCTTTCTGCAGTAATGGAAGTAGTATTTAGTGCTCTACCATTTTCTGAGCAGTCCTCCATTTTTTTTGTACCACTATATATTTTTGTGCTGTATCCAGATGTCAAAACAATGAGCATGGAGGGGCGGGGGATGAAACAAGTAAGTTAAGCACTTAACACAAATACGGATTAATGGGTTGATGGGCTGCCTACTTGCATAAATCTCTCTATAAATTTGTCCTGCTCCCACTAAGACTTTGTTTACTCAAATAGATTCTGCATTATATGGGTTTTGATTCATCATTACTTCATAAGCTGCTTTGACAGAAAAGACCTGAGGGATCTACATAAAGCCAAAGTTTTTGCAATTCTTTACAAACACTTGACATCAATGCTATTCTTGGTCAGCTCTATACTTCTGATTTACCTAGGTAAGGAGCACTGTCAGGAATCTCTGCTGATGCTATCTTCTCTTTTATTATAGTACTTAAACTTAGTACTGCACTTTAAATATATGAAATTTTCTTTTGATTGTTTTATCTACAGCTATCCTTTCCTTGAGAAATTCTATTGGAGAATGTTTATGGAAAGTGTTGGATCATTATGGGCTTGTTCTGATTGGATAATTAATTTTATGATGTTGACTCTGATGAAGTTGCTATCTATTTAAAGAACACCTGAGGCAAAACTCTCAAAGATTTCTCATTTTTTAAAAAATACTAAATGGCAAAGATAATAGATGTCAATACTCCACAGACATATTCCTTATTGTAATCATAAAATCGATGCAATGTCTGCGATTTAACATTTATTTTTCTCTTAAATTTAGATTACAAAAATATTGAATTATTTTTGTTAAGATGAAAAATTCCTATGATTTTAAAAAGAATGAGACATCATGCTTTAATGTGGCATTATACATTCAAAATTGATTCTTAATGATTTGTCAATTTCACTGCACCATCCATAAATTTTTTATTTTTCCATAATGCTGCACTTCTACTTGAGAGCTGCAATTTTTGTGAATTTTCTGATATTGCTAAAAAAAGAAAGAAACCAAAGGAAGATGCCCTTCTTCCTCCCTCCCCCCAGGAAAATGCATATCTCATGTCTTGCCCCAAAATTTTGTTTTTTCAACAAATGCATTTTCTATTAACTCGTAACAAAAAATTATCCCCTTCTTTTCTATAACAGGATTTTTATTAATATCTTGCACCCTAGGTGTACACTGTATTATATATTGGTTTTCCTCTCCATGGTTCTCTCACTTACATGAAGAACAGTTTGTGTTTTCACAATAGTGAGTGGAGGTTAGGGGTGAGTAATTTTTTGTCTATGTGAAAGTGTGAGTTGAAAGAAGCTCTCAGGGTTTTCAGTCTAAAAACATTTCTATTCTAAATTCATATTGTTATTATTAACACTGTTTCAGAAGGAAAAACTCAACATGGAAAACAAGTAATTTCATTGCTTTCCACTTCTTTTCCTTTTTGAACATCTGAGTTTTTAATTCAGATTTTTCCTAGTTTTAGATTAAATATTTAAAATACACTAGTTTAAGATTAATGTATTTTTAAGTTATAAAATCCTCAGTTTTCACTTTAGAAAGGCTATTTGAAGAAAATGTTACTTAAAATTTCTTCAACTGAAAAATTATTCCAAGCTGTTTCTCCTCTGTTAAGAAAATCCTAGTTGTATTAAATTGACATTTCACAACAAAAATAACAGTTTTCTACCAAGCCTCCACATTTCGCCAGAAGAGACAAGCATGCTGTGCAAAACTGCTCAGTAATTTCATACTTATAGGAAGTGGAGGAAGAAAAAACGTATTTCACTGTAGACCTTGCATTCCTTTTGCAATATTATCTGTGAATCTAAGCACGTTTTCTTTTTTTTTTTTTTTTGACATGAGCATGGTTAACTCATCTTGTTCAGTTGATTGTACTTCAAACATTTTCAAAACTTCCTGCATTTTAAAAATTTGTTGCGGCCTGCTCATGTCTAAATAAACAGATGGATGGATAAGGGGTGGACACAAACTTATATAAATCCTCATGGGATGCCTATACTCTCATCATCCTACTTTAATATTTTATATTTGTGCTAGACTGATTTGTTTCCTTTAATCCCTTTGTGAAGCAATATATTGCAGATCTTTTTACTCCTGGTGTGCCTATTACTAAGAAATGCAAATTTTTCTTCTAATTTTCTGTTTTCTGTAAGGATTATCCTGCCCAGATCTTCTTGCTTTGATTTCATACTCTCCACAATTTTTTTGTAGTCATTCTACAATTGTTAGAAGATCCTAGACTCGTGTTCTTAAAAAGCAAAACAAACTGAAATAAGCCACTTAACACAAATATTTAACTTTGTGGTGAAAAATATTCTACTTTTAAGACTCCTTCTTCCCAGCTTTTCATTTGTCCACTATGCCCAGAGACATGGTAAAACCACCTACCTAGGCACAGACACAATAACATTCACACATCGCAGCAGATAAACAGTCAACAGAAGGTGATTTCAATCAAAATACAACCCTGCTCATACAATGATGGAATTCAATTTTGAATCAGGAGTTTCTGAAGTTTCTGCCTGCAGAAAGTGTTTCCAAATTTACTGCAAGACACTTTTTTGTGTGTATGTACTTTAAACCTAGGACTTAATGGGTTTCTGTTGTTGAAGAAATGTATACCTTCTTAGGCAATCTCTTCTCTAGCAGACATCATCACCCAAGCTGTTATCTGCTGACCCAAATATTGTATGCATCTACTTTGGTTCTTGAGCAGCTGCAGTCTTATTTGAGTAGAGCATTTTAGAGAAGGTAAGAAAATAGAGCATTATCCATCATTTCAATTCTGAACAGTAGAAGAACTGCACCCACAAAAGGGAGCAGTATTTTTTTTTGTTTCATTGATGAATGAGGTCTGAACTTACTGGTGGTAAATGTACACCTGTGATATTTTTTAAGTGCAGCTTTAGCATAACTACCCCTCCCCAGTCACAGTAGAATTCTACTTCTGTAATCACCTTTCCCAGTCACTCCCTCAGGAGATAAAAACCTATCCCCTCCTGTGCTGAGGTATCCGACATGCTCAGAAAACCAAGGAAGATGCTCTCCCAGATGCTTGACACAGTTCTGCTGTTGTTTGACTTTTGTTGTTTTCCAGCTACTTTAGAATATCCCTCTCAGGAGAAGCCTTGTTTTGGTTGTTTCTGTGCACCAGATGGAGCAAAGATGTGAAAATCAACATTTTGAAAAAATTATCTCTGCCTTGTTACTGCATTGTAGTAATTAACAGAAGTGTAGAATCATGGAATGGCTTGGGTTGGAATGGACTTTTGAATGTCATTTACTCCCATGCCGACTGCTACAGGCAGGGATATCTATCCTAGGTGAGAACCTTGGTGTTCCCAATGGCCACACACTCCCAGTGTGGTGGAGCAGCCCAAAGGCTGGGTCCTGCATGGTGCAGAGCACCTCCAGCTGTCAGCAGTCAGACTTTCACCAAGCTGAATTGCACCGATGAAGCTGAAGAAAGTTCTGGAGCACAAGTCTGATAAGGAGCCAGGACTGTTTATTCTGGAAGGGAATCTCATGGGGAAACCATGCTCTCTACAACGATCTGAAAGGAGGTGTGGCAGGCTGGGGGCTGGCCTCATCTCCCAGGCAGCAAGGTCAAGAGAAAATGGCCTCAAGTTGCAGCTGGGGAAGTTGAGATTGGATAATAGACAAAATTTCTTGATTGAAAGCTTGTCAGGCATTGGAAAATGCTGCTCAGGGAGGTGTCTGAGGCTACATCCCTGGAGGTATTTGTAAGATGTGTAGATGTAACCCTCAGTGACATGTTTTAGTGCTGGAATTGATAGTGCTTGGTTTACATTTGGGGCCTGTAGTCTTAGAGATCTTTTCAAACCTAAATGAGTCTATGATTCTACTCTAAATGTTCAGTGCTGAAAGGCTGAGGCCCAACACAGCCATAAGAAAATATTAGTTTTCTTCCCAATGTCTTTATTTCTTGCTTACAATGTATTTTTTATTATGAAACAAATATTAATTAAAGGTAAACAAATAAAAATAAGAAAAAATTTAGAAAATGAAAGCATGAAATAGGTTATTCTGTGCAGAGACTTCAAATCCATGTGGCAGATATATTAACATTAGTATTCAGATCTGGGGAACAAAATATTGTTAAAGCAACTGAAGAGTTTTTAATATTATAAATATGTATGACTTTGTAGAACAGTAAGGAAATATATTCTGCTCAAAGCTCTCCTAATGCTGAACATTTTAATAAAACTTACAGCATTTTTCTACAAGTGCTATAAATTATCCACTTTAAAATTAGATAAAAACTATTTGAGAAATAATTATGGGTATATGTTCATTAGATTAGAGTTGGAGGACTGAGAGATAAGGGCATTAGGTCAAGTCTTTCAATCTGCCTCCAGATACTCACTTCCACTATAATACCTATAAGCATATTATGGCAACAGAATCTCAGTGTTTAGAGAATTCTAATTCATTCCCACTCTCTCGCAGCTAGACAGTCATTCTTAGGCAGTGTGTACAAAAAGACAAACACAGAAATTGAGTATACTCACAGCATTCCTCTCTTGCCCCTTACTGCTGCCCATACTTCTTCTGCCTTGTCTTCAGGCTGCCTGCTGAAGACAATCAGCATGCAAGACTTATCAAGCAGTTAGTAAATGTTGATTCAGACTGCAGTATTTACTTAATAATAGCATTGCTTTATCCTTGCTTTTAAGTTAATCACAAACAAACCGCCTTCAATCCTTGCCAGGAAGCCTCCCATAAGTCCATTGCAAATCATAGACATAATCTGTGTAAATAATTAATCTGCTTGAATCTTATGCCAGCAACACCTGCACCAACACTGATTACCAGATATGTAATTACATTTTGTTTGTATTTAAATAGATTTGCCTCTGCTTTCTGAAGTGGAAAGTGCCTCACCTCCCCAGTGATTGAGGGCAGAATTTCTTGACCTCTCTGATTCCCTGATGTGAGTGGTCACTGAGGTAAACCAAAGCAATGTCAGACCACGGGTTACACCTTTCTCAGTTCCCTCTGAAGTTAGAGGTCAATGTGTTGATCAACACGGGACAAAATAAATATCTAAACAAACCCAAGTAATAACAAAAAAAGAGGATTGTTATTGTATGACTCCACAGTGTTTTCCATTGACTCAGAAATTACCACATAAACTGACTTCTGCAGTGGGTTGACCTTGGTTGGTGCCCACAAAGGAGTACTATTACTCCTTTTCTTAGCAGCATAGAGGGGAGAAAATAAGATGGAAAAAAGCTTTGTGGGCCAAAATAAAAACAGTTTAATGAAGCAAAAACAGAGGCCAAGTGCAGAAGCAAAGGAACAAACAAAATATTTATTCTCTACTTTCAATCAGCAGGGGCCCGCTTCCTGGGATGCAGATGCTGGAAAAAAAAACCCACTGTAAATAATAAATTTGTGTTTCTCTTTAGTTTTTTTTTTTTTTGGGGGGGGGGGGGGGGGTTGTGTTTTTTTCTTTTTTGGTGTTGTTGTTTTGTTTGTTTGTTTGTTTGTTTGTTTGTTTGTTTGTTTTTTGCTGAGCAGACATGTACATCATGATGGTCATTTGGGGCCAGTTGTCCTAGTATGTCCCCTCCAATTCACGTGGCAGTGCCAGGTTAATGTTTGGACCCAATGGTAGACAAAGTCTATTCCAACTTAAAAGATTTGATGATTCTGTGATTCTATATGAAGTGTTCTTCTTAGTAAATCAGTACTAGTTAATTTTACTCACAAACCTGTACAGCCCACTGCTTTTATTCTGTCCTACTTTGGGCTTTTTTGTTGTTGTTGTTCTTCCAGACCATCTGTTCACAACATCTTTCTTGAAAGGCAGGAGACCAACAAAGCATGTCTGCTTCTATGTGGTTACAGATTTTGTCTACAGCACTCCTCTCTGAAATAAAATTTTTCAAATTAAGAAAGCTAGCACCATGATTTTCACTGTTGTTTCAGGCTCCTATATAAGGATTTTGGGGCCATCTTTTGTTTAGCCTTATATTTTATCTTTCTCAAAAGTTTGAAGATGTAGTATGTAATAATATTGTAGTTTTCCCAATTTCAGATGATTGCAGAAATGAGTGTCTTAGCCTAAATGCTCATTACATAATAACTTAGATGAAGCAAAGGGATAAACTAGATAACTATGACAACTGTATGCTTCCACACAGATTTCACAGACCTCCTTAACCTCCTGTGCTCTAGACAAAGGCAGATCAAAACAATTTAATTTATAGTTATGGGATTAGAAATCTTCTGAAGCAATGACATAAACACAGGTAAAAAAAAATAGAGTTTAGCAGTATTTTGGACTGACACCAATGAAAGGCAGAATTTCATATACTTCAGCAATATTGTTAAGCAAAACAAAATTTTCTTCTGACAAGAGAAGGTCATATATATCTTCCTAACCCTAAGTAATACAAAGAAAGAGAAGTACTACCCTCTGGAGTAAACTACATATTGAATACCAGAGTAACAGCTCTCCTACAGATATTTTATCAAAATGTTACTGTCTAGAGTCTAAGCATTCGTAAACAGTTGCCATCAGCAAATCCTTAATATCCTCTGACAAATTAATCAAGATATGTGCTGTGAAGAAGGATGAAAGAGAACCAGTGAGATTAGAAATATCTTGTCAAAATGACTGTGATTAATTCTTCCAGCTGAAGAAAACATGGCATGGCATGGCCTTACCTTAGAGCGCATTAGGAATTAAAAACCAAGGCAGACAAAAGTGAAAATGGAAACCTGTAATTCATGTGAAATTAACAAAACACCCCAAACTTAAAGCTATGCAGGGTGAAGAAAAAGGACTACATGACACCAAAAGCATGAGAATTAGAATGGCAATGTGTTACTTTGCTTCCAGCACGCACTCGTTCATGAATATTGAATTCATAACAATCAATAGCTGAAGGAGATGAAAATAGCAAACTTACCAGTGATGAGAAACAACATTCAAAGCAGTTCTAGATCAGTCTTCCTTAGAGGCTTTGGGCCACTTCATGACTACAAATGTAGCAAGAATGAGACCATGCCAGAATCAGTGGCTACAGGTGCAAACACACTGGCCGCTGACAGCACTCAGGAATAGATAACAGTTTCCAGACAGTATAAAATATTTAAAGCTGATTATAGAACTTTAATTTTTGCTCCTTGGAAACTTATGTGCTGCTACTAATGGCTACTGTTTAATACTTTGGGGCTGCTTTTCGATACCTTTGCAATCCTCTGGGGAGCAGTGAGCTACACTTTGTGAAATGCCGCAATGAACAGCCATGCAAAGTCAGAGTGTTTCTTGTACATCATGTACCCAATCCAACTGCAATCTATATGCTTTTCTTGTTAGTTGTGTTTGTCATGTGAGTGTCTAATAAGCAAAAGTAATCAAGAATGTGTAAATGTCACTCAGATATCTCTCAAGATGAATAACAAAGCATACACAAAGGTAAAAATTTAGATGCACTAAGTTTAGATAGACTGAATTTCTTTGATTCATGGTAGTTAAATTTTATTAAACAGATATAAAAACTTTTGTTTTATTATTAATTGAGTGATAAAATTAGAATACAAACATGAACAGTGAAGTAAAGTGCATGCTTAATGAGCATAATGCAGATGTAATTTTATTCTATACGCTTTACTGAGAGAGTCCAAGTGATATATCTCTCATGGAGAATTAAGATCAGGAAGTCCCAGCTCTAACTGAACTGAATAGAGCTGAGTCTCAGTTCTGACTGTGTATTGTCTACTGCAGGAAATGAAAGCAATGCTTGGTGCCGAACAAGGCTATGCCATTCAAAGTAGCAGGTACCTGCTGTGCCCCTTTCTGTGTGTATCTAGCTGTCCCCATATATATGACTAAAGGAAAGAAATATATCCCTTTGTTTTTCAGAAATTATGCCTTCAGTACCACAGAATCAGTCGTGTTTGAAGGGTCATCTGCTCCAATCTTACTGCTCATGCAGGGCTATCTGAAAACACATAGCATAGGATTGCATCTAGATGGTTCTTGAATACCCGCCGTGAGGGAAACTCCTCAGCTTCTCTGAGCATTCTGTTCCAGTGGTTAGTCACTCTCATAGTAACGAAGTTCTTCCTCATATTCTTGTGGAATTTCCTGTGCATCAATTTCTGTCCATTGCCTCCTGTCCTACTGCTTGGCACCACCAGGAAGAACCTGGTTCAATCTTCTTGGCACAACACCTCTTTAGATACTTGTACGTATTGATGAGATTCTCTCTCAGCTGTCTCTTCTTGAGGCTGAATCAGGCCCAGCCCCTTCAGCCTTTCCTTGTAAGAGAAATGCTCCAATCTCTTAATCATCTTTTTTGTCCTCACTGTCCACTCATCCAACCCATGCTCCCTGAGCTTGCCTACGAGGATGTTATGAGACACAGTGTTGAAAGCCTTGCTGGAGTTAGGAAGGACAATGCCTACTGCAATCCCTACTGCTCTCCCTTCATCCTTCTGGGTAGTTGTTTCATTGTAGAAGGCAATCAGGTTTGTGAAATATAACTTCTATATAGTGAACCCATGCTGACTGCTCCTGGTCATGTTTATGCCTTCCATGTTAGTATAGATTGCCTCCAGAATGAGGTTCTCCATCACCTGAGGACTGAGGTGAGGCTGACTGGCAGGTGGTTTCCTGGGTCCTCCTGCTTTCCCTTTTTGAAGACTTGTGATGTTTGCCTGCTGCTAGCCCCCAGAAACTTCTCCAAAACTCCATGAACCTTCAAAGATGATTGTGAGTGCCCTGGCTGTAATGTCTCACCTTTCTCAGCCCACATGGATGTATTCCATCAGGGTCCCTGGACTTTTGGGTGCTGAATTTATTTAGGTGTTTTCCGACCCAATCCTCCTTGATCAAAGGAAGGTTGTCCCCCAGTACTCATTTAGTCTGCACTCCTGTGTCAGAGATTTCTGAGGAATGGTCTGTAAAGTCTGATGCAAAAAAGACATTTAATAGCTCTGCCTTTTCTGTATTCCCTGTTACCAGGTTCCTGTCTCTGTTAACTAATGGGTCAATATTGTCCTTTCTTTTTCTTTTGTTATTTGTGCGTTTGAAAAACCCTTTCCTTTTCCCTTGACATCCTTGGCCAGATTTTATTCCAGATAAGCCTTGGCCTTTCTAGTCTCAACGTTGTTACTCTGTCCATCTCTCTATTCTCACTCCAAGTAGCCTGACCCTATTTACATGTGTATTTCTTGCCTGTACTTGAGTAATGAAGGAGTTTTATTAATTACCAAACATTTCCTGCACCCTTGACCTGATTTGTTCCTCACTGAGATGCTTCATTCTTTGGCCTGGAGGAACTGAACCTACCATGTTGACCAACACTTTTGGGCCCCTCTTTCCTGCATGTTTCCCCTTTTCCAGTCACCTGCGACTTCATGTGCCTGCCATGATGTTTTAAATATAATGGAGAGTGTTTTGGCTACTACATCAGCCAATTCCCTCCAGACTCTGGGATGTATCTCATTGGTTTCCAGGGACTTTCAGGTTTTTCAGGTGGTTACAAACCTGGTCTTCTCTTACAGTGGGAGAGACTTTCTTCTCTCAGTCCCAGTCCTGCCATCCATCCACTTGAGAGGTGTGGGAAGAGAGATTGTCATTGAAAACCGAGGCAAATATATTACCAGCCTTGTCCAAATCCATTGTTACCAGGTCATGGTAGACAGATCATGGTCTTACACTCAAGTGAAAAGCCCCATGACTACAGCAATGGACGGATTAGGTCCTTTCAGATGGATTTAAAAAAAATAAAAGGTGTTTCTAAATATACAAGTGTTTTTTTTATGGAGGAAAATAAACGTTAGTTTTTCCAGGATGTCCAGGCATTCAAGCTTTAGTAAAAAGTATTGTTGAAATATTTTATAAGCACTACTTTTGCGGGTGTTAATATACATCCTAAAGTCTTGGAGTTTGATTTAAATTTTTTTATTTTTTAAAAATTTTTCTTCTGTAGTTCTGTGCTTTATAAATTGTGTTTAGTGCCATTAATTCCCTGTCTTTTAATACAACTGTGGAGATAAGGAAGCATGTCTTACTTGATGTTAAATGGAAATTTGGAATATTTTCTATTACTACAGGTTTGTTTTGCCTGAGGAATAGGGTAATAAAATTAAAGGGATTATTCCTGAAATGGTAGACCTCTTTACCCTATTAGCAGTTAATGCACGGTCTTTTCAAACCACAATAAAATTAGTTACTAGAACTACCTGTGTGATGATGTCAAAATACTGATGTAAAACCAGAGATGTAAAGCCCTGCATGTTCAGGGAGGAAATATCTAATTGAATCGTTGAAAAGAATGATGAAGACTTATTTTTTGAAACCTCATCTTTCTCTCGAGCTAAAACACCTTTTTTGGAAGGCGCCAATTTCTACATAGGATTTATATCCCTGATTTCCGTCTACTATGTCAAACATCACATCAATTTGCAAAGTAGAAAATCAGGGCTTTTTGTCTTCTTTCTCCCTCCATCCAAAAAAAAAGAAAGTTTTCTATCCTTCTAAACACACTGTATGGAAGCACAAATGAATTTGAATGGCTCTTGAGAATACTCCTGAAGTAATTTAAAAGTTACTTTCAAATTCTTACTTAATTCATACCTAAATTCTCCTCTATAGATGATTTTGTTTTTAGTCCATATATCTATTCCTAAAATTCATTTTTTCAATAAATACAACCTTTTTCTATGTTGAATACATGTTGAACTCCCAAGACCCAGCTGGATTTATAGACTTTTGCTGCTAATGAATACTAGGTCTTCCTTCTATTTTAAAATGAAACTGAGCCATCTCTTTCCTGATAGTTGAATAAATTCTAGAACAAGGTAGCATTCTTATGCAAATTCTGTAAAGACTGCTCTCACACCAGAAAGATATGGATTATATAAAAGAATTAGAATCAAATATCAACTCTAAAAACGTTCTATTTTGTTTCTAAGTCCAACATTATAATTTCTCTATTATATAACCTATCAAATCTCTATGGGATATTGCAGCTTTCCAGGTCACAAGCATTCATTGCTGGTTCATATCTAATTTTTCCTCTAACAATATCCCCAGAGCCTTCCCTGCAGGACTACTCTAAATCCAGTCATCACAGATCCTCTGCTGATCTTGGAGTCTGCCTTCACCTAGGTGCAGGACCTTGTAATTGGCTTTGTTGAACATCGGGACTCTCATATGGGCTCCTTCTCAAGCATTTTAAGGTCCCTGTGAAGGATGTCTTTTCCCTCCAACATATCACTCAGCTTGATGTCATCCGCAATGTTACTTAACATGGATTCAATACAATTTTCTGTGTCATTGATCGGGTTATAAAAAAATATTTATTGGTTCCAGTATGGATCCCTGAGGGACACCTGCCCTTACTGGTTTCCTTAAGATAAGGAGACTTAGTTTGGATATGGCCATCCATCAATCACATATCTCTCCAGTTCAGAGGTAACTCTCTTCAGAGGGACCATGCCCAAGACATAGCAGAAGTCCAGGCTGATGACATTTGTAAGAGTTCAGCTGTCCTCTAATGCAATCACTCCAGTGTAGAAAGGCCACTCAATTAGTCAGGCACAATTAGCCTGTATTGTCTCTAGTCTTTCATATGCATTGATATATGAAGATCTCTTTCATTATCTTACTGGCCACAGAGGGGAGGCTGATTGGTCATTGTTTCTATCTCCTTTCTACCTCTTTCAAAAATAAATGTGATGGTCTCCTCATTCAGACTACTGGAGATTTCATCTAGCTTCCCTAATAGTAACAGCATCTTTGTCAAATTTCAGTATTTTGAGTAACGAAAAAGAATAATTGATCACTCAGATTGTTGGGAGCAGTGAGGGCAAGAAAATAAGTGTCGAGGATTGACACTTAAAAAAAAAACCTAAAAGCAAAAATGGAAGTAAAAATCTAAATGAAACTCTAATAAAGAATTAGTAATTATTTTCCAGTTAGACTTGTGAATGTATATAGACTTAAGCAAAGTAGAGCAATTATTATTGCCAATCCAATCACTGAAACAAAAAAATGGGTATACATACATTTTATACACGTACAAATACACACATAACTTTATACGCAGAGTTGCATGCAGACACACAGAGCTATTTATGCACAGATTGATTATTTATTTGTCTATTTATTTTTTAATTTACTAATGTCTTTATTTATATGGGTAAGTATTTAAGTATTTGCCTTAATATGTACACATGGTTGTCTGTGTTAAATTCACAGTGGCAAAATCAACAAAAATTCAGGGATATAAATAGCAAATCATTATTGAAACCTTACTATTTTTTAAAATATTCCTCCATTCTGTTAATACTGCTTCTCTATTCTCCTCTCTCCATATTTCCATAAAACACACCTTACATTTTCGCTTTCCTCCTTTCATCCACTCTTTGTCCAGTTTCATGGCACCTTCTCTTATTCCCAGTGATGATATGTCCTACTCTTTCAAAGAAGTGTTTTTTGCCTTCCCCACAGGTTGAAACAGGGGGTGCCAAATCTACAGATGTTTCTTCCTATATGGGGCAAGGTGTAGAAAGTTACCATGACTTGAGTCAGATACCTGCCTTCACACTTCTACTTTGGCAGAGAGTTGACTGTTCTGTGCTAGAAGTAAAGCCCCATCTTCTTTCAGTCATTGTTAGAAAAGCAGAAAAGTTTCTCTTAGCAGAAGTCTTGGCTTTAGTGTCTGCTTTGCACATACTCTTTTCTACCTGCTCTGTCTAGACCAGCCTGAAACAGCATTTTCTCCTGACTCACATATACTCACATGTATGTAATTTTTTATGTATGTATCTATCTATATCTATGTCTATATCTATATCTGTATCATCTATCTAAATCTATATCTATATCTACACTACATCTATATCATCTATCTATGTCTATATCATCAATATATCTATATATCTATATCTATATCTAATCTATATCTGTATCTGTATCTGTATCTGTATCTGTATCTGTATCTGTATCTGTATCTGTATCATCTATATCCATATCCATATCCATATCCATATCCATATCCATATCCATATCCATATCCATATCCATATCCATATCCATATCCATATCCATATCCATATCTACATCTACATCTACATCTACATCTATATGTCTATATCTATCTATATCTATATCTATCTATCTATCTATCTATCTATATCTATATCTACATCTACACAGTTGTATGAGAGTAACTTTGGCTTGTTACACATTATAACACACCTTGTCCATGAAGATGAGTAAAGAGGGGTGGAAATGATGAGACTCCTGTATTATTTCAGCCTGCATGTGTTTTCATGTCTTTGTAGACACTCTCCAGGCCAGTCTCTGTACAGGGTATAAGAAACAACTCATGAATTACTTAGCTTTTTAGGGGTGCATTTTGTAGGTTTAGTGGAAATGCTTGTTACATAAATTGCCCCATTCTCAGTCCCAGAAATGCAAAAATGATAGACTGTTCAGCTGACTATAAAGTGGTTTTTCTATATGCTGCTCATTAAGCTGAAACACCCACATGTGCACCAGCAAGGACATGAGGACTTAAATTAACTTTTCAAGGGACAGCACATTGCAAAGACAGTCAAAGGAAAACCAATAAATTTACAATTAGCAGTAAATACCTTGAAATGAGAGTAGTAATCTGCCTAGATTTCTTCCTTAGAATCAATTCATTTTGGTATGTCATAACACTTTACACCAATAGAAATCCCACTGCAATTTTGAGTGGAATACGCACACACTACTTCCTATCAGGGTTATGAATACTGAGACTAAAAAAGCAACAAACAAAAAGACTTCATGCACAAACAAAACAAAAGTTTAAAATGATGGCAGCAGTATATGTTACTCTGACATTCACATATTGTGTTTTAACATAATAGATCACAGAAAACAAGGAAATAGACGTTAAGTAACTGGCGGTTTAATTGTATATGCCATTAAAAATTATTAAAAGCTATTTGACCAACTAATCACAGAGAGAACTGTATGATAGAAGGTGGAAAAGAGCCATACACCAGTAGAAGACCAATATAAAGGTTAATATACTTATATTTCATATTATATGGATTTTATATTTTGCTTGGCTATGTTCATTGTTCTGTTGTTAAATTCTCTGACATCAGCAGTGTTGATGCTTCAAGAAAATTCTGGACGAGACAACCGAAAAAGCCTAGTATAGCATGTGTATAAACTCAAACCTACCTCACCAAATTATATAGAGCTTTTCCTTATAGAAGTTCTCTCCCTATCTAAGACAAAAGAAAAGGGGTTTTGTCATAAAAGTCTCGCTCTGTATCATATGCAAGACAATCCTAAATGCAGGAGAAAACTGTTATTAGAAGTCAATATTTTCTGTTTAAGTATCTGATGCATCTCACTCTCAGCTACAACTGTCAGAATTGATAATTACAATTGAGTCAGTTATAGACAATGTGACAGAGAGGCAGTGTCTGTGAATTTAACATTATGATCATGCTCACAGCAAAAAGTTAGACGTATCATATAAAGGAATAAGTATTTCTGCTATGTAAGATTTTCCTAAAAATCTTTTCCAGTTCAGCTGAAAAGCTGAAAAACTGAAATTTTAAAGTAAAAAAAATAAAAATAATTTTGTTTGATTTTTAAAAATCTTTTTTTTTTTTAGCTAGTGAAGCTTTTAAAAAATGTAATTAATATCTAATTTGAATCTAGGAAACTATCTTAACAAACCCCAAAATGATGAAGAGCAAATATTTTAGAAGTTTTAAAGATTTATCAATATATTAAGCAAATATTTTTAAAGCAGGTTTCTGGTTAAGCACTTTGAAATTACCAACATTGTCAAAAAAGTTTCTGTAATAAGAAATCTTTGAGAGATATGTATATATTGCACTACTCTTTTCTATTGAGTTTTTCTTGCAGAATGCGTTCTCTTTAAAATTTTTATCATACTACTATTTTTCTTCCCTTCAATAGTTTTTAAGACAATGCTAATAATTTTGCAATTCTGCAGAAAGAAAATCTGTAAAATAAAGATATTCTTGCTAGTATGTAGCTTTTCACTAGGTCTTCCAGTTTCCAAAGCTGGACATCAGACTGGAAAAGATAATTCAAGAATATGAAAAGAAAAGAACAACTGAAGCTTTGAAGAGGTTATTTTGCAGTAAAACTACATTATGATTCAGACTTGTGTTTGGTGTTTTATCTAATCAAAGTATTCATTACTTGTTTTGAGAACATATTCATATGGAGCATAATCCTTAATGTACATTTATATGTAATATTCTTGTACAAATCTATGGAGCAGCAGATGTGTATTCCTATATGAAGAATGTCATTAGGATAGTTTTTATTTTCTAGAGTGTTTTTTTGAATAAAGCAGGTTACTTACATGTAAGAACTGAGAGCAGGAAATCACACACCCCTTTGTCTATCATGATACCTGCTAAGCATAAGGAATGAATTTGCAGACTTATTTGCATATATGTATATATAGATACTTACTGAAAAAACAGAGATACCAATAAATCTTTTATAGACACCAAAGAATAGAACAAAGAAAACTGAAAGTCTTTTCCAGGAAAGAAACAACCAATCAAACACACAGAGAACAGGGGCATCATCTTAAAAACAAAAATTAAAAATATTGAGCTTGTAAAACCTCTCTGGCAAGCAATCAGGATGAAAATGCAACAAGAAGCAATGCTAAGAAGGAATCAGCATCTTGTGAAAATCATAAAGATGAGTATAAAAAAGCCAAGAGATGAAAGCTTTTCCTGAAAGTAATTTCTAAGGTATAAAAGTAGGTTCAGCATGAGGAATACCCTTAGACCTGGAATACAAAGATATTGCATTAAAATAAACTATCACTATGTAAGACTGTCTCACTTTGAGAACTAAAACAACATGAACTTCTTCCACACCAGTCTATGCTACTAGAGAAGATATATGGACTTGTATCAGCCTTACATCCACTTTGGGTATTTAGACGTCTCAGACTGAGCTGTTCTGCAAAAATTAAATGAAAAGACAAGTGTGGATAGGATGTTCAGCACTGCAGGTGAAAGGCTACACTTCAATTTGGTAAAATATGTTTAAATTAGGCCTTATAATAGGTTGGTTCCCCATTATTTTGTGCCATTAATTTGGTTTTAGAAAATACTTTAAAACACCTTCATTTGTGAAATCTTTCGTAGCCAGATGATTGTCTCCCTAGCCGAAAATGAGAGGCAAAGTGTCAAGAAGAGCAAGTATTACCTTAACCTTGTATTGCACTGATCAGAACTTGTTTCAAAGTCAATGATTGCAACTTGTTCAGAATAACCTGATGACTCAGTCTCTCAGAATGCTAATCTTCAAATTCAGTGCAGCAAAGGACAAGAGGATTAAAGCCACATTCAATTGTAATGAGATCAATTATTAAAAGCAAAACAGAGTCCATTGACATGATATGTCTAGAATGTGTAAATGCTTTTGCTTTAAAATTTTCATTAGGAAAAGGTTTTAGAATCATTGTTCTGTCATTATATTTTGCCTATTATTTTCATTTTATTCTTATTAGGTTGTTAATAAAGGTCTCAATTTTCTGCAGGTACTTGCATTGTAGCTTCAATTTATACAGACACCAGGTTTTTTTGTTTGGTTGGCTGGTTTTAACGAGAGAAGGAATCTGACTGCCTAGCCTCTTCCTATTATTCTTCTGATTTTTTTTTCTTTTGAATGTTTGAAAAGATTGTCTCATTCTGAAACTTGCTTTTTCCTGCTTTCTGTAAGACATAGAACTAGAGCTCCCTATTCCCCTCAGAATTATTCTCTATGTCTGGCCAATGCATTTACAAACTGGACTGGGCACATGCAGTGTGCCCCTGGATGATGCTCCACTCCCCCTCTACTCCCCTGATCTCCCAAAATATGTTAAGAAACGTGTGGAACTTTGCTACTTTGATTTTTTTTTCTGAGAAAAGTATAAATAATCAATCTTCAAATGCTACTTTCTATGTTTTGCTTTGCTTTATAGAATTCACTCAGAGAAACTTATAGGATTTAATTTCCAGAAAGCAAATTGTTAATTTATTTGGGGGTGGGGAATAGCAAAGGATACTCTACATGATTAATTAGTCTAAAGTATGTGCTAAAGGCAAAAAAATAGAGAAACAACAGTGACAAATTGTCCATGATTCCCATTCACATTTTCTGGAGAGAAAAATACATTTTTTAAATGCACAGTTTTTGACCAAGTCACTGTTTATACACAAGGAACTAATTCTCATTTAAACCACGTAACATTTTTTTTTCCTGTCATTGAAACTGGGAAACAGACTGGCAAACATATTTGAATCATGAGTAAAAAAACCCCCATTCTATGGGAACTATCCCATTAAATACTTACTTTCCATTTTCCTGTTATGTTCCCCCTCCCCTTTCTTGCTTGCGCTGTGTATACAAACATATTTTTTGCATTTGAGGATGCATTTCCTTAAAAATATGTTTTGAAGAGTGTTAAATGCATGACAGAGGCAAGATCCTAAGAAATTATCTTAGAATGGTGCATGATCTTCAGAAGAGTGAAAGTAATCAAAACACACTTCCACACTCGGAATAATATTGCAATGTTTTTCCCATTTCTGTGTGTGTGAGTTGGCTCATTAACAAGGTGCAGCTCTTAATTCCAGTATTCCCTAAGACTCATCTCTATCCCAGTGTTACACAGCAATTCTAGATTTATTAGTTCTACATAACACTACAAAATTGCTGTAATTGCAATTACCTTTGCTGTCAGATTCTCCCTCTCTCGCACAGCCTCCCGGGGAGGTTTTAAAGCAAAATAGCTAATAAAAAGGTTGTCAATGCTATAACTTAGTTGTCATATGACAGGCCTGAAAACATAAGCAGCAAATTCACTACAGAAGTACGTGGCTCTTCTGATGAGACAATGAAAGAAAAAATTTCTCCTGACTTATGGAGTCTAAGACATCAAAACAGAAATAAATAATACAAAACCAGAAATTACACAATTTTTGGAAGTGAGAAGTGTTTAATGGAAGAGATTCTTAGTAGCAAGTTGTCTGGTTTTTCTGTCTTGAGTACAGACTCCATAAAAAATTATTGTTTTCCCAGAATGTTTCCTGAATTTTGTGTCTGCCTCAGCTGAATATGACAGAGGCAAAGAAGGGAAGAGAGGAGAAAAAGGCAGAGGAGGAAAGTGAAAAAATCACTTCTAAGGAGTGATTAATAAGCTAAATGCCAAATATTCATAACACAAAACATAGACTGTTGCTGTAATGTCATAATTATCAGCTAGAATCTTGCCATATAGCATGTAAAAATAGCCATGTACCATCTGGTAATAATTTTTTTTCCCAGACAAAATGGAAATTAAGGACTACAGCAAAGCTAATCCTTAGCCTTGGGACAGTGTCAGAACAAGCATATATCACTTCTTGGTATTGTTGTTTTCTAGGCATGTCCCTTGATATTAACATAAAAACACAAATAAAAATTTTCATATATGCTAGAATAGGTCTTTCCTATCATCATAAGCTCATAAAAATAACAG
Organism: Petroica traversi; assembly: GCA_025920805.1. Classification (NCBI taxonomy): domain Eukaryota; kingdom Metazoa; phylum Chordata; class Aves; order Passeriformes; family Petroicidae; genus Petroica; species Petroica traversi. The sequence goes on from JAHLSL010013373.1 coordinate 1,918,746, forward strand.
AACATCCATATGGACAAATACTAACTACACTTCTTTGGATTCCAGCTTTCACTCTCCTTTCCTGTTTTGAGTCTCCTGATGAGTTTACTGTAGAGCTAGAATACCAGCTCTTAATATGAAAATCACAACTTTCAAAATTGAGTTAATTTTATTTTATATATGCTAATTTATGATGATCATGCATGCAAATCTCCTAACTTAATTCACATTTATGACAGTATTTAATATGTTTTCTACTGCATCTAAGCAATAAAATATTTCTTCATTTTTATAAAGTATATAGACTTTCCAAATATGTTCATTTTGTTTATATAAATGCATTTTGATAGGCTTTGTACGATTTTTACTTTAATTGATTTATATCTTACTTTTTCATTTGCATTCAGGCAAACAGTACAGGAGGACAGACAAGAATAATAACAAATGATGATGTAATCTTTCAATTACTAGCAACATACCTTTCTCATTAGCCAGAAATTATTTGCAGAATGTACATGAAGACCTTAATATAGCTGTACTACTCCAGATCTTCATCTAATTTATGTTTTCATGGTATAAAACCATTCATAACTTAACTCATGAGAAATTTGCTGTGACTAACTGCTCTAATTGCACATGCAACTAAATGCCTGCATCCTAAGTGCCTTTGCTTCTTGACAACCCAATTCTACAAGTGCTGTTTTCGTCGCATATTTCACAAGAAGCCATCCACTATTATAATCCTGAAGACTGATTGGCACGTGCTGAAGAAGGTCGATTAATTTTTCCTTGTTTTATGGCTTTTATTATTTGTATAAAAGGTCCTATTGCATAAGCACAGGGGAAAATCTCTGGTCAGGCATTTTCCTTTGCAATGCTTTCCAAGTATGATTTGGGTGATATTGTGCCTTGTCCAGTCACCTTTTGCCTGCTTCTTGCTCCTACTGCAGGAAACGGAGCACGAGTTTAACCAGTCTTGGCTGATTGCTAAAGCCAACTGAACCCTTTCTCCTCCAGTTCAGGCTGAAAGAAGTGCTCTGGATACCTTTGACATCGTCTGCAGAACATCATGGGCCATTATTAATCAGCGTAATCCCCAAGTGCTCAGTTCAAATGAAAGCAGCATCTTTGCTGATACTTGTTACAGATGCCTGAGGGACTTGTTACTGAGATATATTTTATGGAACAGTTTGTCTACACCACAGTGTTTAATGTAAATAAAGTATCCCCACATCTCTCATAACAGTGTGTTTTCTGCAGAAAGCAGAAAGAAGCAGAAAGATTCTAAGTCCTTGAAAACAAGGAGTAGTCAGAGTACTTTTGCTCTCTGGTTCCCTATCCTTGCCCCACAGCCCTTCAATCTTATTTAAAGCAATACAGATAGAAATCTCATGGGTTCTTCATTTTTTCCTTTAGGAGACAGAAAGTTCAGATTTCTTAAATTTGAATAAAGTTCCTGAATTAATAGCCCATACTCCATATGTGAAAAGTCTTATAATGCATGCAACTCTCAGGACTCCTAAGTCTTCTTCCCTCTACCTGAATTTTTTCTGGCCATACTGTTTTCTGCACTGAATTGGAGTCTTGCCATTTGAAGGCTAATCAAAGTCCCAACATATTGCAAAGAGGAAGGTGTTTTTTCACAGTTAGAAAAAACTCAATTTTTCAGGCCAGAAGCTCTAACTTTTGGCCTTGATTTGAGGACACAGAAAATTAAATTTCTCTGTGAAGTTGAATGTTATGGACTGCCATTAAGCTTCCCTTAGCAGGCACAGTACCTTGAAATTGTCTGTTTTCTGTTTAGAGGTAATTTTGTTTGTTTGTTTTAGGTCACCACAGTCCCTGAAGTTGCCTTGAAAAGAACAAAACCCCGACTACTTCCTTTTATGCGGTTATCCCAATGCTAGTTAGGCTACTAACATTGTTTCATGGCTAGGTACTGAAGGAATACTGCTGTATTAGGTAAGAATCTGCTGTTTAAAATAAAGATATATGTTGAAATAACTGTTCCTTAGTGAAAGTTTAGAGAGGAAATGATTCCTTGTCCTTTTTATTCTGGCTGTCAAATGCCAAATATTTTGACAGAAATGCCAGTACTCCCCTTACAGAAATATTGGCAAGCAAGTCCTGAGATAATTGGACAGAACAATAATCATTCTATAAAATATAAGTGCCCTAATTTTTAAAAGAAACCCACTTTTTTATTTGCACTTATCATGGGTGCCAAGAAATGAAACACCACCACTCCACCCCTCACTATCCAAAAAACGGCGATATGCCAACATTACTCTTTCACAAAACAACATTCTATCAACACCAAAATGAATATTTCTTCGACATGAAATGGCAACAAATATTTTTCAAAAACATATTAAGTATTAAAACACATCCATATTTCTCACTATAAGAAACATAGATACTTGATTTTTTTAAAGGTCAAAAATAAAGCACTTCTAATAAAATGATTGTGAAAATTGAGGAAACAGTTAACTGTCACCCTTGTTATTCAGTTTACCTTACAAGTCACAGTCTTTACTCTGAGGTTGAACTGTAACTACATTAGACGGGATATTAAGTTGACTATGCTACTTAAAATTTAAAGGCAAAATTAGATTTTCAAAGGGAATTTAAAAAACCCCAAACAGCAGTTTTCCAACACTTTTGACAAGATATCATAGTAAGCAAAGGAAGATGTCAATCACTGAGCATAGTTTGAAGGAGCTGATGTACACACAGGGATGGAAAGGTGTTGTGTTTGTCTTTGAGACTTCCTTCTCAGACTACTGAAGATGATTTCTGGCTGGTGTTAGAAAATGAACTATATAAGAAAACTACCACCTCCAAAGAAAATTTGCGGAAAAAGATGCTGGAAACCTGAAGACCCAACTGAAAATTTATTATCATAATTTTAATTGTCAGAGAACAACAATAGCTTGACATGAAAGTCAGCTATATTTTTTGGTTCCTCTGTAAGTTTCAGCTTTAGGTCTGCATCTTTAATTTTGCAAGCATGTTTTTGGAAACAGAATAAGAATTCTTTCTTCAAAGTATTAAAAAGGTAACTCAATAATGAAGCCAATGAGTATGATGTATATATTTTTTAAAGTGGGCCTCAGGTTCAGGTGAAAAGCATTCTCAATCAATTCTAAAGTGTAAACCATTTAATAAATATCTTCTATTAAATGCTCAGTTATAGACAGAAAACTGTTGCTAGCAGTCTTCCTTAAAGTAATCTTGGATAATTTTAGATAAAAAAAAAAAAAAAAAAAAAAGAAAGCACAGACAAGAAGTCACAGGTAGGCAGCCATTTAGCTAAGACTCAAGTTGTTTCATTGCTCTGTGGGAGCTAACCTCATCAGACAAAGATATGACTTCAAAACTTTAAACATGCCAAAAATCTGCAGTGTTCTCTGACACTCTCCAAGTGAGAGTTGTGAACTTCCTCTTCAAGGTGCTCAGGCTTGATCATGTCTAGAAGGCATCTAGTCACATTACTACGTTAAATGTGTCCAAGCTGGCATTTCTCACTTCTCAACAGGGCTCAGACATTGAGGTCTAGTGCTTCACTGATTTTTTTTATCAGCTATCTCAATCCACCTATTCAGCAACAAATGCCTTCGGTCCTCGAAGTGCCCCACTTCAAATCTTGTTGTGTAGAACTCTCTGCCCCAGGGGAGGTTCTTGGGTCTTCCCACCTAGCAGTATTAACCCACTGAACCTGTGTTTTGTGGGTTTCTCCCAGCCCTAATGGATCAAGACCACAATCAATATCTTGAACAACAAACATTGAAACTGTAAAAATTGTCTCATCGCTGTATCCATGGGTGGTCACTATATACCTTTCTACTCTTTCTTTGAAAACTAACTTAGCCAAGTTTAACTTATCCAGACAACAAGGTATTTACTAGGGCATTGAATGGAGTTTTTTACTTAAGTTCTGTAATACATTAGCCTGTACATGATATCTCATCAGTAAATTATGTCTGGATGTTCAAATTAGTGTAGAACGATAAATCAGATTGCTATGCTTTCTGCAATTGCTGTTTTTAAGAATTTGTACTGTGTACAATCTGTTCTGTCACTACAGTTGTTCAGCTTAAAGAGGAATCCTTTTTAGTCTCATAATAAACATGAAGAATTTCTAATAATATGAAATGCTACAGTCCATGTCAGAATACAATCATAGCAATTTTTTCTTAATGACCAGGGGAGCTACAGGCTACTGGACAAGCTAGCAATGAAAAGTTTATGAGAACATTTAAAATAACTCACAGTTTTCTTTAAGCAGAAATAAAGTATTCTGCACACCATACCTGGAATAGTAATTTTTTAAGAGCTGATAATTTAGAATTTTGTACACCTCTTCCCTCAATCACAGACACACTACTAGAATGTTTCCTGTGTTAATTGTACAGTGAAATATTCCCACACTTTCTCTGAATTTTAATTACTTCACAGCTTTGTTGTCTGCCTTTCACTGAATATAAATTAGTCAATGAAATCAATGGAAGAAATATTTGCAAACAATATTTCAGCCCTGAAGATGGATCTTTTGCTAGTTTGAGGTCAAAGACAAGAAACGTTTATAATGATTTCTGCTGCACAGTGTGATTTAGAGAAAAATTGCAGTTATGATTAGTATGCAAAAATATTTTTCAGCTTTATTCTGTCTTCAGAAGTAAAACATGGAGAAAACAACCTGATCCTATGAAAAGAATCTTTCTCATTAATATAAGCACCTGAATATAAGCATCTGTAGATAAACTTCAGATTCAGAAGAATATTGAAAGATTCATAACTTTTTTTCTGGTACTTCTCTGTCCAATATCATCATGTACTAATCAATCATATTCAAGCTTTATGACTTACTCCATATAAAATTTGCAAAGAAATATATAGAAATATATTCTTTATATAATCTCCCTATAACTAATGATTTTCTACATTTTTTTTGCAGACAGCAACATGGTAGATTTTTCAGGGAAAAACTCAGGATCTGAAATATTCTAGAAATTGCTGTCTGTAATTATATGTGCATCCTATGGGTTCTGATCATAATTTTTTGCTGCTCTTCAGAAGTTTCTTAATTCTTGAGACAAGGACTTTGGACACTAGGTAAAGCCAGAAGATTTCCTGTTGCTGAGATTACTTTCTTTATAGGCTTATAAAACAACAGATCCACAACCATCTGTTGGCAAGCTTTGCCTAGGTGAAAAAAATAAAACAAAAAAACCCCAACCAACCTCCCTCCACCCAAAAAAAACCGCAACCTTCCCAAAAGAGTAAAATACCAACCCAACTGATATTATTAGAGCCTAGACTTAGTTTCATATTTCATGAGGTATTAAAGCTAAGGAAGCGGTTTATGTTCCTTTGAAATAAATTCAAAGATGGGTTAGCCAAACTTCAAATTAAGCCTCAGTGAAGTATTTCTTCATCCCTGTGGTGCATTGTTAAATCACAACAGGACTCATAGAGTCTCGCGACTTGATTTGTGCAGAAAAGCATCTTAAGTAAGTTGATCTAATTGAGATTGCTATTTATAGGGAGTTTAATTGATTTTCCATTTATCAACAAGGAACTACATTAATTTCTGCACGGTAGGACAGAAAAGTTGGTGTGCACTTATATGATAATGGATGCAATGAGTATGGCCGAAAAGAACTGAGAGGGATGTTAATTTTTTCAAGCCTTTAGCATTGGCCATTTAGTGTAAAACAGCCTGGTAATCAGGAAACAGAGACAATTTTCCTTCACAGACTGAGAAATGCAGGAAAAGCTCACCAAAAGTAAAACTGAGAAGTAATGAGTTCAGTTTCTGGTTAGGGATACATGTCCACAAACTCCTCCCAGGCCTTCCACGGTTTTCGTGCACGTTGGATGTGCAGGACCCCCACCATCAGCGGATCTAGGGACACTGCCTGAATGTCTGTCTACACAACTCTTGTACCTCTAAAACCTATTATTTGCAAGGGCTTTTGCCAGCATTGAAGGACTTCAATGGCCAGGCTCTGTCTGTACTGCTTTGTGTGGTGTGGATATGTTGTAACACATATTGTTTATGCAGCTGTAGAATATGCCCATTCCACTAACCAAAATTCAGCCTCTCCTTTTTCCTGTTGCCACTAATTGAGTCAATAAATAATAGCATGGGTTGTTTGCCTGGATAAGCATCCTCTCTAGTCCTAAGAGTGCTTACACAGCTGGAAAAAAACTCAGTTGAAAAATCAGGTCTCTTTATTTTTGTGAAGTAGAAACATTCCTCTCCTCATTTTGAGGATACATGTAGCGAAGAAATGAAAAGTTCACTACTCATTAAGAAATCATTGGGCTCTGGGGTCTCTTTTGGAAGCTAGACTAAGTAATGTAAAGGAATCTCTACTTTGTGCAGTAAAGATTAAAATAACTAGTACAGGTGCAGGAGTCTGTAAGATCCTGGGGAGGGATATGAAGGGGAAAGATTTTTTTCAAACCCATTAGTGATTTTAAAGGCCAAATCTAAGCATGGGTCTAAGCTTCTGCAAAATTAGTGAGACACTTTATGTCAAAGTGAGAGGGGCTTTCAATTGCAGGTAATGCTTTTGCCTCTAAACCTGTGAGAATGAGGTAAAAGCAAGTGAAGCTCTCAGCAGACCAGGGGCTACACCAGAACCCTTGCAGGGAGCAGAATCGAGGACTGCCCATGCTACCTGAGCAACCAGGTCAAACATGTCCCCAGTAATGAAGATCCATTCATTACTATAACATACAGGCTAGCACTGTAGATCACTTTCATGGTCTCCAAAGAAGCTGAGCAGTTATCAGTAACATTCAAAAATCCACTGGAAAGTCATTCATTTCACTTTATAGTCCTAATTAGCCATTTGTATAGTTCTATAATTAAATATGCTCCTTTCTCATCAAGTTTTTCACTTTAGTAATGATACCACTGTGCCACAAACAGGCCCCATGCTGTTTGGTTTGGGACTTATTCATAGCTTTTAATTGGTCACCCAGTGGTTAGCCAATAACCCCTTCTATGGGAAGCAACACTCCGAATGCTGTTAATGGGCTAGAGGCATAGTGACTGCCTCCTGGTACCCAGCAGTACTGGGAATAAAGCAATTTCCTCCACTGTGTTGTGTGTCCAATAGCTAATCCTCTCCTCTCCTGAAATGTACACTATTTGGTTATAAGTATTTGTGCTGGCTTACTTACCGCTGGGTTGTTAATAGGCAGTGATTCTTCAATGCTCCTTCAGTGAAGTTACAGTCTGGTTGCTGACTGCTAATTAAAATAAGTTTGTACTCTAACACTGCAACTAAAAGGTAGCAAGGTCATATTATTTAATGCAGCAGTCTTTTATTTAACAATATTACTGTACTTTGTATGTTTATACCATATTTATTCATGCACCTTTTGCACTATTATTGATCACGTCAATATAGCCAAAATGATCCACTGACTAATCTTTCCTTCCTTGGAGTATGGTCACTAGGCTTTCCCTGCCTCTGAGTACACAGTTAAAGAACAGTGCATGCATGCATATTTCACCTTCAGTCGATTCCTCAGCTTGGAAAAAAAATAGTGGTAAATGAGTTAACAATGTTCTAAAAGGACCCAAACTGTCATGAGTCTTTATAGAAACCAAAACATGTATTCATGAGAACTGGAGTAATTCTAAACCCAGTAAGATTAAGAGAGTAAAATGTTTATTGTTTTCAGAAACAAATTTTATTTATTACTTTTTTTGCTACTGTTTTAAAATTTTGTTTGAATAAGAGCACCTATCATCAGGGTGTCTGACTGCAGTATTCATCTGTTGCATGTGCCTTATTTCTTTCTGTTTGTCTGTAACAGATGAAAAGCTCTCTCCAGCAGAAGTAACTGTGGTCCAGTTACTTTTGCATTCTACTTTACTTACAGGAAGACCACAGAATTGTTCTTAACCATATTCTTATTGAAATCAATATTTGAGACAGAAATAAAAAGTTATGCCTTATGAAAAGTTGCTTCCAGTCTTTCACTTCTCCATATAATAAAACGGAAGTTCACTTGAGCCTCCAACACAATGTAAAGCACTTTAATTTACAAAGTGCTAGCACAACGTGTATTTTAATTATAGAGATTTTCCAGATTTTTGTCTTAAAAAAATAGACGTACAACTTGGAAATGGCTTCAGTGTTTATGAAAAGCTAATTACCAGGGAACAAATATGATTTGCCTTCCTACCCTTCGATTCTAATATGGATATTCCATGGCAGTCTAAAACAGATATGCTTTCTCAAGTTTACATAAATGGAGAGTATACACAGAGCATTACAAATCCTCTAGTCACTCCCTGTAAGCTGAAAGAAAATGGAAACAATTCTTTTTCTGCTGTGCTGTCCTTTCTTAAAACCAGCCATTATCTAGAAACACTGACAGGCAGCATGCTGCTCAACCTCCAACTGATTTTACAGTTCTGAAGAAATTCATGTAATTCTGCTTCATCTTTCTAACCTCTGGAATATAGGTAATAATTATTAATAGAAAAGAAAAGAAAAGAAAAGAAAAGAAAAGAAAAGAAAAGAAAAG
>JAHLSL010013373.1:1927290-1981183 GCA_025920805.1 Petroica traversi
AGAAAAGAAAAGAAAAGAAAAGAAAAGAAAAGAAAAGAAAAGAAAAGGAGTCTGAATTACTGATATGTTTGACATTCAAAAAGTTTCTGCATGTATTTTTTTGTTAGAAATTTCACTTCCCTGTATGATTTTTCTTCAGTCTCTTAATTTCTTTCTATTTTACAGAACAATAAGACCTTATGAACTTTAAACTCAAACACAGCATATTTTGTGTGCTTTTTAATCACTATAGAACACTCTAAGGCTTTTGGAAAAGGCTGATGTTCAGGAACTGTTCAAAATAGAATAGCTATGTTTTGTGTGCAAGGTATTATTTTACTTCTCTGATTCAGGAAAAAAGTGTGCAATTTCAGCATATTAAATCCTATTCAGTAGAAATGTTCATATGGAGAGGTGATTGCACACATTTCACCTGAGTTCTGATAGATGGGTTGTACTGGAAAAAAAACCAACATTTGGATAAACAGCCTTAAATATTACATTGAATGAAAAATGCAGGATTACTTTTATAATGAACTTTACATAATACTGTAGATAGTATATTTTATAGGACATTCTTTTTGCAATTTGGGTAGAATACACAAGATCCAGTTAAGTAACAACTGTGGAATTCTTTGTGCATTTTATGCATGTGCAGAAAACTTAACATATTGTTAAAATTGTTCAGAACAGAGCCCTGTGGGAGGTGAGGGGTGAGAGCAAGGGGAAAGGATGTTTTTTGCCCAAAGCTTATCTATGTACCAGTCTACAATTTTCAGCAGATAATGTGCCCATTGTATTTTCCTAATCAGTTCAGTTACCCTTTTAATTCACTGTCATGATTTGGAAAACATCTAATTTTAAAAGGTGATTTTTACAACTAATATATTAGCTAGCATTTCTTCCTTCCTCAACCCTCCTAAACCCTGCCCTGTCTGCTCTCACTGGATCTGTACAGCATCTATCACCTCAGGTCATTTGGCAGGAAACACACCATTTACTGTCCTTCACACAAAAAAAAAAACCAAAACATATTTCTTGGTGCATAAAAATATTATTAATTTATTTGGAAAGTCAATAGAAGTCTTTCAATCAATTTCATTAAGTCTTGAATCAGATTCATACCAAATACAATGAAGATTAGCCATAGGTTCAACCTTTGCAAAAGGTGTGATATTGTTCTGTTTGTCTGATCTATGGGCACCAAAGCTCAGAGAGATTAAAGTAATTTGCTTTCATTTTGTAGGAGTCTATTCTGGAGACTGAAACAGAAGCTGTAACTACTGAGCCTCAGACAACTCCTCAAGCATAAGGATCAATATTTTTGTTTAACAATGCAGTTCTCTATTCACTATTATTATGCTAGGCATCAATATGTGCTATTACTAAGTTTTTGGTCTTGTGAAGGGAAGATAAATATGTTAAAACCCACATGAACCTTCCCTGTCCCATGCAAGTGGAAGGAAGGCGGGTTCCCTTTTAAAATGTAACCAAACCCAAGAAGTTTTGCAAGAGACAGCCCCAGTAGCTGAAGTACTGATTTCAGTCACCCAGCCAGGGCTTGCCAGTGCACCCTGTCAGCACAGCCTTGTACAGTCACTTAGCACTGCATCACAGCCACTCATCAGCCGGAATGTTCCTGCTCAGTAGTCTCCTGTTTAGATGTAAGGCCATTTTATTTTCTAAAGATGGATGGTGGGGAATAACTGACAAACCCTGTATGCAGGAGAGACAGTGTTCATCTGAAAAACAAAAGACAGTTCTGTATGTCTGTGGCAGCAAGCAGGAGGAATGTGTGCACCCTTGCTTTGTTAAAAAACATCCTAAACATGCCCAAAAGGCACACTTGGAGATTTGTGTGCAAGAAAACTGCCTGCCATTTTTTATTTCTATTTTTTTTCAAACGAGCAGGACTGAGAGTACTCTTTGCAAATAAACTTGAGAACATCAAAGAATATTGTAGGTTCACATAGTCAATTTGCTGTCCTAATGAAAACAGATCCACAATATTGGCTGTTTGGGCTAAAGGGGAAATGATATTATTATCACCTGGTTGGAAGAGTTAATCTACTCCACCATGCATCATGATTTAATTATTCCTAATTGATCTTAATAGATAGATATCAAGCCTGGCCTTGCTTGGCTTCAATTATAGCAATTTTGCAGTCTCCCTTTGTAACGGATCTTGGCAAATATCTGATGATTTCTGCCTGTCTCCATTTATATTGGAAAACTTTTAGATTCAGTTAAATGTTACTTGAAAAATTTTATGCATTTTGGCACCAAAGAGAAAGAGAATGGAGATACAATAATTATTTTTATATTGTTTTTGTCCATTTCCAGTTTATACTGCACTGGAGCTGTGTTTGTTGCTCTTCTGTTAGTAGTTGGTATAGAAATTTTAAGGGAGGATAAGTGAAAACCCATCAGACTTTAAAGTCAAACATATTCAGGAGTTATGCTTTTTTTTTCCATTTTCATTTTCTGGAACGTTCATGTAACGCCACCTTATAAGAAAGAAAGAAAAATATGTTGTTTTATGAACTGAGAAAATACCTCATATACAAGTTGTTTATATTGTCTCCTTTTTGATGTTTTTATTTACATTCTAAATAAATTTTAAAATATTTGCTCAGCCTGGCTATCCTTGTGGTCACTAGACGATTAGTAAAAGAATATCATAGAATAGTAAAATGGTAGAATATGCTGGGTTAGAAGGAACTGATCAAGATTATTAAGTCCAACTACTTGTCCTGTGGAGGAAACCACCAGAATTACACCATGTGCCTGAGGGCATTGACCAAACACTTGGAGAACTCAGACAGGCTTGGTGACCACTTTCCTGAGAGCATGTTTCAGTGCTCAACCACCCTTCAGCTAAAAAAATGTTTTCCTTTTAGCTCACCTAAACCTTTCCTGACTCAGCTTCATGCTGTTTCTTTGAATCTTGTGGCTGGTCATGAGAGTGAAGTGGTTTGTCCCTGCCCCTCCACTTCCTCTCATGAGGATGTTGAAGACCAACATGAGGTCTCCCCTCAGTCTCCTCCATTCTGAACAGACCAAGTGACCCCAGTTGCTCCTCAGATGGCTTCCCCTCAAGGACCTTCATCATCCTCATTGCTCTCCTTTGGACACACTCTAATTGCTCAGTGTCTTTCATACACTGTGGTACCCAAAACTGCCCCAGCACTTGAAGTGAGGCTGTCCCAGTGCAAAGCAGAGCAGGACAATCCCTCCCTTGCCCAGCTGATTCTGTTCCTGATGCCCTCCAGGACTTGGGTAGCCCTCCTGCCTGCCAGGGCACTGCTGGCTCATGTTCAACTCTCCAATGACCAGGACCCCCAAGTCCCTTTCCACAGCACTGCTTTCCAGCCTCTCATTTGCCAATCTGCACACACTATCAGGGCTGCCCAGTACCAGGGTGTGAGAGACTGAAATGTCATGGTTAATGTTTCAAAAATTGTTATGGAGAAAGTGTTGAAGAATAGTGAGCTGAGGATGGTCCTGCAGAACCTTACACACGACGGGACCCCAGGCTGGTGTTACCCCATCAATATAAGTCTTGGTGATCAACCAATGATCAGTAGCTCGCCCATTGCATTATTCATCAATATTCAGTGCTGGACATTTTGTCCAGAAGGATATGGAGACACTGCATCAAAAGCTTTGCTGAAGTCCAGAAAGATTATACCTGCTGGCATTGCTAGATTAACTAGGTGGATTATCCTGTTGTAGAAGCCAAATGGGTTTGACAAGTAGGATGTCCTCTTATTAAAACTGAATAAGCAGAAAGAGAGGTTTTAATCAAAGCCTTTTCTCCATTTCCTCCTCCTTAATATGCTTTCCTAACATTAGATCAACTTTAATGGTTAATTTTTTTGCATGTAGGAAGAACTGAAATTCTGTTTTTACAGCTATTTTTACTAAGCATTCAACACCACTGAAAAAATGCCAAATTAAGACATGAAAATTGACAATCTCTTCTATATCAATAACTTCTCTGGTACTACCTGAAAGAAAAGTCAGTGGCTACATTTTATAGGGTATGTGTTCATAGGAAAGCTACATAATTTCTTATTATTCACCAGAGGGTTGTAAATAGGCTAGAGCAACGTGGATAAAATATAACATAAAACTGTGTCTCTCACCTGTCCTTTAAAAAGGTGAAGGTACAAGATTAAGAAATATGAAATATTGGTTGGATATCTATAAATAATCTTTACAGAATATAAATTAGATCATAACTAGAAAATTAATTTGGAAGCACATAGAGACTTTGAGTAAATTCAGTTGCTTGAATTCTCAGATTTATATTTCTGGAATAATTTTGGTTATGCTTCAAAATTATTAACTTTAAAAGCAAAATTTCATAACAAGTAACATATTATGCAAGTAGGTGATATTAAGTATACACTAACCCAGTGATCTGATATATAAAAACTCAGAAATTTCAATTCTATTTTGATAATGTCCCTACAAAATTTGTTGCCATTTGCCAGCTAGTCATGTAGATGAATCTCTAAAACATCAACAAATCAAAAACTATTGGTCCTGTCAGGGGTGTTGATATGGCTATGAGTATTTGTTCTCAAAAGTACTTATAGAACTTGCTGAAAGAACTTCTTTTTCAAAACAAATGTTTCTACTACAAACAGAATGCTCGATGAGTTGGAGATGAAAGAAAAGTTTATTGGCTGGTCTTTCAGACAGACTTTTCTTATTTCAAGGGAAGTGGTCACCAGAAGACACAAAGAATCCATAAACATAAAGTCTACAGCCATGTTTTTCTATTTACCTTACAAAACTGGTAAGCATTTTAAGTACATGAGATAACCCTAACAATAAAAATCTTTGAATCAACAGCACAGGAGTCTTTTAAGTCTTTGAAATGAAGATCTGCATTTGTCCCTTAGCAGCTTGGCTTTGACAGAAAATGTCTTGGTGTTACAGAAATACCACATGGCTTTGGTGTCTCTGTTCCCTCTGCACACAGCCACAGCTTCACCTCTGGGAGGCTAATAAGCAATAAGTACAACCCTGCTCCACACCGCAACTTCAGCTGCCTCCAATGATAGATAAAGCAACTGCATTTGTTGATCTGTTACTTTCTCTGTGGGCATTTCTGCCTGGGCTGTGGCTGTCATAGGAAATGTATTTCACTTAGCTATTTGCACATATTGACTCTAACAAGGTTTCGGTACTTCCAAGCAAGTGACCTTCATCACTTTTGATAGCAGATCTGTTGCTTAAAGAGCTTCTATGTGCACGGTTGAAAAGAGTATATATTTGAAGAAACAGCATCTACTTCACTGAAAAACCCCCATGCTGCTCAGCAGACATGTCACTCAGGTCCACACGGACTATAAAAATATGTTCAAAAGCTAAAATGTTAAATCTTGTTTGCACTTGAAGGGGCCAAAATGCTTTACTTTTGGCAGGTTTACCCACAAATATTCAATTTGAATGCTTTTTGAGAAATGTACCAGTGCTGTCATGTCTGACTGGGGAGTAATCTAACTGGCAATGCTACATAAAACACTGACTGAAAACCTAGAGATGAGGTGAGATCTCCATTCTCTAAATGTATCCCATATTAAACAGGGTTAGGATTTGCTATTAATAGACATGAAGAGGCATAACAGAGGAGACACATTGACAGATATTTATTTCTTTCATGGTCTCTCAAAAAAATCCTTCACCGTATTTTTGCTTTCCTCATTAATGCTACCACTTTACCATAAAACTGGGAAAGGAGCAATAGGAGGGGGAAAATTCCATCCTACTTTACACTGAAGATCAAGGAATCTCTGAAGCTTGTGCAAGGCTTTATAACCACTGCTTGCATGGAAGGATATCAAATCACATCTTATCTATTCTCCAGTGCACCAAACTGCGGTCTCATCCACTTCCCTCCAGTGATGAAGCCTTTTATAATGGTACATGTCACTTAAATTAGAATCCTGACAGATCCATGCCTACTGGCCAGATCCGAAGTCCTTTAAAATCAATGAATAGATTCAAGCCACCACTGCTGCCTCCTGCCAGCTTTTGTGTGTTTGGGAAAGACCACAGGCTAAAGAGTTGTGTTGGTAATCATCAGAGAACCTACCCCATCTGAATAACTTGGAGAGACCCAACAGAGCAATGCCTAATTAAAAAAAAACAAAACAAACCATAAACGAACGAACAACAAAACCCAGAGGGAAACTTCGAGTTGTTTCTATTCAATAGATCCAGACAAGTTGTTCTTAATAACCAGAGCAAACTGTTTTCAGTGTTAGAACCCATTCCAGAGGATTTGCAAAACCACATCAGCAGCTCATCTAATCTAGCATCCTTTTCCTAGTTCTGCTGGATATTTCAGGGAAACTGCACAATTTCACAATTCATCTAATAATATAAATCTACACAACTGGGAATCTCTTTTTTTCCCCCTTTCCCAGCTGCTAATCAGAATATGCCCTGAAGCATGAGGATTGGTTGGAGAGAAGATAAAAGCATAGAAGAAATAATAATGTAACTTATTGAAGTATTGCTTTAGACTCTAATGGATCCCACTACAAATTAATTCTTCGTAGTACAAATGCCCTGTGGTAATGCCCTGAACTACAGATAGATCAGCTGTGTCATGTACACCTAAATGGCTGTGCAAAGGTGTTGGGCTTTAAAGGAAAGATCGCTTAGTATTCGTATATAGAACACTGTTGGGTACTGACAAAGAACAGTGGCACCACAGCTTTGATGTCCTGGAAATAAATGTATTCCTCCTTCTCAGCGGTTTCACTGTCGACAACACTGGATAGACCAAGCTTTGTGCCATTAGTCTTTATTCCGCCCACCAGTAAATAAATTAATAAGGCCAGAAAAGGAGTTAGAGTGCCTGGGGACAATCAGAATAGTCAATACTCTGTATTTCTACCTGTGCTGCGCGCTTTAACATTGCCAAGAAAACCAGAGAGAGGAAGCAGCATGGCTTGTCCCATCATGGGACTGGCATTTGCATTTGCAGGTCGGTAACCATTATGCTTTCCTTTAGGCAGTCACTTTGCAGGGTAGTACTTGAGGCACTGAAGAAGCAATAACCATGACACCAGCACTGACTTGCACATTAGCTGTCTTTACATTTCAAACCCAGCAGAGCAGCCTATGGGAAGCAGACTGACAGAAAGGTTTGGCCATTAGCAGATTCTTTTGTGCTCTTATCCCTTTTATTATGTTTCAGAAAGGTTCTTTTTTCTGCAGCACTGAAAGACATAGCCTGCAGCAGTAGCCTAGAGAAAGCAGGCAACACCAATATAGGACAGCAAGGATGAGTGATGAATTGCACTGACACGTTTGGGTTTGCAGGGTTCTCTCTCTTCTTAGAGAAAGAAGGCCAAGAGGGAGACTTTGCCTTCATGTTCAGTAGCAAGAGAGCATTTGTGTGAGCTGAATGTCTGTGCTTGAGTCATATGTGCTTGAACTGAAGTCAAGGTGAGGAACAGACATAAGCTGCTCATTCTGCTTCCAGCACTGTCTCCCACACTAACATGCTTCATAGAATTAGTGATCAGAAACTGACAATAAAGGAACAACTCTGAAAAAGGGAATGAAGGTTTCATGAGTTTGAATGTTACCTTTTATTGCAACTGATCAAGATACCAGAAGAGGGAAAAGTGAGTTGAGTGTGGTCTGACTGTATGTGGTGTATGTGTGATCTCTTCTAGGTTTCACTGTTAGCATTAGATGTGCTTGACACCTTCTACTCACTAATAATCCTTTAAGAACAAACCAAATGAGTTTAGATTGGAGCAAACAGCTTCAGTCTTACTGCTGGCCAGGAATACTATGAGTTACTGTCAGCACGTATCATTTGGCAACAGATGTGACATTCAGCCCTGCATTGTTTGGAGCACAAAGCGAATAAAGAGAAACTCAAAGTAAATACAAAAATTAAGTGACACAATCTTTACTCCTGTGCATCTACCAAAGTCCTCAGCTGCTAGTTCAACTGCTAGATGCACAGGAGGTGTGACTGGAGTTTTATTGGAAAGGACCTCTTTTCTGTTGAGCACTATTTTTATAATGACCATCTCATTTTGGACTTTTGCTCTACAGAAGATCAAGAGAGATATTTTATCATAAAGTTCTGGTTGATCCCTTGAAGAAATTGACCACATCCTCTTTTATTTATTTATTTTTTTTTCTGATGGAAACATCAGATCCAGTTGCTACTTGAAAGAGCAATCTCTTCCAAACTTTTTGAGAAAGAACAGATGCCAGTAAGTTTTCAATAAATGTCATGCATTCTGAATCTCTTGGTCTTACTGTGCAAGCACAGCCCAATGGTTTATCACATAAACTGAACTGATGTGTTTTGGATGCACTGCACTGTGTCGGCACTGTGTGTTCCTGTTCAGAAATTACTGAGTGACAAAGAGTGCATTGAACAGGGCAAGTTGAAAGAGATTTCCAAAATTTAGCTTTAAATTATACCATTCCCTTTTCAAAGATATAGATGTTAGCAGAACTAACATTAGTGCTGCCAATACTCTCCAGCATGTTTGAGCAGCTTTGCTCAGCATCAAAATTATTATTACTGGACATAAACCTAGCACTAGAGAGTAAATTTACTCAAAGAAATGAAGTATAAAAAACCCACAAAACCCCCTTGTTACCAAGCAGGTTAAATTTTTTCAAGAAAATGTCTATGCATAATTGAGAGAAGATGTTAGAAAATTCTTTTAACTTTAGGACAATGGTGTATGACACCTATATTTGGGATTAATGCTTAGTTTTGTACCATATAGGGATTAGCACAAATACCAGAAGTTTTTGTGGTCTTGTGTTAACTCCCTGCGCCTGTGACTAATAGTCTTGTGTCAGCTTATTTACAGATATCAGTGACTAATATGTACTAGTAGATGTCTTGATTTTGAGAACAGAGTCTAAGGAATGACAAGAGAGAAGCATCCTTACCTGACCACATATCTGAGAAACTCCCAAGGGGAGAAGATTCATTAGAAGGTCTGGGACTGTAAAAGGAAATTTTGAGGAATGGGGTGTTCCCAAATGACCATCAAAGACCCTCAGAAGACCCTTACTTGTATCCAAACAAGTTCGTGGAAATAATTAGCATATGTGTACATATTCAGGAAATGTGAAGACTATCTATATAATAGAAATGTGATGAATCTGTATTAGTTTCATGGCTGCAGCCTGGTCTGTTAGGTTGCTGCTTATGCATGCTTTAGGAGAATTCCCCATGCACCCAGTGCTGCTAAAAAAGTAATGTTGACTTTCTAACCTAGTAAATTATTTGGTGAGTTTATTTTCCAGTTTTCCATGACAGACTCAACAATAAAACAACATGACTGTTCACTAACTGACTAATTTTTCCACTTCTATATGTTTTATTTGTTTTTTATTTGAGGTGAATAAGCCTTTAATCATTGTAAACCAGACGTAAGTATTAACTAAATTTTAATACAGGTCCATATCTGACTTCATTTTTTTAATTCCTCTCAGCACATGTTTGAATCACAAGAGGGAGAATAATTGCAGTTTTTAAATGTTTATTTTCTCACAGGTGCTAGTTGAAAAGAAAATAAAACATCTGTGGGAAAGAAGCAGAATATGAGGCATCTGGGAGAAATAGCATATGTTATCTTTATACTTCACCTGATTACTCTCGGGTACTGCTGAGCTTAAGTTGGAAATTGAAATTAATTTTTCCACTGCTTCTCTCTTGTATTGCCACAAGAGAAAAAGGAAATAAAGCCTTTCCAAAATTCATATCTTCCTTTAGAAATAATCTCAGAGAAAATATCACTGAGAAAAAAAAAATTTTTGGTAGTTTGCTGTGCTTTCCTTATTTACCCCCATGTTTCTCCTCACAGTCAAACTGTAGCAACCCTGTAGCTGTCTGATTCCCTGCATAACTCTTTTCTGCCTATCCAGATAATTCACATATTCATCAACATCTGAAATGCTGTCAGATACCAAGTTAATGTTAGTCTTTAAATTGTGATCTAGTTTAAGGAAACAACCTTCATATACTCATGAACACGTTGTGAACTCCTTGTCATTTTCAATTACCATATTTCCAATAGATACCCATAATTTGTCTCTTTCTAACTCTATATGCAACACAATTCACTGAAGTTTCTGTACACTTCTCATTTAACAATATTTGCGAAGAGGCGATTATCACTTTGGATAGTGACTGCTCCTTTTTGCATACGTTATTTTTTGATTGCACCTAGAAATTTTGTTTCACTTTCTATGAGATCTAAAAGTATGCTTCCTATACCTTAACAGATTCATTTATTAGATTTGATCCCTGAAAGTCAATTTTCTGTATGTTTTTGTGCAAGATAAAAATGATGGCATTACTTTTAATCCTCCAAATTAACACTTCAGAAACATGTTTATCAAACTGACTCAATAAAAGCTTGAGATGGTAGGTGAAATTCTAATTGGAGACCCTTTCATGAAGAACTAGATGATAAACATGAAGTTACACCCCAGTCTGATGTAGAACACAAAGCAAGAGACAAATTTAATTTTCTTTGCAAAATGCAGCTTGGAGCCTCAGAGGAAAGGGGGCTTTTACACCAAATTGGGGAATAAAATATTCTAAACAAGAAAAGAGTGAAATATTCACTCATTGTAAGCAAGATGTCTATTGTTTCTTAATATTTCCTAACACAAAATATTAGCTAAAAGCACATACCTGCACACTACTGTAAGGCCTGTGAAGGAAATGGGCTATGTTCTGACCTCATCCAGTTAAATAACAGGAAACTTGAGGGCTAGATTTTATTTACATGGGTTTTGGCTGAGACTGTAGCTAGAAGCAAAGACATGGTTGTTCAATTAGAATACATCCTTGCATTTCAATTCCTATTATCAATATTTTCCTGTGTTGGCTTGGTAGTGGAAAAGCCCAGAAAAAGACCTGTTTCTAATACATCTAGTTTTACTGTCAATAACTAATAAGAAATGAGGAACATTTTCAAAGCATGATTCAGGATAACATCAGTAAATTAGAAGGTGCTCCAAGGAGAAAAATAGGTTAAAATGTCTGTTCTTGAGACGAAAACACTAAAATAAATAGCTGTGCTGTTTTAAAAATTCTACATTTAAAGTGTGTAACTATGATGAAAAGGAAGATCAATTCCACCATACTGCTGGTACAGCCAGTCTTTTTAACACATTAATCAGACCGGGAAATAAGCATTATAAAAACAAAAATCTTCTTTTTGAGAAGTAATAACATTAGTAAGGAAGGTACAGATACTGGGTTAAAACAGCTAACTGATTTTGAGCTGCTGCTGTTGGGACAGCTCCTTCACAAAAAGATATGCAAGAAAAAATAATACCACAAACTCTACAGGAAGTTCCTTTTTATAAGCAAAGATCTAAACTTTTATACAAGACATGAACAAAAAGATACCAAACTTTTCCTGCACTATTTTGTAAATGAATCATTTGGTGTATAACCTAGGTGGTTGTTTGCCTCTCTCCATAATTGGTACTTTATAGTTGTCAGCATTTATTATAGTACATTAACAGTGCAATGCATTCATGACCTGGAATAATGACCCTCTAATAGGATCAGGGAACATTTAAAGTTCCTCTTTTCATATGGTTTGAAGTCTCTTATGAGCAGAACAATCAAAATTCATTGCCTAAAGGATCTTCTGTTGTTGGACATTCAGAATCATTTGCAATCATCATTGGTTAAGGTGAGACTTAAGTGCTGCAAAAGCTATGTAGCTCAAGTTGACCATGGTCAGTGTGTCACTTGGCCTGTTGAGAAAGGACTACTAGCCACAAAACTCCACTGCTGCAAGCTCTTTGCCCAAAATGGTACCTTGCTGATATGAGACATAACTGTAATTGCTACTTATTCACAATTTAATAACTAGTGCAACTGGTCCTACAATAAACTCTCCCAAAAATGGCAAATATTCAGCACTCTTATTTTCAGGCTAGCAAAACAATAAAACCACTACTGTTAGCTTTAAAGAACATAGTTAAATATTTGGGGTAGTATGTAGTGAAGCTGAATGCTCTCAGATAAGCAGTAAAATATGCATAGCAATCAGCAAATAAATCACATGTAATGCCATAAAGAAAATTTTCCAATGGTTAGCTATAGCTCTCAAGAATTCAACTTATGTTATTTGCTTTCCAGTATGCTTAGAAATAGTTTTGTTCTATTGCACCACCTAAACTTACCTGTACTGCCTGTTGGTGCCCAGGTATTTATTTGAGAGTAGGAGCTGTGCTGCAGGGGTGGCCTCTATGAGGAGAGGCCAGGAGCTTCCCTGTACCTGACACAGTCAGCTCCAGTGGACACCACAGGACACCCTGAGACCTCCAGCCAAGGTGGTGTTGCCTCTGATATTATATTAAAGAAAGATTTTAAAAATGCTGCATGGAAGAAATGAGAGAAATAGTGAAAGAAGCAGCCCTACAGACACCAGGACAGAGGAGAAGGAGGGGAGAAAATTATTCCAGAGGTGTTCCTGCCAAAGCAGACATTCCACTGAAGCTTGCGGAGAATCATAAATCATACAATGGTTATGGTTGGATGAGACCTCAAAGGTTATCTAGTTCTAACCTCTCTGCTGTGGACGGGAACACTTTTCACTTAACAGGTTGCTCAGGGCTTCACCCAGCCTGGCCTTGAACCGGGGATGGGGCATCCACAGCTTCTCTGGACAACCTCCTGTCTTTCAGTTTAAAACCATAGCCCCTTATAACATGCCCTTGTAAAAAACTTTTCTCCAGCCTTTTTTAGGTTCCCTTCAGGTACTAAAACGACTGCAGCAAGATAGCTTTCACTTCTCCTGGCTTCACAATCCCAATTCTCTTAGCCTGTCCTTGCAGGAGAGATGCACCAACACTATGATCATCTTGGGGACCTCCTCTGGACTCTTTCCACCAAGCTGATGTCCTTCCTGTGCTGATGACCCCAGAGCTGGATGCAGGACTGCAGGTGAGGTCTCATGAGAGTGGAGAGGGGCAGAATTTGCTCCCTTGCTCTGTTGGCCCCACTGCTTTGGATGTAGTTCAGGACACAATTGTTTTTCTGGGCTGTAAACACACCGTGCTGGCTCTTGTTCAGCCTTTTGTCCACCACCAAGTCCTTCTCCAAAGGGCTGTTCTCAATCTCAATCCCAGCCTGAGTCAATACTGGGGTTGCCCTTGTCCAGGTGCAGTATATTCTACTTGGTCTTGTTGAAGCACATGAGGCTCCCATGTGTCCCCTTCTTGAGCTTGTTCTGGCTGCTCTGGATGGCACCCCGCCCTTCAGGTGTTTCGACAGCACCACTCAGCTAGGTGTCATCTGCAGACTTGCAGACTCAATCCAATATCCATGGCATTATGAAGTTTTTGAATAGCATCGGTCCCAGTGTGGATCCCTGAGGGACGCCCCTTGTCATCGTGTCTATCATGAGACCACTGACCTCTGCCCACTGCACCTGTCCAGCCAACTCCTTAGTGACCAAACAGTCCAGAAATCAAACCCATATGTCATCAGTTTAGAGAAGGATATTTTGGGGAACCATGTCATAGGTGCTACAAAAGTCCAGATAAATGGTATTTGTAGCCCTCCTCTTGTCCAGTGATTAATCACCAAGCCACAGAAGGCCACTGGGTTGGTCATAGAGGACTTTCCCTTGGTAAAGTTGAGCTGTGTCTCCCGAATCACCTTGCAATCCTCCATGTGCCTTAGCAGAGCTTCTGGGAGGATCTTTTCCATGATTTTCCCAGGCACAGAGGTGGGACTGACAAGCTGCTAGTCCCCAAGATCCTTTTTTCGTCCTTTAGAAAATAATCTAAAATATAAAATATTTCCCTGACTGAAGACTTAAGGTACCTTTGTTAAAGGAAGACCACATCTAGATTGAACAGGCAGTAGATGAATAAATGAAAATTGTTTGATTTTTGTCTTCATATGTGCATTAAACCTACTATTTACTAGATGTTTTTCAGAGCTCCACAATCTCATACACATATATAGGAAGATTGGGCTACACTGATTGACTACCTTGTATAATTTTTCTAGCAATACACTTTTCATGGTTGTAGAAATGATAAAATATTTCACTTACATTGGAGTAGTTGTGTCTTGAGAAGACACTATGCAAGACTAAATACATCAGTCTCTGCTTTAGTTACTGCCTTTGAAAAAACAAATATGTGTTTTACAGGGGACATACACTTCCAAGGCAAAATTACTCTTAAAATTAATTAAAATCTTATTATTTTCCAGCAATTTTCATTTGTTTAAATGAAATTAAAATCAGTCTTAGGTTATTCTGTACTGTTACTAAACTATGTGAATGCTCAGTGGTACATCCTAATTAAGTCAATGTAACCTGCAATGCTGTGCTCAACAAGGTAATTCAGATGCCATAGTTTCTGTTTGTTATAGATTCATGAACCCTTTGAAAACTTATTTTGCCTGCAAATGAGCTAATGAACTTCCCCTCATTATAAATCTCAAGCTGAATGTGCTTTATTTTGAATTATTTCAATATTCATCAAAGACAACTTAGTACTTGAGTCTATCTTTTTTTCTTCTTTGAGAAATAGAGCATGCCTGCCAAATGGGTTAGAAAATATTTCTTTACTTACCAGCACTTCAAATAGTCATTGAGGTTTCTGGCTTTAGCAACAATTTAATGTGGAAAAAATTTCAGAGGGGAAAGAAGAAAGGAGACAGGATAAATGACAAGAGCTAAGAGAACGAGCATTTTGTACAGGTAGCTTGGAAACAAAAGCAATTAGGCTCTGAAATGTACCTCCTTCTCCTCAAGCTCCTGAATTTGTTGTTTCCTGAACGAGCTGTACTGCTACAAAGAGATTTACTTAGGTGTTCAGAGGACGCAATGCACAGAGGTATTTAAAAAGAACGCTGCAAGGTTAGGCTGAAAAAGTTTGGCAATATATTTGTCTGTACAAATAAATACTCATTCAAATATGTTACTCTGGCTTAAGATGATGCATAATTCTTAGTTGGGGGGCCGCCCCCCTTTTCAAAAATTGTGATTCTGAGAAGAAACTAAATCAGCTAAAAATCTAAGATCACATTTGGATAGTTTAATCAACCGGTTGTTATAAATCTTTCCCAAGTGATTAATTACCAGCTTAAATTACCTAATAAATAAGTACTAGAAAACGCTATGGGCATGGTAGCAAGATTTCAGTCCTTGGGAAGTTAACTGTGAGCTTATATGGTAACTACAAATAGACAGCTGACCTATTTTTGACCAAACTGGTGCCCATGAAATGAGATCATCACAAAGTTTTACTTCTATCTCGTTTATGGTGCTTGGCTCTTTCCCTTTCCTTCTACTTAGAAGGAAACCCCAGGCCCCCTGGCTTAGCCCATTGACATCTGTGACATGAACCTGATGCTTCATACCCTAAGTCTGATACTGGAGTAATTTAATTTAGTTTGAGGCTTGAGGGCTGGGTGTCTTCAAGGTGGCTTAAACAACAGCTAAGCATAAATAACATCAGATTCCCAATGCAACAAATTACTATAGATACAATAGATGACGTTGGAATTCAGAAAGCTCTAGACATAAAGCAATTTGCTATAGGTTGAATTAGCTCTTTGAAGGAAGAAATACAATTTCTCAATAAATGTTCCATGAAGGTTTGTATATAAAGTGCACAGATCTGTGTTTTGACTATCCACAAGTTTCGAAGTAGCCCTTGCTACTTTAACATTCCACCTGTGACTGAACTGAGCATTGTGAACATTGTACCAGAGACTGTATACCAGTCTCTTCAGCAAAATTTGGTGCTCCTGGTGTATAGTAACTGCAGACCAGAGGTAAACATGAATCTGTAGTTTGTAGTTAAGTCACTTCGCACCTTTTCTGGGATTTTTTTGTCCTGAAGTATCCAGACATCCACATACGCCATGGTCACACAACACATTTACAAAAATGTTGTAAGTATACCTTAATGGTTCAGAATAATTCATTATGCTCGTTGCTATTCACACTTTTAGCTACAGTCCTCTTGATCCTCACTTTGCCAATGACATGTCAAAAATGTTGTCTTGGATTGTACTTTGTGGTCCTCTGTTGTACACACGACCAGTCTGTAATCTGGCAAACTAGAATGTATCTGGATCAAACTAAAAGGCTTCCCATTGATACTGAAATTGGCCAGACAGAAACTTTCTAATACTGCTCTGAGTAATAGAAATCAAACATTCTTTATTGCAGTGCCCTGGTCACTCAGAAGATCTTTCGTCTATTCAGTTATCCCTGATTGCCTGATGTATATATGTGACTTTATTTTACATGGTTTTACCCCTTTTGGAAGTCCATATAAGGTCCTTTGGTGTCTGTCTTCAATGTTCTGTGTCCTTTTTCAGGTGGTTGTTCCTTGATCCCTGATTGTGAGTAAGTGAAATATCATCGTTTTGCACAACTTCTGCTTTGTCAGTCTAGCAGAGCTGAGCTGGCATCCTGCTTGCTGTTTTCATGACTCATATTTGCCTAAGTTACATTCTTTATCTACTTCTTCAAGGTTGTACTGTTTTGTTCTACCTGTCCTTTTGTGATTAAAATGCTATTCTGTTCTACTGCCCCTATCACTGTGAACTTGCATTTGAACACAAATTGTACCTCTGTGCTCAGCTGGTTCAATATCTCACATGGTCTGTCGGCACATACATTTTCACATGACAAACAAAAGATATCTCTAATGAAAGAAAATGCAGTGAAAATGTTTATGACATGGTAGAAAGAAATAGAAATACATAGAAAAGTGGTTTTCTCAGTATACTACAGTGTCCAGTAATGTACCAAATACATACATTTTTTATCTAAACAGTTCCCAAAGTTCTATGAAGATTATTTTATATCTTTTTTTAGTATTGTTTTTATTCACCTTATTGGTTTGGGTTTTTTGGAGGATTTTGGACAAAAAAAAATGGTCAGACTTCTCTTACATCTCATCACTCAGTCAGAAGGAGAAAATCTTCCTTTTTGCCTTCAGTTGAAGACTGATCTGTGGTATCCTGGAAGTGTAGGTGAAGGCTTCTATTGATTATAGTAGACCTTGGATGCAACTCTTTGGCAGCTAGAGAACAATTGCTCTGTTATGCAAACTTATTAGGGTACTACATTTAAAATGCAGAACCCCTGTGTATAAACACAAATTGTTTCTGCTACAGGAAAAATATGTTATGAAACTCTTGGGGTGTGAGATATCTACCAGAATATTTGGCACCACTCACTTTACAAGTCTAGTATGTGGTAGTTTTAAATTTATCTGTGTTTTTGCCTTTTTTAAATCTTTTTTTTACTCCAACTTAATTAAATTCTTTTCTGAACATTTTAATTTTGCCTCAAGAATATCTTAATTTGATAAAATTCAAACCTGTACCTAAACAAGAAAAGCTCCTAACCATTTTAAATTTGAAAAAGTATTCCTAAATGTATACCTAAGCTATTTTCATGGGGACTAATTAGTTTAAAATCAGTTACGTGGAGAGAAGGCTCAATAGCAAATTAATTTTTACCTCTGTATAATGCTAAGTAGGTATTTATTCCAAAACTCTGTTTTTATTTTCAGTTCTCAATTAGGTTGTCTGTTGTCTTATCCTTTAACACAACTTTGTAATATGTGGTAGCAACAAAGGTTTTTCTTTAACAAAAAGCAGTTTCTCTAAGATCCAGAGAGGTGAGATTTTAAAGAATAAAGTTAAACTCTATTCAACACTCGATAAGTCTTCTTGTGTGTTCTTCACTTATCATCATCAAAATATTCTTAAAATTCACCAAAGGCAATCAATTTTTCAAAGATTTAAACACCACTGTAGAAATCAAAACCTTTTTTATTCACATAAAAATGAATATGTAAGAGTAAAGGAAAATATTAAGTTGAAGTAATTATGCAGATATGTGATTTTCTGCTTTAAACCAGAAATATCAGGAAAAAAACAAACAAACAAATAGCAATTGAAGTTTATTCCCTCCTCTTGCTCATCTCAGGAAACACACATGGGAAACAATAACATTGGGGATATGTAAAATCTTTTGTGTAACTCTGTAGTGTTTATAGACTTCAAGTAAAATCAAGCTGAATTTCTGAATGAAAAAGACATCATTCAGAATACCAAATATCTTAGTTTTTTTTCCTTTTATCTCCAATACGATGTGACACCTAATAACAGCACTGATAGGAATTTGCAAACAATCTAGGAAATGTGTTTTAAAACTAGGAAACCTACTTATCCATTTTGATTGTCTGAATCTAAAAGGCAGTTCTATTCATTGATCTCATATGTAATGTAGTTTGACATAAAATTCATGATTGCTTTGAAGTGTCTGACCAGACCAACATTATTGAATCATTGAAAACAGAATCAAAAGCCAAAATTGTGTCTGACTTGGCACCAAAATACCATGGGTTTTTATGCTTTCAGTTGTCAAGGGCATTTTGAGTTTCTGTTCCAAATCCCATTAAGATGTGACATTTTGTACTGTGTGTATTGTTAAATTGTATATTTTCATTCCTGTGTATTATCAATAGCATATTTGACAAACTAAAAAACTCTGATTTAGGTATTACCTAGAATGGTATTCAGCAAAGGCTCTTGCTTCAAGAGATAATTTGTACATGAATTACCAGATATTTAGATTAACAGAGTGCCATCAGCTATGGCCTCTCAAATTCAGCAGATATATTACTATGGCTTTAATTTTCATTCTGCATTAAATTCTTTCAAACTGAGAATTAACTCTTCACATAACATGTCTGTAATGTGTGATCTGTCAAAAAGGTCACGGCCAGCTCCAAAAGGCACATTTGAGTTCACCTGCCCAACATGGAGGGTAGCAGGTTCATGGACCAAATTCATGCATTACTGTGGAGGGACTGATCTGGCTGAAGACCATGTGGAGGACCATGCAGTGCTACTTGCCTTGGTTGGATTGACCCTTTCTTCCTTACACATTGCCGTGGTTACTTGAGGAGAATTGTTGATATAAAAATTGACAAGAACTCAACCGAAAGACAAATTTTTACAGGCAAAAATTTCCAGTGGTTTTAATTGTAAAAACTTCTTTTGGTTTAGTTTCTAATGTTTGCAGTCTTCTATGAAGTAATTATTACAATGAGAAGGGCTATGAAGGAGCCATCCACTACTGACTGTCTATGCAGAAGACAACTCCAAAAGTTAATTCCTTCTAATTACCATAGGAGTAGCTGAAAGTGAAATGCAAGTCCAACATAACTCAGTAGAAATCCTGGGCTTTACTGAGGGGTCAAAATACCCTCTACAGACAGGTCAGAATTCAGAATTTATATATGGGTTGTTTTTGAAAATTCTCGGAAAATTTAAGAAGGATATATACGCATAAGATTGTCAATGGCCATGAGCCATCCTAAAGTTACATTTATTTCATTCATTATTTTTCTAGGTTTATTCTTTGTTTATTGTTTAGTCAAAAATAGATATTTATGAAGATTCAGCAACACACTAAAAGTAAATAGCAGTATCAGTTAATACATGGAAAAAATAGTCAACACATAATGAACTAGGGGTTTATTGAAGTCTTGACTAAGAATATGATTTTAAATCATCTGTTAAACCAACTCAAAGTAGTAAAAGAAGAATACATAATTCAGCTTTAATTCTCGTTTGTATGGACATAGTTCAATTGAGTAAATATTCAGTCCAAGACATATTTTTACTCATCTAAGTCAACAGGCTTACCTGCAATATAAAAGGAGTAAAGAAATTATATTTATATGCCATTCATTAGTTCTCATAACATCAAGAGACTCTCTATTCTCTCAGTAGTTAGAGCCTGTAATTTCCAATTTTTGGCATAGTGGGCAGCTAAAATGAAGCTCTGATCAAAATCTGCTGTCTTCTCTTCATGCTTTCTACCTGTAGAAAGTTTTCCCTGTTCCAGACAGGACAGGATTAATTTTTGGAGTAGCCAAGAGGGGTAGTTGTTCTACACCACCTCACATCACATAGTACCATTGCCAGAATCCCTTGCCTCTTTCTTCTATCTTCTGATGCTAGCATTGCTGCTGATACTTTTTGTTATCAAATGTTTCCAGTAAATTTTTCTTATCTTGACACATAATCTTTAAGAAAATAACATGCTTATATGTAATTCTCTCTCATTGATAATATGTTGTATTTTTTCAAACATGGTTAAGAATATTTAAGCTCATTATTTGATTTAGGTACAGTGATTGAAAAACCCCAACGAATTCATTGAAGAAAATATTTCCAATATTTGTTTAAAATTAATTTTTCTTCATAGATGTTCTTCCCAGAGAAATTGTTGTTGCTAAATTTAAACTAAAAAACCATGATCATAGAGGGTATAAACTCAGGTAGAAGGTTGGTTTTAATTTTAGTTTATATTTACAGAACTTTTGTGTATATATTCAGCTCTGTAGGAAAATTCTAGATTCTAAAAATAGTTGCAGATATGTTTAGATTCTTATTTTATCTGTCTTATCACTGATAAAATTATTTCTGGGTAGTGATGCCCATAGTGCCAGAGCTCAGGTGATAAAAAGAGAAAATGAAAGTAAGATTGGGTGGGAGAATGATATTCATGCTGTTACCAGGACTAGATAGAGGAAACATACTCAATGCTTCTGAGAAGGATCCCTTTCAGAAGATATAATAAACAATTTGCAGGCCTTTTCTAGGGATTGGGTATCTCTGGCACCAGCTACTTAATTCCTTTAAAAACTAGAAATTTGCTTCTGCTTCTGAGTGTGAGAAGAGGTAAAATCTGACACAACACCTGGTGTCTTCCCTGAGGATCAAGAAATGGATCAAAGTTTTATAAGTGATGGTAACATTTTAGCATCTCATTTTAGCATCTACAGTTTGTGAATTTAAGGGCAAGGCATGGCAACCAGTACAGGTCATCCTTTACATAATATTTTTTTGTGGTATTTAACTCTTCTGCCCATTAACACACAAGCCAAGTGTCTTCAGCCTTCTGTGAGTGTCCATCCATCTGTATCTTGCTTAGATTTTAACAAGTTACCAAAGGATAAATTATAATCCACCTGACCTGTAGCCATTTAGGTCTATGTTCTTTGCTTATTGCAAATATAAAGTGAGAAAAATGGAGATAGTTTATCCTGTTTTCACTGAGAAAAAATGTTTGCTGGTCTGCCAGTTGATCTCCACAGAGAAGTGGGAGATAGACCATAGAGATCCAAATACCTGTTTGGTTTTTTTATGTAATATGCAGGTGTATTTACAGAAATGTACATATACTTAAAATAAATATATAATGAAAACATTGTTAAATGTTTTCTTTCACTGCTTGGTATTGGTAAGATTTTATTTTAGTTTTTTCCATCTTTTATCTTTTATCTTATTAGTATTACTTATTAGTTATGTAAATGTTGACTACAGACTGAAAACATTGTCTTCTAACCCACATAAATTCTGATATAGATTTCACTAGGGAGGGCTAATGAGTTAAATCTACATGTTCTTCAATTCTGCTGGAATCAAAACTATACACAGTGTACCATAATCAGTATGTACTTAACCAGTGTATGCAAATGAATATAAGAAGAATTGAAAAACTGGCAGATGAGGTTGGGGTTTAGGCAACAAATTGTATAGGTTGTTTAAAATACTATTTCAGTCTGAAATGAGAGGATCCTCTAGAAAGAAACTTCTTCACAAGGAATTTCTTAATAAGTTCTATTATCTCTTGGTTACAAATTTATAGTTGTGCCAACTTCTCAGCCACAGCAGTTTAGAAAGGGGCTGGTGTGTGTGAAAAGAGTCAAGGTCTATATTACCACTACTTGCAGCTAGACCTTACTGATACAAATCTGCAGAATAAGTAAGTGGAAAGTAAGTGAAGCTTCCATACTTTCACTCTTCTGGGTTTCAACAGACAGCTGTTTTCCTGCATGCATTCAGTAGTGCACAGTTGGCTAATATATGGATATTATTAGTCCAAACAACTGTATAATTTGAAAATAAATCTAAAGAAACCAAGTCAAATGCCTGTAGGATGGAAAATATGGCTTTTAGAAGCTAACAAAGAAAGCAAGATAATGGTGTAGCCATGACAAGTATTTTAATATCACCAAACTGTCTTAAAAAAAAGCTATTCAGTCCAGACCTTTGAGGTGTAAGGCGATGGCACCAGAATCATGTAGAAGAAACAAAGGGTAAGAATAGATGCATGTTTGGAATAGTCTGTTTATCAGTGTCTAAGTGATTTTATTTTCTAGGATTTAGCGTAAGAGATTTTATAAAGGCTGATTTGAGCTCCAGATGTGTTCAAGATCCCTTGTTTGCTTTTTCTTAGGTTGCACTGCGATCTACATACCCCTCTGGCTTAGTGTTTGCTTGTTTTCTGCAGGCCTCTGTAGAATATCTACTGGGGTATTTTTAAAATTTTTGTTTCTATTTTGTGTTTGTTTCTTGTTTTGTTTTGGAGTTTGTTTGTTTGTTTTTAATCGTGGGCAGAGACTAAACGATTCCTCAAATCTCACTTTGTTAACTGGGAAACATTTTAGTCAACACTAAGCTATGCATTGGCTCTGCTTTTTGTTTAGCATTTTTTCATTATTGCTAAAGAAGCACATCCACACATACCCTGCATGGATTTAGCTGTCATTCCTGAAAATTTCCTGAAGGAGTAGGACTCGTCAGTCCTCCGCATGAGCTGAGACTTTTCTAAAGTGTTGTAGTATGGTGAAAATTCTCTTACTTTTAAGGAGGGAAATCAACATGAGAGTTATCAAAAAGTGAAAGAGGCTTCCAGAGAGATTATGAAATATTAATTCTTTGGGATACTAAGATGTTGATTGGACAAGACCTTGAAAAATCTGCTCTTTATCTCTCCAGGTCTAAGCAGGAGACTTGGCTGGAAACACCCAAATTTTCCCTTCAATCTACATAATGCCATTATTCTGAGGTCATAAATGACCTCTGGGCAAACCAGAAAAAACACCTCAAACCACATCAACAACCTCTAATATAAATGCACTCTGGGGAAGAAATGATAGCAACAGAAGTTATTTTTATGTGAGTTCAGACTCTTCCCATCTAAGGACCATCCTGTGTAACTGAGTCAAAATTATCCTGAGGAGCCCTAATCCACTGCCAGGGAGTTACTGTACTGGCAATCTGCATGTTTCTCCACTCTCCAAATTCTGTGTGGGGAGCAGCTCTTAGTGGATTTTTCTCCTGGTTGGTGATCCTTTCTTTTGTTATGGTCTCACAATGCCACTCACAGTTAAAACAATTTAGGAGGATCTTCATGACATATTCAATTCAATCAAGGGACAAGACACTATGTATGTAGTTTATGATCCCCTAATCTTTTAATTCCCACTCCTTATATCTGCTAGTCTTCTGTGTGTGCTGATTGGCGATAGCTAAGGTTTGGCAATTACTGTTTGGCACTAAACTTGTTCTCTCATGTTAATGATAATACCTCTCATAGAGGAGACCAGAGCTGTGTCAGTACAATTGAAAAGCTCCATCTCAATCAGTAAGTGTCCTTCAAGTATATTACCACAATATTCACTGTTTTGGATCCAGTGACACAATCAATGTGTTTTTCTGGCAGTGGGCAGGGAAAATATGAGCATGAGGTTTTTTAGACATCAAAACTGCAAGCTTTGTTGCCTGTAGGGAAGCAAGGGCATATGTCCCATACCTAGTTGTGCTGGTTTTGGCTGGGGTACAGTTAACTTTCTTCACTAGTATGTATGGGGCTACATTTTCGATTTGTGCTGAACACAGGGTTGACAATAACCAGAGATAGTTGTTATTTCTGAGTAGTGCTTACATAGAATCAAGGCTTTTTCTGCTGTTTGTAATGCCACACTGGTAAGGTAAGGGTGCATGGGAGCCTGGGATGAGACTCAGCCAGAACAGGTGACCCAAGTGACCAAGGGGATATTCCACACCATATGACATCATGCTCAGTATATAAAGTGGGGGGAAAGGAGGAAGGTGGGGGAACATTTGAACATTTGGAGGGATGGTGATTTTCTTCCCAAGTCACCACTTGTTCACCTGAAGATGGCTGAATATCTGCCTGCCTGTGAGGAGCAGTGAATTCACATAATTCCTTATTTTGCTTTGCTTGCATGTGTGATTTTTCCTTTCCCTATTAAATTGTCTTTATCTCGGCCCATGACTTCTCTGGTTTTTTTGGCTTTTACCATTCTGATTGTCTTCCCAGTCCTGCTTGTGGGAGAGTGAGAGGGAGAGTGGCTGTGGGAGGTGGGGTTGATGGCTGGGGTTAAACAAAAGCACTATTGCTGTGTCTCTCTGAAATGAAAAGTCCTACCGAATGTAAGTTAGAGCTGATGTTTATACAGTTCTGAGAGTATTCATTTGCTACATATCAAATAAAGTGGTTCTTTTTCAAATTTTACATCCTACAACTGGAGAAGAATATTTATTACCAAGACACATAAAAGCCTTTTCATCTGATTCTTATAAATATTTGCACTCAACCAGCAAAGAATTAATATTGTGAGTCAGAAACTGGAAATTTGAATAATAAAGTTATAAGAAATTATCACATAAATCTAAATTATGGTTAGTTAGAATTTGGAGCATTACTCAAGCAGAGAAAAAGGCAAAATTCATTGAATGAATTTTTTGCTTTGCATGATTTACTCTGCTGTGTCATTTGACATCTGTTTTGGAATAGGCCTATGTACAATTTTTGAAGAGGAAAACAGAAATACATTATTTTGACAAGATATAGCTGTGTCCTATTCACCATATGCATACTATATATCAGCTACAGAAAGAGACCTCATTCAATAGGGTTATGCCAGTGAATTATTGTTTCTTAAAACTCTGTTTTCTTTATGCAATATATAAGTTTTAAATGGCAGGTATATGAAATTCAGATTTTTTAAAATAATTGCTGTGGCACACTAAGGGGTTTTTAACTAATTGACTACATTATCTATACCTTAATAAACCCATGCTAGTAATTTACGTAATTTGTGGTTTCCTATTTTTTAGTTTCTACTTTTTTTTTTTAATGTATTTGTTTTTTAATATCATAAGAATCTTCTGTTTGGGGCAAGTCCTTTTCCACTGGGATCTGGTACTACACGCTTGCTTAACTAACACGTGTCTTTTCACATAATATGTCTACATTTTTAAGTAAAATTAATATTCATGCAAAACTTAGGTGTTCTTTAATGCCATTGTTCTTTATTAAAAAAGCCTTCTGTGTGCCAGCCATATAGAGGGGAGATGGACCAGTAAAACGGTTTTTGGCATTTTGCACATCAGCAGTTAACCAGCGTCAATTTGATTCTTTCCTCCACATGTTGAAACACAGCTCAGAGCATTAAAGTCGTTCTCCAGTGATTGGGACAAAAGTAGGTTAGTAGAGTGGGTTGCTAGGAAACCAGTGTCAGTGTCATCTATGACCTTGCAGAGCATAAAGAGACCATATAGATTTATTGAGCTCTGTGGCACATTGTCCAAGTCCTCTCTTGGCTGTCTTACTCTATTTCCATCTGCCATCATGCTGCTGTGCTCCCTCACACACAGACCTCATGCCCTCCTCCCCAAAAGCAGCCATGTAAAAGGAGACTCTGCTTTTTGAGACTTCCTAAAGCATTGTTGTAATTATTCTGTTGCATTAAGCTACAGCCTAGTCTCTTAGCTAACTAGACAGAGAAAACAGCATAAGCAAAACTGCAGCCTTTAACAGTTGGTTTCATTATTCTGTGGCTGCAAGAAATATCAGTTCTGCTGGAAGCAGAATCATTAAAAATGTATAAACATTGCAAAATAATTTTGCTGTCACATTCAAAACATTTTTTCAAAGTTGCATTCACAATTTCCACAGCTGAGGTGACTTAAGGTTAAACAATCACATATTGTAGGGAGCTGTGACACTCTTGCCATCTTCCTGATTCCTTTTTTAAAAACAGGTAAAGGTTGCAAGTAGGAAGGAAAACAGGTGAAAATGTCATACTCACAGAAAGAAAATTTTTAAAAATTACTTTAAATATGCAAAATCTTCCTGTTATAAGAATTCCTCTTCCTCTTAGGCAGCTTTTGGTGTTTACTATTTAATGTTGAGGTTTCTATTATAGAGCAAGAAACAACATGCAGTGGGAGCCAGATAATGAAATCCTAGTCAGTTTATGTTAACATTTTACTTAAGAGAAAAGTACCACAGATAAAAAACTAAATTAAAAAGTACTGTGTCGAGTGCCTGGACTATTGTATGATCCTTTCTGTAGCTCATAATGGATATATGCTCTTTTGTCATACAGAAGTATTTGTAAAGGTTATTTTCAGAAAGGGAAGGATCACTTTTCCTATGCAACCGAATTATCCATATTGCTTTCCTTACCCTGTTAGGTCCCAAATGAATGCTAGAGTGTGAGCAGGTGAGTCTGTGAATACCACTGAGCTCTGGTTGTATCACAGCAGCTGAAGAGTGCATTCTGCCTTGGAGGGCCTTCTTGGAGGCTATCCCTTGCTTATGGCATTTAAAATCAGAGACAACTTTGAAGGGCATTTCAGCTGACTGTATCTGTCTTAGAGGTTCTAAGGCAACATGGTGAGTGCTGGGACATTAAAATTCTAGGTCACATGTGACCCAGTGCTGCCAGTAAGGCTTCTTAAATAATCCCAGTGAAAAGTAAGAAATTCAGTAATTTGTTAATTTGTCATTACTCCTTCTCTTGCTATGAAACATAAAAATGGGAGAAATGGCAATATATTAGGCAGTCCTATTTCTTCTATAGGAATTACTGAATCTATTTGAGTGATGTGGCATAGAAATGAAATACACAAACTGCTTAGTTTTCCTACATGGCCTACAAGCAGTATTCAGGGTCTACTGTGCAATCCAGGCCCTAGCCCACCCCAATGATTCCCGGCTTCTTAGTTAGCTAGAAGAGCATCAGTGATCATTTTAGACTCAAAATTACGTGGAATGTTCACACTTTTGAAGTTGGACATATGAACATATCAACCTCTACCATACCAAGAGACAGAGGATGTTTCACCCCACATTTGATTCAGAAACCATGCCTCCAGCAAAGGCAAACTCCCCCTGACATAGCCATTGCATGATACAGCCCTTGGCACACAACCTAGTTATCATGGACATAGTCAGGATCTCTGGTTCTGCCATGCTTTTGAGTCTGTCAGGTGATTAAACCAAGACTGCCCTAAGCTCTTGATTCAATTTACACTGTTTAGATCATTTGGATAACATGGAACCTTGGGAGTAAAATGACATAGAATTTAATTTTTTCCTGTTATTTTTTTATAATCCGTATTGAACTATGTCCATAGGTGGCAGAATAATTTTATAGTTCCCTCAATTTATAAATGGATAAACACTGCCAGAGCCATTCAAAGCCTCTCAGCAGGATAGAAAAAAAACCCCATGTTTTGAAAATTTCAGGCTTCAGTCAAAAGAAAGAAGAGATAGAGAAGGGAGGTGTAGAATCTTAGGGAAAGTGACCTGAGTGAAGGGAAACCTTTTATATCCCAATCTGCAACCAGGGGCTTTCTAGGGCTCTGAGAAGGCCAAAGTGAGTGGCCATTGTTGTACTTTGTGTCCTACACAGGTAGCTGCTAAGTCTTTGCCTTAAGTGATGGAATTTGATAAGCAGTGTAACCATAAAAGGGTCCTCTAGAATAGCTTGAAAATAAGCTAGTATTATTTTCAGCTAATGGACAGAGAGAAGACTATGCCTCTCAAATTTCATTAGGCAGGGAACAAAAAGTTTGCATACAAAAAAAAGAAAATCCAAGAAAAGATACTGAAGTATAAATCTACACCACTGCCAAGCTTTCAAGCTTTTACTTTCCCACAGTTTTTACTTCCCTCTTCACCTCAAAATAAACACTAATCTTTAAAGTGAATACTATCTCAGAAACAGAATTTCCTCATCACAATATTGCTGCCTCTATGCAAAGTGAAGGATTGTGCTGTCCTCAGGGTTAGACAGCACATAAACCGAGGTTGTGTATAATTAATGTCTGAAATGCAAAGTTGTATTATTGTAGGTGTTATTCAGGGCAATAAGACCAAGTGTGCTTTTGACTGTCTTTTAAAGTAACAATTAAAATAATAATCAGGAATTTCCCTTTTGCCTCATTTGGATTAAAGTTAATCTGAGGCTATGCCTATATTAATAAGTTGAGAGAGTACCCAGAAACAGCATCATCTATACTAAACTCCCAGATTAGTCAGTACTGTGCTTTGTCTTCTGCCCACAAGTACTCCTTGCTGGATGTTGTTCTCAATTTAAAGTACTGCAAGGAACATAACCCTTAAAGAGTGTGCATACAACTATGGTCTTGTAGAGGCTACAGGGACAGAGGGGTGGGGTGTCTCATTGGGTGTCAAGGATGCCTTTGAAAACACATGGGAAGCATTAGAAATCTGTGTGCTGTTGTGAACTTTGATTTAACTGGGATTGTTGAGTTATTGTGGATAGGTTCATATTTGGAGGGTGCTCCAGTACAGGGACACAAGTTCTTAGGAAGGACCAGGTAGGAAGATGTGGATATAGAGTCACCCTTAATATGAAAGAACTGCTTTATCTAGAAAGAATGCTCTATCTAGGCACTGTTGATAAGCAAACTGAAACTTTATAGGGAAAGATTAAAAAGCAGAATGGCATGGGTAGCATATACAGTAGTGAGTATCTGCTGTAGGCCACTTGACCAGGAAGAATTGGTGAGTAAGGCCTCCTAAAATTAGCTCAAAGTAACCTTACATTCACAGGACCTGATCCTCAAGGGGGACTTAAAACTCCTTGATATCTGCTGTAAGAATGACACAGCAGTCCTCAACCAATCCAGAGGTCTCTTGGTGTCAAATTCCTAACCAGTGCTCGACTGAGCCTTGTTGAAGGCATGCTGAAGATGCAAATGTCAGAGGCAGCCTTGTATGCAGTGACCATGAGATAGTGAAATTCATAATTTTGAGAGGAGGGAAAGGGAGTGTTGTTCTTCTGAGAGGAGGAAGGCTCTGCAGGGGCATCTGGACAGGCTGCATTGGTGAGCCAAAATCAATGGTAGAAGGTGAAACAAAGGGAAGTTCTGGCCATTGGGACAACTCCATGGAGCACTATGGGCTTGGAGTGTTTGGAAAGCAGCCCAGGGAAGAGGCCCAGGGTTGCTGGTCAAAAGCATCCTTTGCTTGCATCAGCAATAACATGGCCAGCAGGACTAGCACAGTGATTTTCCTCCTGGGCTCATCAACAGTGAGTCATACCTTGAGTCCTGTATCCAGATCTAGGCTTCTCACGATGAGACAGTCAGGGGTGCAGGTCCAGAGAAGGGCAATGGAGCAGGGGAAGGGTTTGGAGCACAAGCCTTATGAGAAGAAGTTGAGGGACCTGCTGAGTTTAGTGGAGAAGAGGAGGCTCGAGGAGGACCTTACTGCTCTCTGCAACTGCCGGAAAGGAGGTTGTGATGAGCTGGGGGTCAGCCTCTTCTCCCAAGTAGCAAGCAACAGCACAAGAAGAAATGGCTGTAAGTTGTGCCATAGGGGGTTTGGATTGGATCTTTGTCAAAAGGGTTGTCAAGCATGGAAGAAGTTGTCCAAGGAAGGGATTGAAACACCATTCCTGGAGGTTTTAAAATATGTGTGGGTGTGCTGCTTAGGGTTGTGCTTCAATGGTGGACTTGGCAATGTAAAGTTAAGGGTTGGAACTGATGACTTTAAGGATATTTTCCAGCAGAAAAATTCTATACTTCTATAAGAGGAGAGTATACTGAATGTAGGAAGCATGGGAAATCTGAGAGGAACACATAGATTCAGAGATATACATAACATACAAAAATTATGATATGATAAGGAATGGGTAAGCTTTTCCTGAGTGTGATGGCAAAAGCAACAAGAAAGGCATAAACAAACATATGTAGTAAAAAGGAGAGTAGACAAAATATTTGCCTTTACTGAATGGGTCGAAGGCATTGTTCATGCAGAACAAGGAAAGGGGTGAGATCCTAAATGTCTTCTTTACCTTATTAGAAAGATCAGTCTTCAAGAGCTGAAGGTCCTTGAAACTGGAGCAGAGTGTGTGTGTGAGAAATCTGGAGCAAGGAAGACTTCCTCGTGAGAGAAGAGGATCAATTCTTGGAATACTTAAGTGAACTGGGTAGACATAAGCCCATGGACACCGATGTGACGCACCCGTTTTGAGAGAGCTAGCAGATATCATTGCAAAGACACTTTTGGCAATCTTTCAATGATCATGGCAATTGGGAGTGACATCTGAGGACTGGAGGAAATCAAATGTCAGCTTCAAAAAGCTCCAGAAGAAGGAGGTCTGGCTCACCTCAGTTCCCTGTGAATGTGATGGAACAGCTAAACCTGGAAAGCATTTCCAAAGTTATCGAAGATAGAGGTAATCAGGAGCAGTCAGCACTGATGCATGAAGGGAAATTCAGACTTCACCAACCTGGTAACATCCTGCAATGACTGGCTTGGTGAGGAGAGAGCAGCTGATATTGCCCACCATGACTTCAGCAAGACTTTTTGACATTGTCTCCTAGGAATTCACAATAGAGCAGCTAACAATGTCTGGAATGAGCAGAAAGTGAGATGGATTGAAAATCAGGTGAATCATCAGTACTAGGACTATTGATAATCTAGGTGAACTGGCAGAGCATAGCCTAAGGAAGTTTGCTGCTAATACAAAACTGAGAGGAGCACCTGATGCACCCACAGGGTCATGCTGCAACCCAGAGACACCTCAGCATGCAGGGAAAATGGCTTAGTAGGAACCCCATGAAGTTCAGAAAAGTGAAGCTGGAAATTCTTACCTGGGGAAGAGCAACCCCATGCACTAACACATGGTGAGGATATACTTGCTGGAAAGCAGCTTCACAGCAAAGGCCCTTGGCTTCCTGGAGTATGTCAAGTTAAGCATGAACCAGTAATGTGTCCCTGTTGAAAGGACAAGGCCAACAATATCCTGGGCTGCATTAGGAGGTACGTTGCCAACAGGTCAAGGGTGGTGATCCCTCACCTCTCCTCAGCACTGGTGATGTCACGCCTGGAGTTCTCAGGCCAGTTCTGGACTCCTCAGTGAAAAATAGATATGGACATACTAAAGGTAGTGCAGTGAAGGACCATGGTGTCATGAATCAGTTTAAACACAGAAGAGCAAGGAAAACTAAGCCTCTGAGAATAAAATGGATTGAACCCAGAAAGGTTTCAAATATATTTCAAAACTTGATTAAAACTGAAGGAGGTTAAATGTTGGTGCCAAAAAAGTGATATATTTTATTTAATAGTAAAAGAAGCAAAGAGAAAGAAAAAGAAAGCAAGCAAGAAAGAAATAGAAAAGGACTGGGGGGACAGGGAGAGAGTGACAGGGGTTAGGTAGAAGCATATCATCCTTCTGAGGGTCCCAACGGTGCTTTGTCATTTCCCTCCATCTGGTCTTTTTGGTGATGAGGGCCCCCTGCCATCTGCTGCTGAAAAGTATAGAAACCAGAGGATTAATATATGTTTGGGCTAGGTGGAAATGCCAAGGTGCCTCCCCTGGAGAAGACAAGATTGACACAGTCCTTTGCAACAGTGTGGATCTGTTGCATCATGTGCAATGCTCTGCTGCATGGTCTGGGGGACTCCTTGATGGACCAGGACACTCCCTCTGCTGTCCTTCAGGTCGATGCAGCTTTTCCCAGGCTGAAGGGGCCCACAGCTGAGCTGATCTGCACAGGAGAGCATGGGGGTTAACTGCCTCAAACCAGAGGCTTTTTCACTGCATACCCAAAACCTCTCCACTTCCAGCCATTGGTGTGAGGATCTGTGCCAGCCTGACAACTGATAGCCCTGGGGCTGTGGTCTTCACCCTGAAGGTGTTAAGCTTCATCCCTCTGGGAATGCTTTCTTTCCCCAGGCCAGACCTGAGTCACTTTATCTTATCTCCATCAATGAGCAGTGTAGTGCCTTGTCTTGAGCATCATTCAGGGTGTGGTGGTCTTTGGCTTTGCTATAATAGGCAAAATTCCTTCATGAAAATGTTTAAGCCATAAACTAGAACATTTCAGTCTCCAGTATATGGAGATATAAAGAACTCGAGCATGAAAAGATATGAGGAAAGCTGTGAGAGCTGATTTTGTTCAGCTTTGAATGAGAACGCTTGCTAATGAATGTGTATGGATACCCGAAGAAAGGGAGCACAGAGGATGAAACCAGGCTCTTTCTAGTGGTGTCCAGTGACAGGATCAGGGTAAATGGGCACAAACTGGAACATAAGAGGTTCCCTTTGAACATCAAGGCACTTTTTCTCAGTGAAGGTGAGCAAGTGCTGGAACATTTTGCTTAGGGTTGTTGTGAAGCTTCCATGTTTGGAAATGTTCAAAAGCAGCCTGCACACACTTATTCGTAATAGGCTCCTGACGACATTGTTAGACGTGTTTTGGAAAAATGATCTCTAGAGATCTCTTTTAATCTTGACTATCCTGTGATGCTGTTCCCAGACCCATTTCATTTATTACATATATGTACGGCTGATATAACAGAAACTCAGATAGGAGACTCTAAGTCTACCAGCTGATTGAAACATTCTTGAAATCTTTATCTGGTGTAGTGACTTTGAGACTCTGCTTCAAAGTACTCAGTTTTAGTGCAAGTAGCTGATCAGGATATGTATTAAAACCTTGCTATCTGCAGTTATTAGTATTAAAAGAGTCTTAATGATGCCCCTAGATCAGGGCAATGTCTGATGTTGTCCTGGTTTAGGGCAAATATTTAGGAGGAAACCTCTGGGGGGTCTCCTCTAGGAAGAGCCGATTCCAATCGCCCCTCCCCCTACCGGTCCGGGAAGAATTTCCTTAGAGAAAAGTGGAAAAAACTATTTATTTAACACATACAATATTTACAAGTATAGGGAAAAATTGGATAATATGAAAACAATGAAACCTCTCCTTCCTCTGAAGAGATGGTAGATTCAGAGTCCGTCTGAGTCCGGTTCAGTTCTCCAGTGGGGGGACGATTGCCGGGCCCGGCTGTAGAAGTCGGCGGGGGGGGGGGGGGGCCCCCGGGGGTTCCCTGGTGTCCTGGGCCCACGCGATGCCAACCAGTCCCAGGAAGAGGAAAAAAAGAAAAAATTCCCAGCAAAAGAAACAAAGTCTCTCCCTGCAAAAAGCCGGGAAAAAATCAGAGGATAAACCCTCCGCTGTGAGCTAGGGCAGCACCCCCCACAACAGAGTGAGTAAAAAAAAAAGAAAAAGAGATAACGCTGTCTGCTGGAATGCAGCCTCTCTGCTCTCTTGACCTTGGTTCGTAGTATCCTGCAGACAAACGGCGAGTGTTTTTCTTCCTCCACCTTCACTTTCACTGTCTCCCTTGGACCAACTTAAAGCTGCAGAACTTAATGTCCAGCATAAGCAAGGGGACGATTGGGGATACAAACAGGTCATATGGCTAACCCAGGACAGATGTCAGCACAGTCTTGCTGAGAAGGACTTGGGGATGCTGGTGGGTGACAGGCTTGATAGAGCCATCAATGCAGCCCCAAAATCCAGCTCCATCCTGTCCTGCATTAAAAGCAGTGGGGCCAGAAGGTCAAGGGAGGTGATTCTGCCCCTCCACTCTCATGAAACCCCACTTGGAGTACTGCATCCAGCTCTTGGGTCCCTTGCACAGGACAGCTATTGGCCAGAGAAGGGCCACAAAATGTTTAGAGGGATGGACCACCCTTCCTATGAAGGAAAGCTGGGAGAGTTGGGGTCATACAGGCTTTTTGTCCCTAAAGGGGGCCTACAAGAGAGCTGGAAAAGGACTTTTTACAAGGACATGGAAGGACAGATCAATGGATAATGTCTTTAAATTGGAAGATGGTGGGTTTAGACTAGGATAAAATTCTTTACTGTGAGGCATAGGCAGAGATTACCCAGAAAGCTGGGGGTGCTCCATCCTTGGAAATGTTACAGGCCAGGTTAGAGGGGGGTCTAACTGGTCTAGTATAATTGGTCTAGTAGAAAATGTTGCTGCCACAACAGCAGGGTGGAACTAGATGATGATCTTTAAGGTCTCTTCAACACAAACCATTCTATGGCCCTAGGCAGTGGGGTAATACATAGCACATATGATGCAGCGTTTACTGAAGACTTTTTGGTTTTAATTGCATGGGGTATATACCAGCTTGAAACCCCTGATACTCATTCAGGCAGTAGATACATTTTGAGCAAAAAATAACAGGAAGAGAAAATATTGAATTTTTATTGTTAGAGAGAAACTCATCTGAATGGTGGAGTTAGGCAGTGACACAAAAAAGATGTCACCAGGCACATCAAAGAGCACCTGCCCAGCAACCTTTCTTGAACCATTCATCAGCGACATCAGCTCAAAATTCACACACTGGCCACCCCTGCAGCATAGGGACAGAATTTTGCAAAAGTATAGCCACAAATTGTCTGAGCAGTTTTACATCAAAGGGAACTGAAGGATATGTCAGTTTTCATTTGAAAAGTGTTTTCTGTGGTTGTTTAAGGCAGGATGTACTTGGAGTGACTAAAGGAGAATAAAAATAGTGGTACTTTTTTAAGCGGTATGAAGTAAACAATTATTAATTGGAATCATTGGATCAAAAGATTTCAACCAAAGTATGTGCCTTGTCCTCCATTCTTTTTGCCTGAATGCAATCTTAATTTCAACAAGGAAATAAATTGAAAATAGAAGCTAAAAGTTTAGTGAAATGCATATCTTGAAAATAGTTCTTAAGCAGAACATCAAGGGAAAAGGATAATTTTCAATGTCTGTGTTACTACAAAAATCACTGCACTGCATTAAACTAGACACTGTGAGGCTGAGCCCTCTCCCTTAACAAGCATCAGAAAATTGAGCCCTCCCATCACAGGATGGGTCTGAGAATTTCTGTGCT
This sequence comes from Petroica traversi, assembly GCA_025920805.1. Taxonomy (NCBI): domain Eukaryota; kingdom Metazoa; phylum Chordata; class Aves; order Passeriformes; family Petroicidae; genus Petroica; species Petroica traversi. The sequence continues at coordinate 1,962,178 of JAHLSL010013373.1, forward strand.
GCTGCCTTCCCATGGTGCAGCCCATAAGCACAGACCCATAACAAAGACCCATCAGGTCCAGTTTTTTGGCCCTCAGGATTCATACATGCAAATGTCAGTCACTCAAATGTTTCTGAAAGTGTTACCTTCCATCTGTCATTTGCCATAGAAAGCTTTATTTTGGGGAAAAATTCAGTCCGTATTGAAAAAATATGTGATTGTATATAGGAGTTGTGAGATATGTACTCAGATCTCTAAGCTAGGCTTGGAGCTATGTGGATAGACAACTGTGTAAGGATCTAACTTTTTGAATAAATCTGCTTTCAGAAGCACCTTGAAGTGTGCCATTTCGGTGTGGCTCAGATAATAAATTGCAGTACTACCTTAGCATCCAGCTGAGTATTTACAATTACAATTCTTTTCTCTAAATGTGGTTTAGATAAAAAGTGGATATAAGGAAGAGATGTAGAAAACTATTTTTATAGTTGGCTGGCCAGCACTATATACTTGCAAAATATTGTTAGGCAAATTTTTCAGCCTGTTTTTCAGAACCCTGGTGTTCAAATGGATGCAGATACCTTCATTTCTGCTACTCATCAGATTATTTCTGTGAATTTGCAAAAGTGATCCTAACAACTAGACCTTAATATTCACAACAGAAAGTTGATTTTTAACTCAAAAATTCTAAGAATTAAATGTCCCATATAAGGATTGTTAGCAATTACCCTGAGAATATTCTGCGGATTGCGTGTTTTTACTGACTCATCACATCACTTTCAGATTTTTTTCATTTTTTACCTCCATTTTCCCCTTTCTTCCAACATATTTTTTTAATTTTTCAGAACTATGCATGACTGGATATAGTATATTGAATGGTCAGAAAACTATTCCTTTTCCAGTGGCCTCTTTTTTCTGTTTCTTTTTTCTGTTTTCAGTTTGATGAACTGAATCTGTTCACAGTGGGGTCTAAAGGATATCATAGGGTCTAAAGGGTATCCTGAGAAAGGGGAACAGTCTTTTTGTGACAAATAATTATCAGGTCAACTGAACAGATCTATGATGCCCACCATACCAAATTAATCTTCAGGTCCCTAAAAGATTAAAGATATATGTATACTATATATTATTTACATATGAATCAAGTATAACTGAGATTGACCAAATAAATCCTGTATATTTGGCCCTGGTCCCATAAAATGTTCTGTGGAAAGCAGTAGTAGGTGTACTTTGTACAATACAGTTCCAGCCTTGAGTCTTTGCGAGTGTCTTAATTGCAGAGATTACAGTGGTCGGACAAAAACAAATAGCAATTCCTTGCATGCCACATTTAGCAGGCCTTCATCTAGGAAGTATTTTCTCTGGCAGGAATGCCAAAGTCATGGTAAGGTCACTCTAATACAATTGGATCAAAATGACTCAGCTTAGTATTCAAATCTGTGCTATTGTGCTTAATGAGAATATATTTAAATGTCTTCAATATTTCTTCTTGTTGGCATATTAAAACCCTCAGTGTGCAATGTGTCCATTTTAGCTACTCTACCTTTTTTAAGTTAGCAAATAATCTGATACCTCTAAGCAAAAGAAAAGCTTCATGTATGTGCCATGCATTACTACCTTTTCTTTTAAAATCCTCTCTCAGCCTAGGATTGTTTTATATTAGACCATTAGATGCACTGAATAAATGTAAATAATATAGTTTTTATGAATATATATTGTGTTTGCACATATAAATTACTTCAGCTTTGTTTTAAAACAGCTCAAAGAATTTCTATTTTATTTTAGGAAGAATAAAGATGATAAACCCTGATCATACCCTGCAGTCTGTGGAACATAAATATATATAGCAATGTACAAATAAATGGGGTCTAGGCACAGGCTACCTTGTAAATGTCTAAGTTGCAGATGGAGGAGAACAGATGAAATGGGAAAAAAAATGCAAGACTTCTGAAATAAATTTCTGTAATTTTGACACAGAGTCACTGAGGCAAGAAGCTTCAATGTAGTAGAGCTAAACCATAGAGAATGACTTAATTCTTGTACCAAGGGCTGCTTTACCTCTTAAAGCTCCTATTCAATGAAAGGAATCACTGTAGAGGAGTATCCAGGTGATATTGTTAAAATTATGCAGAAACAGGTCACATCCTCAGGAATGCAGAAAACTAGCTGTTGGCAAAACAAACCTTTTAGAAGACTTGCCCTTTCAGGAAGAAAGCCAGTGTCAAAAAGACTCACAACAGATTCACAGATTCTCTGGCCTCTGAATTGGGAGAATTAACTAACTCATACTTGCAAGAATTTTACATAGTTTGATTAGGAGTGCAAAACAAAACAACCTTTCTGAGCCAGGGGAATCGAAAGACTATTGTCACAAGCAACAAATGAAACAAATACATGCCTTCTTCCCCTGTCTCTTCCCTTCTCTTTTTTCTTACATTTCAAGGTAGATAGGCAAAAGCACTAGACAATAGCAAAATATTCCTTTTGGACTTGCTTCATACCATACAGTTTAACATACAAACTTTATTGCTGAGGGTTGTCCATGAGTTAGGTGCCAGGGCAGGGCTGGCAGCATTCTTAGCTGCAGTACCTAGAGAAGATCAAAGTCACCAGAGAGATTAGTGTGTAGCCTGTTCTTCCCCGTAAGTATAACCTAAGACCTTTCTAAAAAATTCTCACTTCTTATCCCTTTTGAGAAGAAACAGATTTTAAAAATTACATCACCTTTCCATAGAACAGGCACAAAAAACCCAGAAAACAACAAACTAAAGACAAATAGTGCTTATTACAGAGTCATGCATTTCATAATCTCCTATCTTTCTTCAAGCTGCCAAACAGGGCCTAAATTCAGCAAGGTCTAATATTGCACATAATTAAGCATAGATGAATTAATCTGTTTTAACTTTACTGCATTGTTGTGAAGTCCTTCTGGTTATGACAGTACTATTCCAAGCAATAAAAACATTTAAAAATCTACAGGTCAGACAAAATTGAGATTACACCACGCTCATGATTCTACCAACTTTCTTTCATTTTTTTCACTATAGTTATTTTGTGAGGAGAAATCAAGGAATTTCCCTCTGGGTGTTCTTGTCTCATAAATATTTTATTAGGGAAGTAGGCAGTGAATAGGTAAATGTGCTTCTTACCTGGACAGCATTTCATAAAGCATGTTCCTATATGAGGTGTCAAAGTCAAACTAAAATATCAGTATAATTTGGCAACAATATTCAGGTGTGTGCTTATGAATACAGAATACACAATCTAGTTACTAAAGAATGTCACAGAGTTGAAGTTACAAACAACTATGGCTAGGAGCAGTTCACATTACTTTAACCTTTGAAGGACCCAGAGCAGGTAGTTCATGCAAATTCACAGAGAAATGCCATAAATAGGAGCAAGTCAGTGAGCACTGGTTTGACAAAAATTTACTTGAAATCTGTTAGGATCCTCTCCTAAATTCTGCTTGAAATGTACTATCTATGGATTGCTGAATTACGCTGAAGGGTATGGCATTTTTTATCCATATGCAGCAGTAGGGCACATATTCCAGCCTGGAATATTTACTGAAGGCAATGCCACTACTTTGGTTCCTGGCTTCTTGGGTTTATAAATGCATAGGTATATGTAAAGATAGGTTCTGCCTTTCTAACCTTCATCCCTCAATATAACATGTAGTGAAACAGAGTGGAAGGGTAAGAGCCATTGTGGGAGCAGATAGCAGTCTAAACAAAGGCATATTTAAATGACATATGCAGTACTAAAATGGAGGTATAGATATTTGTTTTGTTTTGGTTTTGTTTTGTTTTGTTTTTGTTTTTGTTTTCAAACTATTTAGTGACGTGCAACTGGAAACAGATTTAGGCTTATAAAGAGGTGGCATATAGATCTAGAGATGACAGCACATTTCCCCAGCAGCTGTGATGCACTCATTTGGCACTCTGCAGCACTACTGCTGCCTGCAAAGCACATGGCTCCCTTGACCTTACACCCTCCCTCTGATCTTGTGTGGGAAAAGTTGCCACATGAACTGTGAGATCTGCATGCAGGCTGAAAGATTCAGGTGACATTTTGTTATGCATTCCTTGGCAGACTACTTTTTCCTTTTCTCTGCAAGATTCTCTATCAATGTCTCTTTCTCTCCTTCTGTTCACTCCTCTTTCTTGCTATGATAACTCCCATCAAGGCCAGGGGGGAAGCTGGACAGACAGGCAATCCTGGTGCCTGTTTGGTTTGTTCTGCTGCAACAGGGACATCTGCAGCAACACCTGACCTTTCCAAGCTAAGTGGCACAAGAAACTATTCTTATTTATAAGAACCATATTTAAAAAGAAAAATTAATTCCAAGTTAAGAATCCTTGCCTCACTGCATCCTATACTGCCTGAGGCCGTACTACTCCAGTACCACCCTTTCAGTGGTGCACTTCAAAATATACCACCTCAAATAGCAAGATTGTGTCATACTATCATGTTATAGTATATTTTACAATCTGAAATGTCTGATGTGCAGGGTAACTTTTCATTGTTTCTTTATCTTCTAAAAGTAGGACAGCCTCCTTTTAGGTAATTGTAGAGAACAATAAGGTCCTAGCAAGCCTCTTTTTCTCCAGCTCCCTCAGCTGCTTCTCATCAGTCTTGTGCTCCAGACCATTCACCGGTTCCATGGCCCTTTCCTGGACATGTTCCAGTACCTCAGTGTCTTCTTTGGCAATGAGGGACACAAAACAGAATGTGTACAGGACCCGTCTACCACTGGTCACTGACTTCCATCCCCATTTCTTCAGTCAAAATATTTTACCTATTTTTAGCTGAAATTTAAAAAATTACAGAGAAAGGGAGTAGGAAGGAAGTTGGTAGAAGATCCAAATTTCCTACTCTGGCTCAGACTGGAAAGGTTTGCTCTGTTTAGTCTTTCATCTTTGACTCAAGGTTTTGACCTTGAATCATTCAGTTATTGCATACTGTAAGTATTTTGCAATTACACAATCATGACAACAGTAAATGATGCAAAGCTCCATTGCTTGGCACTGGTGGTTTTTTTGTTTTTGTCTTTGTTTTTCCCTCCCTGATATAAAGAGACCTTCAGAAGAACTCTGTTAGTGTGAAAACTCAAAAGTCAGCCTTTTGTTTTCTTACACAGACCTCACATTTCTACTATGATTTATTCCACAGATAACCCTCTATTACCATATAGAAAATCTTCCAAGCTTTAATAACAATTATGACTCCATCAACATTTGAAGTCTGTTTCAGGAGATAAGCAGCTGTCTTCCTCATCATTCCACCTCCACAAAAAACATACTGGAGCTACACCATCTGAAAAAGACATTGCAGTAACTTCTTTTCTGTGAAATGGGAAAAACACCCAAGCATTAAGTTTAGATGAAGTCAGAATAGCCTTTTTTCTTTTTAGTTAAAAACCTACACCATTAACACCCTTCACCCCCAAATGAATTATTAACAGAAAAGTTACAATGTCTTTGAAACAATACACTGGACTCTTCTTTGTAGGTAGATCAGATAAAAATTGTCCTTACTAATTAACTAATACCTGCTATTTCCTGGGCTCTACTCCCTGCAAACACTTTTGTTATTAGCCATCCTAAAGAGAGGCTCTGACAGGTAAAACCATGTATTGCATGCCAAAATTCTTGAAGAAAGAAAAGAAGCCAATGCAAGCTGATTTATCATTTAGTTTTATCTTGTTTTAATCCACTTTCCCACAGTAGAGAAATGAGCAGAGATAATTAAGTAGCCCAAATTGCAGCAGATTTCTGTATTCAAAAGGAATATGCACCTCCACTATATGCTAGGAACTTTTAATTGGGAAGCAGTAATGCAACTGGCAGGCCTAAGCATGTGGAAGAAAAGAAGATTATCAGTAGTTGATATGAATTCACCAAAGGGACACCACATCCAGTGAATCTCATGGTCTCTTGTCATGGCTTTACTGGCTGGCTGAGAGGAGAGCAGTGGGTGTTTTCTGCCTTGACTTCAGCAAGGTTTTCTCACTGTCTCTTATATGTCAGAAAGTATGGAGTGGATGGGTGGACACTGAGGTGGATCGAGAACATTCAGCCAAATGGCAGGGCTCAGAGATTGGGGTCAGTGACACAGGGTCTGTACAAGTGGTGTTTCCCAGGGATTAGTGCTGGGCCCAGTCTTGTACAGCATATTTGTCAGGGAGGTGGATGTAGGGACAGAATGTACCTTCCATAAGTTCTCAGATGATACAGAACTGGCAGGAATGTTGGATGCACCAGAGTGCTGGGCTGCCAATCAGTACAGATTCGAGACCTGGGTTAGGAGGAGCATGATGAAGCAACAAGGGCAAATGCTGCGTTCTGCATTCCATGAGGAGTAATTCCATGCATCAGTACCTGGTGGGGGCTGACCTGCTGGAGAGCAACTCTACAGAGTAGGACTTGGAGATCCTGGTGGACAACAAGCTGTCCATGAACCAGCAGCGCGTCCTTGTTACCAAGAAGGCCAATGGCACCCTGGGGTACATCAGAAAGAAAGGGGTCAGTGTGTTGAAGGAGGTGATCCTGCCCCTCTACTCTGCTCTGGTGAGGCACATCTGGAGTGCTGTGTCCAGCTCTGGGCTCCTCAGCTCATGAGGTATCAGAGAGGGACCAAAAAGATGATGAGGTGACTGAAGCATCTCACTTTTAAGGCCAGGCTGAGGGAGCTGGGTCTGTTTAGCCTGGTGAAGAAAAGACAGAAGGAGAACCTTACCAATCCAGACAAGTATCTTAAACGTGAATATCAAGAGTTTGGGGCCAGGGTTTGCAGTGCTGCCCAGGACAAGGGTCAATAGGCACAAACTAAAACACAGCTCCATCCAAATATGCGGAAAAACTTCTTTACTTTAAGGGTGACAAAGCACTTGAAAAGCCTGCCCAATGAAGTTTGGGAGTCTCAGTCTCTGGAGATATTCAAAAGGATGCAATTCTGTACAATCCTCTCCAGTGATCCTGTTTCAGGAAGGGAGTCAGACTAGATGATCTGCAGAAGCCCCTTCCAAACCCAACCATTCTGTTGATTCTGTAAGATAATGTACAGCAAAAAAAAAATTTATTGTAAATACATTTCAGTCATAAATGACATGTATAGCACTATTGTAAGAAAAGATTTTGTTTTACAATGTAGTTTAACCTTTAGAAGTGACAGAGAGCTGATTTATCATTTAGATTTCTCATACTGATTGATTAGAAATATGTTTCTAAGTATGATATGTCTTTAATACAAAAAATATTTACAAATATTAAAGGAAAAATACTTTAGGAGGAGAGATATATTTTATAAAAATCCATTTATCAGTCTAAAGGACTCAATGATTTCTTAGATCTAAGACATGGCCAGGAGGAGAGGCTTCACAAAGGTTCTCTTTACTAGCTGCTAGAAAAGATGTTGAGTAGTCCTTTTGTCTCCTTATTTCATCAGAACTACAACAACAAAAACACTGGTACAGTTATATTTCTTTGGATCTTGCAGGACATACATTTAACGCAAAGGCCAGTTTGTAGTTTTGTGTATTTCAGCAGGCCAAGGACACAGGTCTTAAGGGAGGTACTAGAAGTTGTCTTGTTTAAATTCTGTCTTAGTGAATTAAAGGTCTTGCTCTGACAGGAGCTATTTTTATTCCCAAGCCAACTGCAATCACAAACTGTTCAAGGTTTTCCCAGAGTACTGAATCATATTTGAAACTTGCAGTAGTTTACTTCAGTGGAATTCCTTTGGTCACAAGGTCTAATCTTCATCAAGATAACACCAGATGCAGATTTTTAAGGTTTTGATATTTTCTGTATATTAAAAAAGAAAAAAGTGAACAAGCCAGTATTCAAGAACAACTACTTTCTTTGCAATGACAATTCAGACAAAATAATATAATGAACAGCTTTCTAATCTAGATATATTTTTCAAAGCTGATTGCTTCAGCAGTCAATACGAACTGCCACTTCTATTCCATGTTGCTTGGCCAAATACTACTGAAATGGAGTTTGTACAGACAGAACAGTGGAAGGTTAAGAGCTGAGTTTGATAATACAAGCTAGGAGGAGTTCTGAACTCTTTTCTCACTAGAGTTTTCCTGGTGAATATCATGTTTTAAACTGTCCCTTAAAGACATTAAGACAGTATTAGTTCCAAGATAAACTATAAAAATGACTATTGTACATTGACTTCCTTTCAGTGAACCACAAAGGACCAGCATAATATTAATCTGGAACTTTACCTCAGCCTGTAGTGGAGTAATATGTCTTGAATCTCTGCAGCTGAGAACTCAAACTAATAGGGTAGCACCGGCACTACTAGGGTAGTACTAGGAAGAGCAGAAATAAAAGAGCTCTTAGGGACATGAAGGCAAGCCAGGAGTAGTGCTCTTTCATTTGAAATACTGCTGAATATTAAGAGATTTGAAGCAATGATGGTCTTCATTTGTTGGTCTTCCAGGACCATTAAAAGGTCTTCAAGACTTGCAGCAGGTGCTCAGCTATACAGGTGCCAGATATACAGTACCAGAAACTGAAGGTATTCTTCTGGAGAAGATTTTCTTCATTAACTTCTTGCACTGACAAATTGGAGAAATGCACATTGGAGTTTTTAATTATTTACTCTAAATTTCATGAGTCATGGTGCTTCTACATGCACTGAAAAGCATACCCTGTTGAAGTACCTGCATACCCACAAACACAGATGATCCAAAAAATCTAAATGATCTGCAGAAAGGACTCTTGCACTAATTACATATTCACCCCAAAATCTTGTTATCTGAAAAGTTAAAGCTGAAATGACTGAAGAGATCAAGTTAGGACAAATGAAATAAGAGAGAGTTTGGCAAAAACTGTACAGTGCTATATTGTCTATAATCCTTCCCCATAATTTCAGCTGTTTAGTTTTCAAGTTAATTTGACATACTTCTCTTTTAGAAATGGTTTGGAAAAATTGTCCTGACTACTACTTTTACTTCTCCAGGAGACTGAAAAAGCCAGATCAGGTACTCTCCAAGTATTGGTGGAGAAGAGAAGATTAATCTGGACTTTTCTGTGTAATATTTAATGCTGAAGAGAAGTGATAGCTGGAAGAACCACAAAATTCAGTAATTTTTTGTCCGTTTCCTTAAAATCCCAGGGGTTGTTGCTATTTTTCATGTGCCTACCAAGTTTAAGATGTAACCCTCAGTTTGAGAATGCAAAACTGCTTCTAGAGCTCTTACCACATCAGCTTTTAAGTGCCAAGCAATGCCAGATGGCTGTGTAACACAGATAAAGGGAAAAGCCATGGTGAAATACACACAATCAAGGCAAAGCATTCCAAACAATGGGGTTGTCTGCTGGACTGAGGCTTCTGTTCCAGGGAGACTTCCTCTAAATTTTCTCAATGACAGCATTTCTTAGCACTTGCACTGATTGCACATCTTCTAGTCTCAGAAGCCCTCTATATAACAAACAAGAACACATTTGTAGTGTAAATTTGCAAATAAGCAGCTAAGAGCAATCAAATTAGCAATGCTGTTTGTAAGCCAAGATTTTATTATCATAATAAATATCATCACGTCTAAATTCATATGTTATTATTGTGAGAATTGCTTTGCTAGGTGATAGTTTTAAAAATCTGCTTTAATTTTGCCATCAGAATACCATAGCAAAGACTTTCTTTGGATGATTGGAATCAAAGTTAGCTCTTCCTTTTTTCAGCACATTCAGTAGTTGAATTATTCACAAATAAGCACAGCACACACCTACCAAAATTCGTTATGAAGAGATTTTTTGGCTAATGCCCTAAACACACAAGAATTTCCTAAGACAGATGGATTTATGTTGTATCCTTTCAGCTACATTTTCCAACATGTCATACTAGGTTTCCCTCTGAATTTTGATGCATGCTAGAGTTTCATTAGAGTGTATATGTCATTCTAGTTAGTAGGATTATTAATGTAATTAACATTGCTGATGTGCTGCTTTTGCTATTGCAAAGAAATGATGTCTGAACAGAAGTCTGAAAATTTGTTTCCCATTGTCATGTGTGCTGACACCAGACAAATTTACACAAAATTCTTGATCTACACTATAGGGCAAATTTCTCAATGCATCCTTTTGATTATTACTTAATATTGCTGAAAGTTTATTTCTACTCCTAATCAGTTGAAGAAAAAGACAAGAGGATCAGATTGTAACAGTGCAAACAGAATCTTTCCCACAGAGTCCCCCTTGTTTCATTACACTGACACTGAAGTTAGTTTAGTTACAGTTTTTCACTGAGGACTTCTGCAGTCAGGATTGTAGGACATGATATTGGCCTTCATTGTTTTCCTGGAAAGCAAAATCTCATTAATAAGTAGTTGCAATAAGGAATAAGATTATGTCTAGACACTGGTTGCTTTGTCCTGTATTACAAATAAAAATCTGCATTAAACAAACAATTTTTTAGCCTCATCCATGAAAGTAGCTCTGTAACTGAAACAGTATTTTATTATTCCTTATCTACTACCGTGGACCACAGACATGTTTTATAAATATTTTCCTTCATTTGCGCAATATGTACCTATGAACTACCTGGTTTTTATTTTAGTGATTGCTGAAAAGATCCCAAAAGAAATAAATGTTATACTTTTATATCTATCCATTCCCTAAAAAAAAACAAAAAAAACCCCCAAAACCAAACCCACCAAAAATCTGAGAAGTATTGTGAGGAATTTGAAAATATTCCACACCAAGTGATCTTATGCAAGGGAAAAGAAAACAAAGCAAAATAAATTATTTCAGCTTAACCACAGCCCAAAAAATCCCCAAAAACCAAACACAAAAAAAAAAACCCAAACAACCCAAACTAAACCAAACTATGGTGTTGTAAAATGGTGTAATGTGAGTGAGTCACGTATGGTTAAGGGCAACCCATATGCAATCTAAAATCATAGAATTGCTTAGCTTCAGAATGTCTAAAGATTGTAATTTGTTCCCGTGCTTTGCTCACAGGAGGAGTAAAAAAGAACAAGGCCTTGTCCAGTTGTGTGTTGAATATCTGCAAGAATGGAGACATTTATTCGATTTTACAAGGACAGAAATAAAATTCTTTCTATTTAGGTAGGAGAGTTTGTGATCCTTCATAATCAAGCTATCTGCATTTGTGAAGAAATTTCTGTGAGTTTCATGTAATTTTAAAGAAACAAGAACTGTTTATATAATTTTTCATTTTCTTTTAAAATTTGGAATAAGTGCATCAGGTTTTCAGACTCAGATTAGATGTAAATGTCAAATGAATACTAGATTCTTGTCTTATGTCATTAAAAATAAAGAAGAACAATAGCTATGAACACAAATGTTTGCCCAGGGATTTTATATTGTTTTTTTCTTTACAAAGTTGCAAAAGTATTTTCTAATATAGTCACATATTTTAAAGATACAGTCTGATTAATTAAACACACACACATAATAAATTATATTTAATATTTACCTATTTTCTTATGTTTTAATAATCTGGAGGAAGTCACAAAGAATGTATCACAAGGGTAATAAGGTTTAGGACAAGCCCATAACTGAAGATAATTGAGAAGAGCAGCCTTCCTTCCCCATCTCCACAAAGTGGATGCTCCTCCAGCATGCATAAGGTACCCCATTTTATCCCGTTACCTTTTAAAACACCTTCTGCAAACTTTGTGTTGCAATGAATTTGGGCCTAATGTTTTCAACATTAATATGGTGTTAGTTTTGTGGATTACAAAGCTGGAGTTTCTAAACCACAAGTGAGGCATTCTTAATTTATTATTCTTGTACAGTACACCACCAGGGTCTTTGGTAAAACTATCTCTGCCTTTCAGAAGTTCCTAAAAAATGCAAATATATAAACAGTTTTTAACAAAATGGTATCCTTGCAATATGACAAACAGAAGCACAGGGCTGCTGTCTTCCCACATATGGTCTTGGCAGAAACTTTCACAGTAAACCAGACCATGCTAGTCCAAAACCATATGCAGAATAGATGTGCTTGAAGAGATGGGTTTGGGGTTTTTTGTGTGGACTAAACCACAGTTCTTAGCTAGCTGAACTTCTGCATAGGAGTTATAAAATCAGACGAGATTTCATATCTGGAGAGAGAGATATATGGGTTATATCAATAGTAGGATGACCTTTCCAATAATAGCTCCCAAACCTTTCAAAGAATGTCAGCGAACAGTCCTTAAAGACTTCATCTTAACTGGCAGAATTAGTGCTTTTAATGTCTTCTGCATGATTCAGCTATTCCAAATGTGCTCTGTATATTCTAATTTATCATTGCAATCCTCAAACATTTTTATATATCTATCAGAACTGCTCGCCTCAGTGAAGTCTTGTAGCTATGAGCTGTTTAATAAAACATTAATTTAAGCATTTTTATGTTTTCATCTCTTCCTCTGAAAATAGAGTAAACACCTGTGTTCATTTACCTGTAGAAGTTTCTTGAAGTTTTTTGATATTTTTTAGTTCCCTTTCATTTCCATCCTTTACAGTATGTTTCAGCTCTTTGGAGAGGTAACACATAACATATTTGCTAGTTTCAGTGAGAATTTTTATACCATAAACATGAAATTGAACTTTATCTAACACCTTTATTTTGACTAAAAAGAATAAACTTACAGAAGAGCTGTAAAACTACCACTGGTACTTTTCAGTAGTCAACACCAAGTCTTAGTAATTTCAGTAGGACTCAGATATGATAATTTTTGTGCCAGCACCTTGATCATTTCACTTAGATAACTGAGTAGTTAATTATGAAAGAGTTTGAATCTGATCACTTTTCTTGCAAGGTCATTTCTAATAATAAAATTTTTATTTTTTTTGTTAGTGAAAAAATGGCTTGATACTTCATTTTGCATCAAAGAATAATGGATGAACTCTTCTTACTCTTTTACTCCTAGCTTTGGAGGCAGGATTCAAAATGTATGTGTTAAAAATAGCTGCACCATGCTATCCTTTAATCAGTATGCATTAGAGTAATTTTCTTATGAGTTCCTCTGGAATTTGAGTAAGAAAAGGCTGATGATAAAAACATTAATCTACACTTTCTCCTTATAAGCCAGTTGTATTTAAAATGACTAAAAGTTATTTATTAGCCTAAATTTTTGTATTTGTTGAATTTTTGCTATTAGTAAGAAATAAATAAAAAGCTTTCCAATGTCTGTTATAAAGCTAAGCCCCTTTTCCTTGTTTGTGTTCTTTTCTCATAAATTTTACCAAACAGATGTATGTTTGTTGTCAGCTGTATTTGTCACTGTACAAGCTGTCTCTTGTCAGTTTTTCAGCATGTTTCTAGACATGATTTATTGTGTGCTGTCATCCTATAGTTTCTTTAGAAAGAAGCCAATCTGACTAAAATTCCCAAATGAAGAAGTCATCCAAATAGCAGTCAGAAGAGCACAGAAGTTATCTGATAATGTGCAACTTGATATTTACTAAATCTCATTGTTTTCCATTATTGGGCATTTTGGATGGGAATAAAAAAGAAAGAGAATGAATAATGTATTTCATTCTTATGGAAACAATAAACACAAATTTATATAAATGCCATCGTAGTCTATATACTATAAATTTAAATTATAGTATGCAGCTTTTTCCTGTTGTTTTTAGTGTCCTTTATTACACTGAAACTTAGTTCCCTTGGGCTATCAGTGTTAAGTTACTGGCCAATTATCTTATCATAAAACTGTTCACAAAAGATAATACAAAGATTATATTCACCATCATTTCATAAATCTGGATCAGGCAGTATTAATCATCATAATCTAGCTGCTCATTAACACATTTGCAATGTTATTCTACTTTCACATATGTATATTTATACGTCTCTGATAAATTGGTATATCTCAATCATATAGACAGGGATACAGGATAAATTACATAGAATAAGATGGGAAATGGTGGTATATAAACTAAAAGATCCATTCATTGAAAAAATTTCCAGTCCCCACTTCCAGAATTTAACACCATTGTCTGAAGATGAGTGATGCTATACAAGCTCCAATTTCTTTTCAATGTTTTTCAATATTCAGTATTCAGCAGTATTCACTCCATCAAGTTCCAAACAAAGCTTATAACTTTGTAGTGTAAGATAGATATGTTATACAGTGCACATTACCTTAGGAAAAAGAATCAATGGGCATTAAAATCTGTCCTTTCAAACTGTACATTGTAAACTTTCTTTCCATGTGACAGATTCTACTGCTATTGTCAGGAACATATGGGTCTCAAGGTGAAAGCCATAATAGGCAATACAAATGTCACTTTGACGCTTCCAAGTGCTTGTTACTATTTTGCAGAGAAGTTTCTGGCCTTATTAAGTCTACCAATGCTGTTTTATCAAATTAATTCAACATTGATGGGTACTACTTTCTGCCTTTCATCTTCTAGTATGCTCACAAGGAGTTTTCAAATCCAAACACCCTAATTTCCATCTGAATATGTCTAGGTATATCTCACTTTCCTTGTCGTCTGATATCAAAAAAGAAACCAAAGGCAATGGATATGACACACATCACTTGCTCTTCCTAGATTTCTACATTTATTCATGTCATAGAGCCTTCTTAGACAATGCTGGTATCTTCTAATCTGAGTGATGCTAATGGTACCAAAAATTCAGTAAAAAGTAAAAAACCTCCTCAACACCAACGTAGCATTAAGAGGCAGGCAATCTTTATTCAACCATTTGCATGAGGGGTTATGTCCTCCAAAATATCATTCTTACTGTATGCAGGAAATTATATTCCGTATTTTACATATACATTCATTGATTGTCCCAGAATAAACATACATATGATAATAATCTGAAACCATGAACAGATTTTCCCTCTCCTTTATACATGTGTTCCTCTGCCTGGGGGTCCCTTTGGTGGTTCCTGGTGGTCAGGAACCCAAAAAGAGCTGGCTGACCGGTGAACTGCAGAAACTGGGGCTGGTTACCTTCTAGCTCTCCTTCCTACACGATGGGCATTGTGCAGTTCCATGGGCCAGTGGGCTTGAAGAATAAGCATTGAGTTAACTCACCAGACAATTTTTCATCTGGCAACACTAATATACCCAGAGAAAATAAAAGGTACACCTGAGCTGAAGATTCATCTAAGTGTTGTCATTTTTCTAGTACAGCTGGTGTTGCTTTCCATGGAGGAACTATTTTGACATTTTCCAGAGACAGTAACCTACCTTTGTCTGTTTATAGCACTAATCATCATAAATCATTCAGAGTAAAACATATCTGCATGCACGCTGAGAGTGGAATAACTAATTTAGCTAGTCAGTGGAAAAAATTATAATGGCAATAAAAAGACTGAAAAGACTTTGAAGGTTCTGGGTTTGAGATTCTGGTGAATAACTCTAGATCCACAGACTGCTGAAATATTTACAGGTGAAGCACTGCAAAATGCTTCTGCACTGCAAAGTATTTCCACACAGCATACTTTTCCTAAATAGAGTTTCTAGGTAGAATGCTTGGCAAAAACAGGATTCACATGAAACAAATAACTCAATAAACCCAAGCTGAATTGGCATATGTCTAAACTAGCCATTAAAAATAGATTAAGAGACATTTACATTAAAATGAGGCCATCTCTTGGATTTCAGCATCAACCTTGTGCTATTCCCACTCCAAGCAGGGACGCGCAACCTAACACTCTTGCTTTGAGTTGTGAATCACAGCTAGCCCTTCCTCATAAAACAAATGTAGTGGTCGTATCTCCTTCTACTTAATGTACCAGGGTCCAGAGAAAAGATTATTTATTCTGTTATTTCAAAGTCTCTGTAATTTTGCCCAAAGGGAATTGAACACACAGCTGTAATACCATATGAGAAAGGCAATTAAGTTCTTCATATGAAAATGGCTTAAGTATTAAAAAATAAAAGTTTTTTGGCGCAGTGGAGGAAAAGGAATAAATTTTTCAAATTATTCATTATTATTTATGAGATTATATTGACCTAACCTGCTGAATATCTGACCTATGGTGCATGTCTCCACAAACAGTCTTGGTTTCGGAAGCAGACCTGGGTTCTGGTGTTTCCAACCTCTTGTTTTTGTTCCCTGCTTTTTTCCTTGCATGTCCACTCCTGTTTTCTGTCAGCACATTTCATTAGTGAGACAGTAGTGTTGCTGAACTGGTAATCTTCAATTTAAAGCAGAGTATTTCTGTGGTTCATTCTTGTAAAATGTGAATTCTCTTCTGTTGCAAAATTAGTGTTCACTTCAAGAAGGACATGGGTAAGAGATTTTCATGGGGACAGAACAGTGCAGTAGGATAGTTTTCCTCCTATCTTTGCAAATTTAATAAATGTAGTTGTGCAAAATATTTTTTTTCCAATGATTAGAAAATAAAGAAAATATGAATAATTTCTAAGACCTTTCCCAGGGTTCCATGGATATTAATGGATAATGGATATCCACTTTACAATAGACAATATGCAACCATGAATTAAGGCAAACCATGAAACTTTATGTGTTGTGAGTTCCAAAGACTACGGTATAAAGAACAAGGTACAAAGGGAGATTATGTTCCAAATCAAATTTGCTTTCTCCTAGGAAAGATTTTGCAGAATAAAAAAAAAAAAAAAAGAAAAGAAAAAAAAGGCAAGCATTGTTTTGTTTATAGTATAGAAAAGCAAAAAGGATGGACAGATACATACTACTGTGAATCTAAAGTCTGACATTAAAAGTCTCTTAAGCTTTCTGCCAAGGTCAAGGAAAGGTAATTTTTTTCCTCCTTTTTTTTGTTAACAAGGGAACTTCAAAGACTTGAAACAAAGGACAAATGTTTACAAAGACTGGAAGAAAGTAATAAATATTTCTGTTCTCAAGAAGAAAGCCTTAAATTTTAATAAGAAAATGTGAGCCAATAGATACACACATTTGCATCCTACCAGATGCCTCCTGCAATAACAATCTGACAGCTGGCCTCAAGGAAAAGTAATTTTGTAATATAGCATTGTTTTAGGGCAGGTACTTCTTACTGTCAGTCCAATGACCCTTTCATAAATATATGGAAAGAGACTGTGATCTATGGTATGTACAATAAACTTTCTAAATAGCACCAATGAAAACAGAGATGTTAGCTGTTGGCATTTTGTTTAAAGTTAGGATTATTTGATGGACGACAAGGTTACTGGGCATTGTATATATATATATATATATATATATATATATATATATGAGAAAAAAAGATTCAGAGACACATCTGAAATACAGGAAGCTTGATCTTCCATTTTCAGTCTGAAAGAGATTCCTGGCTCAAAACATTTTGGGTGTGTGTGGGGAAAGAGCAGGTTGGGCCTTGCCCTGGTGAGGCAATGCCCTACTCCACATATCCCACGCTCTCCAGACCAGTGTTCTGTCCCCACAGCAGCCACCAGCCCTTCACACACTGGAGACAATGCTGCACACCCTGGCCCTGGAGGCAAAGTGGCCAGATGACTGGAACTCCCAGCTGGGATAGGGCCTAGGAAAGCCAAGAGTACTCAGCCCTGGAAATGAGGAAAGCACATAACCCTACCTTCTCCTGAAAATTCTCTTAACTGAACACTGCAGAAACCAGGAGTGGTAGCTATATTCATTCTTTTCTATATCTTTTCTATCTTCCCTTCTTTCTCTTTCTTCATCTAATTCCCCCTTCTCAAAGCTTTGATTAACTTAAAATTGGATGGGCTTAGACTTTGCTAAGTTAAATGGGCTAAGTTAATGCTTTGTGGGCGGTTTTATGTTGAATGAATGCTACTCTAAACTTTTGCCAAAGTTCCCTAATTTTCTGAAGCTGCCAGTAAAGTTTTTTGTTGTTTTGAACTCTTGAGAATATATTGTTGGTATTTCTCCTGTGTGTTTAACTCAGAGTACATAAGAACCTGTAAGCTCTTTTTAGACGCTCATCAAGCCAGTTTTTGGTGCCTTACACCATTTCACAGACTATTTCTATATGTATGTTTGATAGACTGATTTTTGATTAATGTTCCATGAAGACTAATTGGGCACCCTCTGGGTAAGTTGCCACACCCTGAAAAGGAGAGGGGAATATGTCCTGAAAATGTTAGCCCAAGGTCTTTTTTTAATTTTTAAAAATTTTTTTGGCTTTTCAAGAAATATTTTGCAATTCAATGTAAATGTCCTGCTGTGATCAATATATAGTTATTTGTATCAAATCTAGATATTCTAAAGCTTTATTGTGTAAGTGAATATTGCACTGCAGTCACAAAAAGTAAGGTAATCACAAAATTTCTCTTGCCCACCTCCAGCTCATACTTTGGGAGAAATAGAATAAAAAAAAATGGTGTCTTGATCTTATGCAAGCAGGGTTCAACAACAGCTAATACATTCTTGAGTTATTGGCACTGGTTTGGTCACAAATTTAAAGCAGAGCACCACTAATATTATAAGGAAAATTAACTTAATCCCTGCTAGACCCAGTAAAATAGAAAAAAAAAAAGACAAATTAAAAAAATAAATTGCTAGTGTAGGAAAATAATCCTTCAAGTAAGACAGATGAAAAATAATAATACAAGAAAAATTTAAAAAACATCCAAGAAAATCAGTCTATATAGACTGAAATAAAGTCATGTGAAGTATATTCTGTTTCTTCCTTCCTCTTGTCTTCTTTGGAGGCTAGATATCTTTCACTTTTGATTTAATTGTTCAGAACATAGCAGCATGATAAAAGTTTTTTTTTAATGGAAATTTCTTACAGCAAGACAATCAATCATATTTCCAACACATACACTGTCTTGAGCCTCTGAGCCTCAAAGACCTTTTTTTCTATGGAGCTTACTTGTTAATTTAACACTGATCAAAGGCTGAAACATTTATCATGCTTATTAGTGAATAAACCTAGCAGCAGGTATCCCAAGTGAGGAAGCAAATCCTCATTTCCTGCAAGAATGAACTGGAAATTATCCAAAACATTTTTCAGGAATGACGAGCTGTCAAAAGGAGGCAACTGGCAGATGTGGAAGCTCTAGGGTTAGGAGGAATGGGAAAAAGAAAAAAAAGAAAAAGAAAAAGAAAAAGAAAAAGAAAAAGAAAAAGAAAA